>VWYI01033453.1:89632-192566 GCA_013399455.1 Anthoscopus minutus
GAGGGCAGGGCCGGCCCGCAGCCTGCGCTCCCGCCGCTGCCGGGAGGGCGGCAAGGACGCTCCGCTGTGCGTCCGGCGCTTTGGAGCTGAGCTGAGGGGAAGTGGGGGTGGCCCGGTGGTTCCGCACGGCTCCGCGGGGAGCTGCGGTGCCAGCGCGGGGACTGGGGATGATCCCGGGGCCCTCCCGTGGCTGCCGCCCCGGCCCCGCCGCCGCTGTCAGTCCCGCGGCGGTGCTGGACAGCTCCCTGGCAGCTCCCGCGGCCAGTGAAGCCCGTACGCGCTCCCTGCCAGCCCTCCTCGCCAGCGAACTTTTGAAATTACATTAGGGAAGCTGAAGCTTAAGAAATAAATCATTTAAAGAACCGGGGTGACAGGATGCCGGCCATCAGCTTTCAGAAGCCAAAGTTGTCGTCTTTGTGCAAGCACTGCTCCCGTTAACACTGTAGGTCGTGTCCAAAACAGCGAAGAAGCTAAATTCGTTCCCGTGCTTCAGCCCTGGCAAGCGGAGAAAGGACTGGGCTAGAGGACCCAGAGCAGAGGAGGTTCGATCCCGGATGACACACAAGGTGTCTCCTTCCTAACTTTCCCTACTCATGCTGTCAGTTTAAAGCCACCTTTACAGTTTTACTGCAATAGTGATAACCCCATGTAGTTCTCCTCAGCAAAAATGCTCCAAGGAAATATAATCCCAGCTGAAGTGGTTCGTCCTACTATCATTGAAGACAGCTTGTCATTACCTTATCTTTGTTCAAACAAAACTTATTTTAAAAGGCAATGATTTTAAGATAGTTTTTACTCTAACTCTTCACCGTATTATGACATGTTTTACAACCTTATCCTTTTAAATGTCTGAATACAGCCTAAACAAGGACTCACTGAAGAAACTAGGGAGGTTTCCCACAGGTATGAAGGAGCTTTTGAGCATGGCCCCAGGCAGCACAAGCCAGTGTCTGTTCTCACAGGAGGCACACGTCTATGGCTGAGCATGCTGCTTTTAACTGGGGCACGACAACCTTTGCCAGGACATTGCTTTCAGTGTGCCATCCTTGTTTCCCTTGACTCATGTAGTCTTTTTTTTTGTCTTTTTTTTGTCTTCTTTTTTGTCTTTTTTTTTTTTAATAGAAATAGACATGGAGTGTGATGATTGAAGCCTGTGGCTTGAAAGGATGTTTAGTAAAGCCAGAGTGTTCCATACTACCTTCTGTTGCCACAGACAGTATTCCACTTGGGATGCACAGAGTTTCTTTAAGCGGTCCTGGTGATGCCCTCGGCAGCCCTCGGACATGAATCAGGCATGACTTCACATGCAGGTAATTCACACATGAACCTTCAGATCTGTATTTCCTTCTCAAGTGGTTAACAGTATTCATCAGTACCTGAGTGTAGGGAGGTGAAACAGTCACTCTGCCTTTTTTCTTCTTCCCTCTGAAGAAATCCTCATTTTCACAGAATCCTTGAGACCTGCTGCACATGCTCATGCTAGCCTGCAGGCCAAGCTCCTACCATTGAGGGGACTCAGGAACTAAGGGGTCTGGAAGGTGCCCTTTGGTGCTGAACATCATCCCTAGCACGGGGTACTCTGTGTTAAGATGTTAACATTCTTCACATGCTACAATTCCCATTAAATTCACTTCCTTCTCATAGACAATTTCTTACAGTCCTCAGTAAAGCAAACTACCACTGGTTTCCTGGCCGATGCAGTGACAGTGACAACTGGGTAAGAGCCACATAGTTTAGCACAGAAAATGCAGATACATATTTATAAGTTCTAAACTGCTAAAATACCAAAGTGTCAACTGGTTCCATGTGCAGCACTTCAGCTGTAGGGTAAGCAACTTTCTTGGAGGCATTTTGCATTTTATTCAGCACTAAGGAAAAGAGTTTAAACATTACAAAAATGACACCTTCTAGGTCTTCAGTTTCCTCTCTTTCTTGAAGTTTAAAGTAGCATTTCCCAATGGAAATTATTCATAGCATTGAACAGTGCTTCTGAGTTACCCTCGCAGCTTTAAAAATTACTTTCCTCATGCTCCTTATGGCCATATTCCTTTTATGTCTATAAAATTGCAATCCTGAAGTGGAAAGGAAAATTCTATGCCTCAGTGACTATTCCTGAGGTCAGGACATCAAAACCAAGTGTACTTGTGTACCAAACCAACTCTTTTCAAGAATGTGAAAGACATTTTCCTTCAACATCTAGATAGTGAAGTTCTCAACTCAGCAAAAATGCCATTAGGTTCTTCAAGTATTCTTTTCTTCAGATGAAGCAGAGTTTTGAGTAAGCCCAGACAAAGTGTTGGCTAGTCTGATTATATACAATCTTTAAAGCTTGTGAAAGTAAGCCTCATACCTGCCCAGCCCAGTTGCTAAAGATACCAGTAGTCTGCATACTGTAACTGTTTGGGATTCATGATATGAAGTGCACAGAAGTGAATAGAGGAACCAGCTGGAAAACTATCAAACACCATCACAAATTGTCTTGAGCTAAATAGAAATGGACAGCAGAAGATCCAAGATGATGCAGATCCTGGAGGTGAGTCTGGTGAGCAAACAAGTCATTCAGTCCCCACTTAATTATTCTCATTTTATTTTTCTTGATCCAGACACTACCTTGGCAAAAGCTAAATACCACAGGGGTTACTTCATCTGACAGTCAGATGCCTTTGACAGCCCATAGACATAGACATTTACAGCATATAAGAGAACAAATATTCTTCTTTTATACATGTCTCATCAGCCCTAACTTGTAGTTGGCACATTATTGGATGAATAGCAGAATGTCTGTAAAATGAATAAGGTTCACTTAAAGAATCCCAATGAAACTCTTCTCTCACACTACAACAGAGAACAATATATGTGTCCTAGATTTATTGCAGACACTTCAGAAATAAAATTGAGTACTTTTAATTCTTTTATAATTTCTAATGCATAATTACTCTTCTCATTAGACAGCTGGCTGAACATGATCCAGGGTGTGCCCATTGCCCCAAGAAGGCCAGTGGCACCCAGGCCTGGCTCAGCAATGGTGTGGGCAGCAGGAGCAGGGCAGGGACCGTCCCCCTGTGCTCAGCACTGCTGAGGCCACAGCTCAAATCCTGTGCTCAGTTGTGGGCCCCTCACTGCCAGAAAGACATTGAGGGGCTGGAGCGTGTCCAGAGAAGGGCAGCGGAGCTGGGGAAGGGTCTGGGGCACAAGTCCTGTGAGGAGCAGCTGAGGGAGCTGGGGCTGTTCAGCCTGGAGAAAAGGAGGCTCAGGGGGACCTCATCACTGTCTGTGACTGCCTGAAAGGAGGGGGCAGCCAGGTGGGGGCTGGTCTGTTCTCTCAGGCTACAAGTGACAGGACAAGAGGAAATGGCCTCAAGTTGTGCCAGGAGAGATCCAGACTGGACATCAGGAAGAATTTTTTTCACAGAAGGAGTGGTTAAACATTGGATTAGACAAGCCCAGGAAGGTGATGGATTAGTAGTGGTTTAGTTGACAAGGTTATGATCAGTCAAAAATTTGACTTGATGATATTAGAGATCTTTTCCATCCTAAATGATTCTGTGTCTCCATGATTCTAAGGAAAATATTATGAAAATCTCAAATATTTTCTCATATTTTATCTAGTTTCATATTTTTGTCTTAGTGCTAATGAGCAAAATGCACAAAACTGAGTTCAGTTCTGACAGAAAATACATGGTCTTTAATTTCCATTATTTACAGTGTGTTAGTTTATTGCTAATTGTTCATTATTTTTATTTATTCATTATTAACTATGCATTTCTTATCAGACATAATATACTGGAGTTTTTACATTATTTTTATTTACAAATGCTGTTTTTCTGCAGCTCGCACAGCCTTGGAAGATTAAAATAACAAAAATTTCATCATAGTGCATTGTATTGTCCTAGCTGCCTTTGCTGAGAAAACGTTGGTTGCAAAGCTGCTAAAAGAAAGTATTTGAACTAACCCCTCATAGGCATTAGTTGCACATATCACATATATCACATATATAGTTCGTATCATTTCACCTATTACATTATCTGGCTTTTTATAATCTTTTTTATAGTACTGCTGAACCTATAAGTACTTAATTTTGCTTTAATGGAAAAGATTGTTGTCATGGGATCAATGTGTCCCCACCGAGAAAGTAAACATCTGTTTTGCAAAGCATTTCTAAAGCAGCAGGAGACTGTTATCCTGTGACAACATTGTGTTACAATTACTTTATTGCAGTCAGGCAAAATGAATGATGTGTAGCAAATTTATTCTTTTTTTCGCGTTCTGCCAAACCTTCCTGTTCTTTATCCAATGACTTCCATCTGGAATACTGCCTGGAAGGATGGCTGGGGCATTCTGCCATTCGTCATTAATGATCTGTTGAATTACAGCTGGCTTAAAGGACAAATCAATTCTATATTTCAACTACTCAGAAGTACAGTTTATATGCAAGGTGCAGCAGATTCAGATTGATCTAAGTTGTTGTTCTAGTCATCAGGTTATGTTTAAGTCCAGTGTATTACTGAAACAGTAATGAATCTGTTTTACACTGCAAGATGAGATATTGTGCAATGAAAGCAGAAGAATCTGTGTTTTAATGCTCATAAAATATCTTTAATCCCTCAGCACACTATTAGGACTTCTTTCTCATGGATGAGTAAAGCAAACAAAGCACTAGTGACATACCACAAGATAGACCACCTAGAAGATAAATAGCAGAATCAGGAATTCCTTGTTGCCTAATCTAACTTCTAGACAACTTTATTCAGGATCAGTTGGCTGGAAACATGAATGGACAGCATCAGATCAATTTGTAAATTCAGGGAATTCACTATACTGACTTGCCAAAACAGGATGAAAAGTAGATGTCAGGGCAGTGGAAAGAGCTAAGGTATATTGACATTATCAATATTCACATACACACAATATATTTCACACACACACAAAGAAAAAAATGAACAAAATCACTGATGGAGTGAGAAGAATAAGGATGCCCAAATAACAGTGTTTTGACTCAGATGAGTAGGTCAAAATAGGATTGCAAATCTCAGGGAGAAGTGATAGCATACAATTTTAACTAATTGTCTAGAATGAACACTCAGTTGGCTAAACATTCAGATCTAAAAAATTATAAACTACAAAATAAAAACTATAGCACAGCACTCAAAATCTCCTATTTTCATTCAACTTGCACAGAGAGGGAGTGCTGAATTCAGCACTGTAAACTGAACTTTTTCTTGATCACCATTTCTTCTGTGTCCTGAGTATTTTACCCTGAGGACACCAGGTAGCAGGGGCAGCCTAAGTTCTACTTCAGAGTCACCTACAAACCCCATCCACATTGTTTCAAACACTAAAATGGGAAGATGCTGATGAGCATCTTTTATGGTCTAGAGCTATCTCACCCCAGCAGTCTTTGTAGCTTTGCCAAGCCACTGTTTATACAACAGCTCCCTACAGAGAGCCAGTTTGTTTCCACTCTTGCAAACATATTGCCCCAGACATACTTCCTGCTATAAGCAGGTTTTTTGTAAGGATATCAATGCCATCAGCAAGTCTAATCCAAAGAAAATAAAATGCTATGTATGTACCTATAAAATTAAACCCAATTTGTTTTCAAGCACCCTCTGTATCATAGCAGGAGTTCAAATAGACAGGTTTTCCAGACTTCTGAAGAAACTCCTTCCACTCTTCACACAACATGAGGATCCAAAGTGGAAAGAGCTTTAAGAGCTTCTCATACTCCAGGCAGAGGCTGAACTAAACCAGGACACTCAAATTTCCTGAGCTATCTGCTAGGACTGCCTTTTTTCTGAGGAGAGGCAGAGTTGATGCCCATGAGGCAGGGTGCCCCTCAGGCCTCTCCTTTCCTGTAGAAATTCCCTTTGGTGGTCTCTCACAGAGCACATTGCCCTGTGGTTCCCAGAAGTGCCAGGAAAGGATGTAGCAGCTCTGGAAGCAAAAGCAAGGAGTTAAGCAAGTCCGGGAAAATCAGTCACAAACTGACCAGGTTTGACTAGATTTGAAGCTGATCTGTTGGAGCAGTTTTCTAGGCAAGCAGTGCTGCACAACATCTGGGAGGCGATGAGCCTGCAGCAGAGCTTGTGTTAGGAGGGCTTTCTGTAGCAGCTCACCAGGACCTGGCTGGGAGCAGCCAGCAGGCTCTGCCAAAGGAGGTACCTTGCACACCAAGGCAGGGTACGTGGCACAGGGTGTTGTGCTGCAGCTTCTTTCGTCTGGTCTGAGCAAGCTGGTCCTTTCCACAAACACTGCAAGTTTTGTTGCTTCACAAACTGACACTTTCCACCAGATATTTTCCAATGTAAAAGTTCCAAAATGTAAATTACTGCCACCAATGTGGCAATACCACCTTACCAACTGGTCTAAGATTAATTCATTCTGACATCTTGTCTGATTAGATTACCTTTGTCTATTTTATCTTAATGACAAGAAATCCCACTATATTTTACCCAGACTTGTTGAAAAGTGAAATTTTGTATCATGTAGGGACTGGGAAGAGTTTCTCTTGGAAGCTTCTTTAAATTCTTTTAATTGTCATAAAGACCTGCTTCCATGAAGGCCAAAAAGGAATAAAGAGGTTTTACTTGTATATAGTTTCAGCAGCAGGAAAGGGAGAGAAGGAACACGTGTATATCTATAGATGTAGATTATAAGAAATCATTAAGATAGTGTCTGAGCAAATGAAAAATTATCTACCATATCTACCTACAGGATATTATTCATGAACACTGAGTCAGCCTAAATGCTGTCCAAATGAAAGATCCTGTTCAGCATCCAGATAAAATCTACTGTAATAAAATCTACTCTTTCTCCAAGAGGAGGCAAATGATCTTGTTGTGAAAGCAACTTCTTCATGCAGTAAAATGTAATGTGCATGGCTGCTTACAATGGCTGTTCCAGCCTCTTTCATCACATGAGTCTTCAACATGAACTTCAGTCTGTCTCTGCCTAGTAGTGCATAGCAGTTTTATGTACTTAATAGTGTTCAGAGCCCTTTCCAGATGTTCAGCTATCTGACCTGCTGATGTTTGTGGACACTTGTGTTAAAACATTCCTAATATTCTAAAGAAATATTTGAAAGCATTGCAAAATATGGTGACTTAAGTTTTAGCGCCAGATCAGAATCCACTATTCTGTTCCTTCAATTCTTCTCATGTACCTTTTAGTCCTTGAAAACTTAATTGATCATTTCACCTCATTCTTCACTTTCACTTGGCTCTTTAAAACAAGTCTACAGGCAAATATAAAAGCAAATTATTTTCCTGTTAAATTAGTTCCTGTCACTTTGTTTTGGTGAAGGAACACAATTTTCAAATATGAGTGCTTCTGCTACGCAGCGCTGTTGCTCTTGCTGCTGTTACTCAGCATCAGGATACCACAATTTCCTATTCCACAGTTTCTTGTGCTCTTTGCAAAACAGATCGTTCGTTCCCAGAGGAATGTTTCTATGCAGAGATTAGTGTGAATACTAATAGGGAAGCTCTGCACTAAGCATTATTAAATAAATGTATTTTGTAATGGTGACATAACTAGAAACATATATCTATATGTATAATTTCAGCTTCAGAATCTGAGTTGGCACCTTTCTAAAATGTTGTTTTGAGGGGTAGTGGGAGGAGATGAACAAACAAAAGGTGCAAAATATAGGAATGAAAGACCAATCCTTTTCTCTGTGGAAGACTCTGAATGGATTCTCAAGTTCTCTTTCATATCAGCACATTTTATGCAAAAAAAAGTCCAAAAAATGTAGGCTGCTGTGAGGGAATCACACACCTTGGGGAAGGGGGGTGAGGTGGGGCAAGGGGTTGCAATGTGCTTGTCATAACATGAATATTTCACTTTTGCTGCATGTTTCATTTCAAACTGCTCAAGGTGATTTGCAAGCAATTACAAATCAAATAGGTATAACATGAATACGTGTGAATAAAGAAGGGTTTCAGCGGAGAGCTGAGAGCAGTGTGGGCCAAATCCTATAGTTTCCATCCCTGCTGATACAGGCCAAGGTGCTCAGCATCTTGTAGAAATCCTCAGGACTTCTTTGGATCTAGGTCTGGGTAAATCAATCTCTCTTCACAAGAAAAAATCCACAAGCAAGGTACCTACTGACATAGTGAGAATTTGGCTGCCTGTGGCAATGCAGAAATAAATTCTCTCTACCAACATTTGTGCTAGTGGAGCAATGTTTAAAAAAAACTTTCCTTTTTAGATAAACAAATATGCAAAGTATTTTTACAGAAAAGTACCATTAAAATCCTGAAAGAAATGAACATTTTGCTATAAAGACCAATAAGTAAACCATACTTTTGGAATATTTCTTCTAAAAAGACAAAGTAACAGCTCTCACTGCAGTGGTGCAGCCAAGTGCCTGGTTTCTAAAGAAGGTGAGTGTTATTGTTCAGGTCACTGTTCAGGTAGTTTTCTATACAATCAGTTTCTCACTTCATTCTTCAGTAATAAGATTCAGCTAAAGCTAAACCACAGATGCTTCTGCAAAGCAATGAGAATTTAATTCCAGAGAGGTGAAAGTGCTAATACAGTTGGTTCAAACTATTTTTTGTACTAACTTGTGCACAATAGAAAGCTTCTGCAAGTATCTTGTCTTGTTTTCACCATGAAGTAAAATGTACTCCTGCTGTATAATCTCAAATTGATGGCATGGTTTCTCCCCCATGTGTATGGCTGGTCTTCAAGTGTGATATCTTCCATCCCTTGACAACATGACTCAACATGAAAGAGGTGTCAAAAACATTAAAGAGCCATTGCTTTGTTGATTGGACAAAAAAGCCAGAACACAAAGCAAATGTGGTGCAGCAGAAAGAAGCAGGTTAACATTAAAATATCCAGACTATCTCAAATGCCAAACACTTCCCTGGATTTTGAGAAGCATCTTGAACTCCTTGCAGGTGAAAACTAAGAAGTGCATGGCATTACAGTGTTACCCCATTCAGTTCATCGTTTGCAGAAATTCATTTTTACTTACCACAAAAGTATTAAAACTACTTGCAGGCAAGATTTGAAAATGAAAGAGAAAAATGTGAAGTCACAGTAATAAATTATAGAGACATGAAAAATAAACGCTAAATTTATTGTCACTGGTATTAAAATCAAGAATCTGAGAATTAGTACAACCAATAAGTTCCTAAATAAACAACTTCTTTGAGGAAGTCCAAGAATAAGTAAAAGAAGCACTGTGCTACTGTCTGTGGTAGCTTCCTCCTTGTCCACAGCTGCCAGTAATTCTTAAATATTTTATGCTTCAAAATTATTTGTTCTCTTCTTCCTTTCCATCTTCTCCTGTCCTGTTCTGTTTACTGTTATTTATATTAAAAAATACAGCTCATTAAACATTAAGACAGTAACATTTTGGTTCAAGCAGGCTTGTATAAGTGTACAGATATATAAAACACAAACAAAAGCTCTTCTACTAGTGATAAGTGTACCTGTTAAAATCAAGCAGAGCAATTTCATCATGACCTGAACACTTGAGACACAGCTGGGAAGAGAAGGATTTTCAGGGTAACTGAATTTTAAATAGTGTGAAAGGTCCTCTGAGGAGTGTCTGTACTGAGCTCATCTCTGGTAGAACAGAAATATAAATGTGAGAGATAGGCAGAGAGGCAGATTTGATGTTGCAAGGGACAAATTAGAAATGGATAGGTAAAGTACTCATATACACTTTATCAAAGGGAAAGTTCTGCCAATTTAAACTTGTCAATCTTGAATCAGCTTCTCTTTTTCTCTTTAAAGTTTATTGAAAGATACCAGTTCTGGCTTTCCATGAAACAAGAAGCCACTCCAAGGAAATCTCTGTTTCCTGTAGACAGATCATTATCTTCCATGAGCCTAACCAGAGGATAAGTATCTGTCAATAATTCCACATTAAAAAATTTAGCAATGTAAAATAAATTTTGCTAGCAAATTCTGCTACAGAAATAGATTCACTGTTCTGTAGATTCACACTGTATATTCAACCAATTTTGCAACTCTTCCTTAATTTTCTTTGACTTAAAACAGAAGTTATAAAGGGCTGCAATATTTGTATTCTTAATTTCTTCTTCTGAAATACTTTGGGTTCTTTTACTGTTGATGAGAGCAACGTGCATAATGCATGCATACTCTGCATTGAAGACAACACAAATAATAGTTTCATTATTTTAGAGGACCAAAATTTATGAAGTTTGAGTGTTTTCTTTCCAGCTAATAAAACAAAGATGACTAACAGGAAGAAAATTAGGCACTACTGGGAACAACTGAACCATAGGCATGAAAGAAACAGAATTTGGTAAAGATGAGGTGATAAATCTCTTTGTGCTAGGTTTTGCATAATTTTGTGGAAATGAGAAAAGTAACAAGCCACTATGCTTGCAAGGAAAACAAAACAGAAGCAGAAATAGTCCTCTTCCATCCCGGAGAAGTGGGTAGAGTTAGGGAAGAAACGAGATCCCACTCCAAAAATATCAGAGGGCACTACTACTCACCTTGGCATCACAGCCCAGGGCTGGGAATGCAGTTTGGGGCCAGGACTCGGTGAGACAGGTAGAACAGTTCCTGCTTTCTTTGGGCTCCTGGGATTCAAGCCCACCAATGCCAGCCCCAGCACCCATCACCTTCCAGCCACTACTTCCACCCCTGCAGGTGCTGCAAACACCGAGTGTCCTGCTGGGAGGTTCACACTGCCAGGCTCACTGCAGTCAGCTCCACAAAGGGGAAAGGAAGAAATGTACCCAAACTATAGCAAATGTAAAAACACATGTGTCAAATATGGTCTTCAGGAACCGACATTATGGAGCAAATACACTGAGCCGCTCTTCCCTGGAATATGTTTGTCTGAATGCAGCATATTTGGTGGAATATTCTGGTTCTGCAATGTCCAGGTTCTGAACAGCTCAAGCTTCTATTTTATGATGCGTATTTCCATCCCTCTGACTGGGAAGATAACCAGATAACCTTGAAACCTGACCAGCACAGGAGTTCTGAGAGTTTTGAACTCGTTCACTTCCCATTACTCCTACTAGCATACTACCTTAATAGTCTTAATAAGATTTTAAGGAATCATATTAATTATTTCATTGAACACTATTTCGGGAAAAGGAAGGGACTAGAAACTGCTGCAGGAAAAACGAAGAGACATAGAAAGACAACAGAGAGAAAAGAGAAACAAAATGAGACACAATGAGCAGAAAAAGAACAGTCTTTGGTGTGATTATATTACCCCAAAACTAACCATTACCATAACATTAGGGACTAAGCCAAGAATAAGTAAAGATAAAATCTAAAGATCCACTAATTCATTTGGCCAAAAGTAAAAACCTGCAGTGATTTACCTTTCACCTAGTGCTTTCACTGCTCTGTATAGTCACTGCACGGAAATAAGCACTTGGGGGGTGGGGGAGGATCATTTCATCCTAAAGTAGATGGCTACAAATAGGTCAAGTGAATCACTTCTTGAAAATACCTTTTTCTCTCAATTGACTCTGAAAGGAACCTAGGTTGACTTACACTCGTACTAGAGAGAGCTGTAATTGTATGAGATGATTCTACTCCACAGCCACAATGCAAAGACAAGATACTTCACTTCATCTTTACATTCATCTGTCATAAAGACAGTGGAAGATCCTCCGTAAACTTTTACAGCCGCACAGACTAAATTTTGGTTCCTCTGCCAAATAGATTTTAATAAGTATTTTTATTAGGTAATACAAAATTATATTTTCTGCAGTAACATATTAAATTAGAACCTGGAAAAGAGTCAGTATAATGCCTCCAAAAATGTTAAATAAAATTACAAATATAACTACCAAATCCCCCCCCACATAATGAATTTAATACAAGCACTACAAACATACACAGAAATGTTGTGATTAATATTGAGAGACAGTTAGATTTGAGATCTTAACTGATCTGGAGGTATTTCCTATTTGACAGAAACCCTACCTACAACTCAAATATGTTTTAGGGCCAGATGTTCTGCGTGGTTGTGTCATATCCACTGTCATCTTCCTGTGCTGTAGAGCTGCTGGAGTGAGACCGAGGCACAGAGAGTCATGGGAAAGTCATAATGGTGGGTGAACTTGACAACTGGCCCCTACCAGGGAGCTCACATCTATAGTGGTGGGCTGTACCAAAGGGATATGTCTTTTGCAGTATTCAAATTACTCCAGCCCCTAGGGCACGGATATTTCACCTTTCCCCAAGGGTCAGCTGCGGGCAAGCTCTCTGTAAGAGTGAGACAGCCCTTGTACAATGACAGCGTGAAAAACAAATCAAGGCCATTGTATGTGGGTCAAGAGGAAGTCAGACTGACTTTTACACTGTAGGAATATGATGTAAAAAAATATTCTGCCAGTGTTTGTCAGTATTTTAAAAACAAAGGTCAATTTTTTACTTCATAAATTCCTGAAACTGCAGCGGAATTTTAATTTGTCCTAGTCAGCTGATATTTCCTGGAAGAAAAAAGAGGTACTGTTCACATGTGCCAAAATCCTGTGGGGTTTTCCTCCATGCCTCAGTCAAGCAGATAACATGTTTTAGTCTCCAAGGAGTACTCAAGTGTAAAATGGTAACTCCTTGAGCAGAAATGTGCTCTAAAATTCAAATGATAGCATGCTTGTGGATATTTGTGCCTGGCAGAAACCTGACAGACCTGAATCATATGGAAAATGTGGATAATGTGATGTATGACGGCCTTTCTGGTTGGCAGTTCCTCTCAGTGTTGAATTGCACACCCCCATCTGGCACAACAAAAATTGCTATCATCTGTTTGTCTCTGGGTGAGCGTCCCTTGCCTTTGTGACTGACAGCGCAGAATAACAACAATGAAACAAACACCTAAAACAGATTGATCTGGCTTTTGCCTGCAGCAGTTCAAAAACCAGCAGAGAGCTGTGAGCTCAGCAGCAGCTCAGTGAACCACAGTGAAGCTCCCTGCCACTGAGGAGAGATGTGGGTTTTTTTTCCCCTTTGTGCTTGGCTGCATTCTGCACAGCAACTTTCACCTGTATCTGGGTTTTGTCAAAAAACTACAGAAAAAAATATCCAAACAGTGACCGACAGAGATCAGCAAACTGCACTGGCAATGAGCTAAGAAGGGCAAATGTACTAATACTGAGGGAAACATCAATAGTGAGGGAGACACCGTGCAGCTCACACACGTGCAGCATTCGGCTGATGTCATGGTATTGAGAAAGAGGATGCCAGGTGAAAGCAAATGTCCTCTGCATGCAGTACATCCAACTGAGTGTGAAAAGTCCTCAGGCAACCTTTAACAATTTACTGCCTTGCTGTTAACATCTGAAACACTCTGACAGGGTATGAGACCAGTGAGAAGTGGTCCCAGCCCCATCACAGTCTGAGTCAACCCTGCTGGCCAATGCACCTGAGCTGCCATTCATTACAACCATCCTGGTTTCACTCTGTGCTGGGGGAATTCTTCTTCCCTGGACAAAAATTGATGAAATATTCTCTCCACCATGGTTTTCCCTTCTCACTGTTCCTTTTTTCTTCTTCTAGTCTTCATAGTTGGTTCCCCTCAGGGTATTCTATACTCAGTTTCTGTCTATCTTGTGTCTGTGTACGGTTTTGGGCACCACAATATAAAAAAGATATTAAGCTCTTAGAGGGTATACAAAGGATGATGAGATGTTGGGAGGGGAAGTCTTATGAGGAGCTGTTGAGGTCACTTAGTTTGCAGAGCCTGGAGAAGAGAACTGACTGAGGTGACACCTCATCATCCCCCTGTTCCTCACCAGGGGAAGAGGAGGGGCAGGCACCGAGCACTTCTCTGTGGTGACAATGACAGAACTCAAGGGAATGGCCTGAAGGGGAGGTTCAGGTTGGATATCAGGAAAAGGTTCTTCACCCAGAAAGTGGAGGAGCACTGGAACAGGCTCCCCAGGGAAGTGGTCATAGCACCAAGCCTGACATAGTTTGAGAAGCATTTGAAAAATACTCTCAGGCACCTGCTATGACACTTGAGGATGGCCTGTGCAATGATGTGATGATCCTGATGGGTGCCTTCCAACTCACTGTATTCTATGATTCTATGATTCTGTCCTTTCTTCCCACCACAATTCCCTTTGCACTGAGATGCTGCTGCTGCTGCTTGCCCAAAATCCTGCTGTTGCTCCTCTACCTCCTGCTATCACCCCAGGTTCTTCCTCTCGCTTGTAGGGGAGAGGGGCTGGTGAGGGGAACAAAGGAGGGTTCTGCCTGCCAAGGGCTGCAGGGAGGGTGGGAAGGCTATTACCACCAAAACTACTGACCATTTTGATGAAACAAAGCACGAACAGTGACATTCTTTTACTAATAGCTTCAGCAGAGATCCCTCCAGGAGGCCCTCACATGGAAAACAGATTTTGTGAAGGCATGGCAGCAGGCAGCCAAACCCCAAAATTCACCTCTCACTCTTATTTGCCTTTTATGGTCTCCACAACCATGGACTAGTCTCCAGATTAGCACTTTTCTCTGTCTCTTGGGTGTTTTAATGCCCCAAGAGACAGAGAAAATATGCTGTTATTTGGGTTCTTTGCTGACACATTAACAAAAACATGGTTGGCATCCAGGGGGATATTCTTTATCTGCTGTAGGAGAAGCCCCAAATGCACAGGCCTGTGAGGAAACAGCTCTCCAGCTAGTCCACCCTGCAGTAGCATTTTATAGAGCAAATACTGGGTCAGGAGGCGGTTAGAGAGAGGAGCAAAGAAGGCACAGACCATAGTGGTGGTGTGACAAAGGATTATCTGATCACACAGACAGGCTGGCTATGGATCTTCCAGCTAATTAATGAGAACAGATTGGAAGACAAATACAATGGATTTCAAAGTGGAGATATCTACCAGCTGCTAGCCACATAGGACCAAAGTATTGTTAATTTGAGCATTAAGGAAGAAAAACTCCTAAACTGGAATATTCTATCTGGAAACCTACCTGAGGCCTTTACTTGATATAGCAATATCATTTTTTATTCCAATTTTCAAGGAAGATGCCATGGAAGCTGCTGTCCAGAGAAGCTGTGGATACCCTTGGAAGTGTCCAAAGGCCTTTGAGAAATCTGCTCTAGTGGAAGGTGTCCCCGCCCATAGCACGGGGATTGGAACGGGGATTGAGTGATCTTTTAGGTTCCTTCCAATCCAAACCACTCTGTGGTTCTGTGATGTTATGATATGCTATTGCAGTGTCTCTGTGGGGTTGTGATACTCCCTAGGCCTCCCTATGACACCTGAATCCCATGGCCAATATTAGACAATCACTCAGTAACTCTGATCCCCTCCCCACTACAGGCCTTCCTGCTCTCCTGATGTGCAGAATGATCAGCACAGCCTGACTGACTTCTTTATCAGAGATAGGCAGAGTGGGTTTGAAAAGGGGAGTCCCTCCTGCAGTTTCAGTAAAGGAAGTCTGCTGCTGTGGAGAATCTTCTGTAAATGAGATCAGGCTTGGCCTAAATGTACAAACTTTCTAATTAAAGCTGGAGAGGTTTGCACACAACCTCATTCTGAAAACATAATGATAATACCATAATCATCCCAAGCTGCTGCTTTGTCTCTTGATTTTCCTGTGTTTGTTCACACTTTGAATGCATAAAGGTACCTGAAAATAGAATAAATATATTATTTCAAATTAATCTCCTAACTCCAGTTAGCTTTAAATTTGAATAATTGATCAATTCTATTCAACTTTACAGTTTAAAAAAGTCCTCATCCCTAATTCATGTCATTGCAACTTGTGATGATGTTCTCCACAAGCAATTTAATGCATCTAAATGTGAATAGAAAAATGGTCTTTCCAGAAAAATCCAAACGTATTTGTTACGGATCACTGTTAACTCCATTGTTAAAAATTGTTACATGCCTCACCTGAAAATAATTTCTGTCTTCTTCAGTAAATTAAACATTTCTACACTAATAAAAATCAACATAACAAGAATGATGGAGACTGTTGAAGAGGAACACATAAGTTATACTGTATTCCTTTCTCACCTCAGCTGAAGCAAAGCAGCCTTGGAACACCCCTGTTGGAACCAGTGGGGTTGACTGGTATGACTGGGCTGCTTCTGCAGTTCACAGGCTTCACCTGTCTGCGGCTGCACACATTTTGCAAGCAAAGGACAGTGAGCAGAGACTTTGCTCCGCCAGCCTCATGCTGTTCATTTCCTGCAGCTAAGAGTTATGCTAAAGAAACTCTCAGGAGACACCTTGCTTACAGTCAGTGGGTGAAGGGCTGTGAGCCAAAGCAGCATCCTTAAAGAACTGTAGGATTCAATATCTAGATAGGCTTTGGGTTTTTAGCCAGTAATTCACCTGCCTGCTCTTGGCATGTGGCATAGTGGAATTCCTGCAAACACAGGAGTAGGGAGCCATGCATGGCTTAAGCATGGCTCTTCTCAAGTTGGTCTGCGTTGGATGTCTCACAGACACAAAGTGAAACCCAAGCTGCAGTAGCTGCAGTTAAGTGGTTGCATAATTTGGGACTATTTTCAGAAATATTTTTACATATTCAATATTTTTACAACTCTTCACAATTTTGCACACATACAGACATACATATGCAGCCACTATTCACTTTGGAGGATTTAATAGAGGCTTTTTGTCTTGGGTACTGGCAAGATAATGACTATAATAATATAGAAATACCAACATAATTATAGCAAAAAAAGTGCAGATTTCTGTAGGCTTTTTTTTTGGTCAAACTTTCTTACAGTGCTGCATGTTTTATTTGTGTTAAATTTGAACTTAATTAGTAATCAGAATGCTAGGTCTCTCTTTTCAGTTCTAGTCCTCTGATACAAAATATTTTAATATTTTTCTTTACCTTCTTTGCAGTATGCAAAATGAGGCATTGAAAATTCAGCTTTATACTTGATAGCTCTTTCTTTAAAATATCCGGAGAAGGCTATAATTATTTAAATTTTAATTTATAAGTATTTAAACTATTCAGAAATAAAAGAACTCAACTCTAATTAATCATATTTTGACTAATGGAATAGTTTAAAAGGTGATTTTTGTTGCCTGGGTTTAAACAGATTTAGTGGTAATTTGGGATGGGGGAATGGTTTGCTGTAAGGATCAAGTTTAAGGAGAACAAGCAGCTGAGGAAAGGAAAAAGGTAATGCCTTGTAATTTCCAATAAGCCTTGAGCTAGTCAGATGCACAACAAGGTGGGGTCAGCCCACGAGGGGCAGGGCATCTGCCACAAAACCTGCAGGTCATTCCCATGCAAACCCAGAAATGAAGGACCACAATTAGTAATAATGCAAAGTGTGCCTTGACCCAATGTGAGCAGCTGCTCACAGGCTGGAAATAACAGTGTGCTCATGCCTAAATTAGGGTAAAAATATGTTCTAATATTTTAAACTTTTGCCATACTCCTTGCTGAGTCATCCGTGCTGAAATGAGGTGACAGAACTCATAGCAGCTAAACAACCCACTTGGACTACTCATTTGTTCAGGGAGGAAGATTAGGACTCTTTTAAATGTAATTTCAAACAACTTACTCTCCTGCATCACCAAGCCACAGTTGGTCAGGGAGCTGTGACTGAAGACCTGGGGCTGGGTGCCACAACCACGTTGTGTTCCACCGTACCCATGTGGAGAGTGGGTAGACACCATGATTGCAGCGAGGCAAGAAATGTCTAGCTCTAGTTAAGCACCAAAACAGGTTGTCTAGGGAGACACCAGGGTCTCCATCAGGGAAGATTTTCAAGAGTAGGTTTAAGTCTGGAAGCCAGGTAAGGTTTTAGGCATAGCAAGACTCACTCACTGGGGCAGGAGGCTGGAGAAGATGCCTTCTTAGCTTTCCTTAGAGCAGTATTTTTTTTCTGAATATGTCACAGTGCTGCTGCTGCGCTGAAAAGGTGAGTGGCATTGCACTGGGTCTTACATTTTGGCCACAACAACCCCTTGCAGCACTACAGGCTCGGGACAGAGTGGCTGGATAAGGGTCAGGCAGAAATGAACCTGGGGTGCTGGTTGATAGCTGACTGAACATAATCCAGTCTGTGCTCACAAGGCCATGAAGGCAAATGGCATCCTGGCCTGGATCAGCAATGGTGTGGCCAGCAGGAGCAGGGCAGTGATTCCTCCCTTCAACTCAGCACTCATGAGGCCACACTTTGAGTAGTGTGTCCAGTTCTGGGCCTCTCAATATTGGAAGGATGTTGAAGTGCTTGAATGCATCCAAAGAAGGGCAACAAGGCTAGTGAGTGGTCTGGAGCACAAGTCCTGTGAGAAATGGCTGAGGGAGCTGGGGGTGTTCAGCCTGGAGAAAAGGAGGCTCAGGAGAGACCTTCACCACTCTGAAAGGAGGGGGCAGCCAGGTGGGGGTTGGTTTCTTCTTCCAGGCAACCAGCAATGAGAAGACAGAGTCTTAAAGTGCACCAGGGAAAGTTTAGGCTGAACATTAGGAAAAAAATTTTCACAGAGTGATTGGGCATTGGAATGGACTGCCCACGGAGATGGTAGAGTCACCATCCCTGGAGGTGTCTAAAAAAGACTGGATGTGGCACTCAGTGCCTTGATTTACTTGATAAGGTGGTATTTGGTCATAGGTCAGACTTGATCTCAAAGGTCTTCTCCAGTCTAGTTAATTCTGTGATTCTGTGATTCAGCATCCCACTCAGAAATATCCCACGCAATTGCTTAGAGCTCTGCAGGCCCTCAAGGGAACATAAACAGAAGACCATCCTTCCAAAACAACAGCAAGGGCTGCTACAAAAAAACAATTGCTACCATGCCTGTATCAAACAATGACTTCTGTACAAAAAGGCCATTTTCTAGAAATATTTCAGTTTGATACTCCAGGAGGCCAAAAAGTACCTTGGGAAAAAGTTTGAACATTCTGCCTTCTGTACTACTTCACTGAACTACTCCTGCAGAAATCCCTGATCCTACCAATTATGTAGGCTGGATAGAGCCTGTGATTCTCCTCAGTACGCTTCTAACTCAAACTCCTCCACAAGGGTTCGCTCAAAGCTTTATGAAAATCAAGTCACACAAGAAACTTTTTATTAATGAATGTTTCTGGTGGCTCCACAGTGAAAAATAGCAGTAAGTTTGGGTAGACCTTGGTTATTCTCATGAACAAGGAAGAACACTGTGTGTGCAGTGGGAGAGGGGATACAGTCAGGGAACTGGGGGGAGCTGTAGGTGTGTCAGTCCTCCAAACTACCAGTCATGGAGGTAACTGTTATGGGGCAAAACTGGTCATTTCTCTCAGATCTTTGCTTCCCACTGGACAGCCCCACACCCACCTTTCTCACATTTACTAAGTTGACACATTAAGATCAGTAGTCATTACCAGATTCCTCTGATATGCTAATTGCCTTGTTTCATCCTTTTCTTTGAAAGACATTCAGTCCTCTCCTCAGGGCAATTGTGTTGAAACAATTCATCCCTACTGACCTCCAGCCATCTAGCTGGTCTCCTCCTGCCTGCCCTCGGAAAGATGAGGGGTTGCCACCCTCCTGTCTGTAAGATTCACATTTCCCAGGCACTCCAGCATTGACATTGCTCAATGATAACCCACCTGGCATGCAGGCACAGCCATCACCTGTGATTCCAAGCCAAGGCAAATTCCTTTCTGTGAAAACCCAAGACTGTGTAAGGAACTACCAGTCTGTCCTAGCAAACTACCAGACTAACCAGTCTGTCCTAGCAAAACTTGTCCTTTGCTGTTCTTGTCCTTCTACGGTTAAATGCCTGATAAAAATAAATTATATTGCTGCTGAAGTTGACAAATGATTAACAGTCATTTCCCCATGGTATTTTGAGAGAAATAATGAAAATTCTCCATTAGCATTGGGGCTTCTCTTATTGAATCTGAGGAGCCATTGGTCAATTCATTTTCAGCAAAGATCTTTTTAAAGAAACTCACAAAAGAAAAACTGAAGGTAAATAAAAGGAGCCCCTTAATCACTACTTGCAAGTCATGTCGTTTTTAAGTCTAGTTTGGCATTCCTGATTATAGTCATCCAATATTATCTATGAGTTTGCAGAATTCTTAACTTTGGAGAAATGGAGAGAAGAAGGAGAGGCTATGACTAGGTTACTTACCAAAATTGTGCTTTTTGGCTTTACCAATATGAATTTTCTTTAGGAAGAAAATCTTTGCTGTCTTTAAACTACTAAGGGTGCTGAGGCACTGGAACAAATTGCCCAGAAAACTTGTGAATGCCCTATCCCTGGGAATGATCACAGTCAGGTTGGATGGGGCTCTGATCAATCTGGTCTAGCGTCCTCTTCCATGAAAGAGGAGTTGGAACTAGATGATCTTTAAGGTCCCTTCCAACCCAAATCATCCTATGATTCCATGAATTATATTCAAACTGATGTGTGGTGTGGGTATGGTGGAATTTCTTCACATTTCCCTCCTTCCCCATGCCCTCTTTTCCTCCAGGAGAAGGAAAATATTTCAGAAGTATCCATATTTTGTAGATGACATTTTAAAATGAAAAATTTCATGTTTCAAGGAGTGTGGAAGCAACAGAGTACTTGTTGAGATTCAATGCCAAGGAAGAAAAAAAACCCAAAAAAACTAAAACTTCTTATAATCCCTTTTCTTTTCCAAACACCCTCACATTCCAGGGCCTTTGGTATCTAAAATACACAGGAAGTTCGGGATAGAATCATCTGAATACCACATAACTGATCTAACTCTTTTTTACTGTCTGAGATTAGCACCAGACTTCTTCCTTCATGAATTGTGAGAAACAGCTGCACTGAGAATCAGCTGTCTGAAGACAAACATTATGGAATGTTCAACCACAGATACTACAGGATGTTTTGTCTTGTATATAGACATATCCCTCAAAAAGAGGGTGAATACAAGTTACCATTCCCTTTCCCTCATCTGAGTGCCCTAGGTATGAAGTTTAGTGGGCTGTATATTCTCATTTGTTATGTCAGAATACTCTGGACCCAGAGTATTCTGACATAAATTGGAACAGTTTCAACAAGACAGATGAGAAAAATCCACCCCCAGTCCTGACATGTCTTAAAGATGTGGTTGACCTTCACTGCAACTGTGTTCTGGCTCAAAGAGAAAGAAGACTTCATTCCAGACTTCTTCACTCAAAGCTAAGGCTATCCTTGTCATGTTAGAGCACTCCATTTTTAAAAGATATATGACTGAGTTGAATTTCTAAATTTTATTTCCATGACTGCAAACCACCATGGGGCTTAACCTAGGACTGGAAGAATGTGAGTCCTGGTCTTTGCACCATGGAGCTCTCAGTATTTATTACATTATCACACATTTACCCAGCTACTGGGTAAAAAGCACCTAATTACTGGGTAAATTGTACAAACACAACTTAGTTCAAAAAAAGTATAGTTTATGACTCTTCTCCATGTTAATGATCTGACAATTTAGCAAAAAAGCCATCCTCACTTTCATGCTTCAAGCTTTTGTTCCAATTAGGCTGCAGCACTTTCTTACAGGGAGGTACATATCTGCAGAGGAGCAATGGAAAGTAATTTCCACAACTGAGCTTCTGGTTTGCTAGTTAGAGCATGTGTCTCATGGTAAGATAGTATCTCTGAAAGAGGCATGAAAAAAAAAGTGTAGGTCTAGAAGAAGCTTTAGGAAGTACATTTAAACCTGGAATATCTTCCAGTGACTGAATGGCTGCTCATATTATACAGGCTGGGAAGCGACACTTCCATTTTCCAGTATAAATATCCCATTTATCATTTTCACTGGGCACTTCGCCATAAATCTAAAGAGCACCAGAAGTTAAAGGGCAAACATGAGAAAAGATATACAACTCCAGTCTGCTTTATAGCAATAAAAGTGTATTTTATATTCCATTTTTCCTTCTGTATTTTGATTTTACACCTTGTCATACATTAAGTCAAGTAGTTCAACTGCAAGGAACTGATCTTGGCCTTTGTTATTACAAAGACCATGCATAAAAGGTGTAAGCATTGATAACCCACTAGAAATGCAGCTTGTAGCTACTCACAGAGAGGCTGAAAAAGTTCTCTCAGTTATCTGGTCTTTCTTTCCTATTTTGTAAATTTTCAGCCCAGTTTGTTGGGTTGAAAATATGTACTTCAGAAAGTTGGATGCTAATTAAGGGAGCTCTCCCTTCTCTCTGCTATCTATTGAATACAACACATGTTCCCAGTAATTTGAACATATCATCCCTTACCAGCAAAGCATGAGTCAAGAAATATGATTTCTCTTTCCTTAGGGACCAGTAAGATTCCCCAAACTGAACAGAATGACAGTCAGACTGATAACACCTACTCTATTCCACCTGTTTTAAATAATTTCCCACTCAAGTACTACTCTCAATGGAGGAAGGAATCGTACGCTGATTAATTTGCTGCTAGAGCTTCCAAAATCACTTTTAAAATTTTCTCCGACTCTCACTTTTGGTATAACAGGAACACTCAAACTCTTGTATGCTAGGACTTCACATATTGTTCTCAATCCTCTTTAGACGCAGTCAATTGGTTTTCCCAGGGCTTTGTCATCACACACCAGAGGCAGGAAAACGTTCTTGGGACAGGTCCCCAGGACTCCAACACAAGAGGAATAACTCCAGGGTGTGTTGTGCACCAGGAGAGAGCAAATAAAAATAAACCAGAGCTTACCTCTTTTCCAGCACCTGGTCTGACCTGGAACAAAAAGCAATTCGTGTTGCCTCACTGTACGTAACAGTGCGTTTGATGCTATGCAATTGCCTGTAAGTTTTTGCTGAAAAAAGTCATTGTGAGAACAGGTCTGAAACTGAAATCATTCTCTAACACACATCACCCTATCTAGGCAAAAAGGCACATCTCTTTCCTATTCATAGAAGAATAACTGGTCACACAAGGGATAAACATGAATGTCCTGTTGGTGATGTCAGTGGGTTTCTCTCAGTTGATGAATCTTTATGTTTCTCACTGTGACCTTCAATTTTGCAAGCATAAATTAACACAAGAGGAATCCAGAGAGGTCTGGAGTCCGAATTTCCCCATATTGTCCAGTTTACTTGTCTTAATTTATATATATATATGTATTAACCTTTTAAAAAGTAAGCCATTGCAGAAGGTTTCTTCATACCAATATATTATTTGGATAGTTCTCTTTACAACAGCTTTCATTGTCTTATATGCCAATGACAGGTCTCACCCCTTCAAGGTCTAGCTTGGTGCCTGAAGCTTTTGTCATGAATATCCTTTAGACTGTAACTCCAGAATGCAGCTCTCCAAGTGCACACATCATCTCTTTACACATATTGCTGCATGTAATCCTATCCTACACATAGGATTCCATTCATAAAAGGTGCATTTTCATTTTTGGAAATAGGTGTATTAATCAAATTCCTATTTTAAAATTAAAAATATCCTTCAAGATGAAAATTAGATTCCACATTTTCAGGCCTAATAAGTTACATGTTTTCCTGTGTCGTTCAAGGTCCACATATCTATCTCAGGGGTTATTTTTTCTTAATGCTACAGATCCTTCTTCCTTTCACTTGAAACTGTGTTCAATTTTATTCTGCTTTCCAGGGTAGGAATATTATCATCACAGCCTAGATTAAAGGGAGATGCTTAAAAATACCCTTTTGCATGGTATAACTGCTCACTTGAAAATCTTTGGTAATTTTACACTTAAGTTTTGAGGCCTCCGTTTCACAATTTCTTCATAATGTTAAATGAAGTTGTAAGTCTTAACAGAGAAAGGACAGAGAGGCAATCCAATTCACCATCAAGTGGAAGTGTTGATTCTGTAGGTGGCACTATGAACCAACGCTTCCACACAGCGTTGGTTACAGTGCCACGCAAGGAACCACCCCTCACAAGAGATGCGCAGTCGAGGTCCTGACAACTTTGTGGGTGTCAGCAGCCTCAAAGCACTTGCTGCAAGAAGGAGGTTGTTTACACAAGTGAGCTGTCCAATGAGCATCAGCCAATATCCACTGGCAGACATCCAAGGGAATCCAAGCCTCTTGTTCATCTTCTACTGGGTGACCATGACCTCTCTCACATTTTTCTCAGAGCTACATCTGACAAGAACAAAATGTAGCTCATACCACTGCTGTTCACTTTTTACAATGTGTAGATACTAATAAAGGAGGATTTATACATATACAGATATAGAAATAGCATTAGGTAGTACAGAAAATAAATTTATCTGGCACCTTTTGGTCTTTTTGTAGTCTTTTGGATAGTTTTGTGGTCTTTCGGATATCTGGAGTAGAAACTTCGAGTAGACTCTATTTGCTTGGAGAAGATCAAAAACGGAGCTTTTGCAGAATAAAAGGTTTCTGATTTCTTTGAGAATACCGTTTTAATAATCTCTGTGTCAAGAAGAGATCTGTAGGGAACATCAGAGGTTACTGCGGCATCTGTCTGAAACAGTTTTGGCAGTTGACTTTGGAAAAAAAAGACAAGAAAGCCTGTGCAGTATGAAAAAGCTGAGATTGCTGGGGAACATCACCCATTCTTTTGCTGCTTACTTTTCTGTGTGGTTTTTCTAAATTGATTATTAATTTATTTATTATTTAGCAGCTTGTTAATGGATGGTGCTGAAGCATGAGATGATTATGCCTGTGTAGTAAAAGGAGCTTGTATTTTGTAGGGATTTTGAAGCAAAGTCATATATGTATAGCAAATTAACCTGGTATACACAAAACAAGTGGGTATTTGGTGACCAAACTTGTCAATAGGAAGATACAACGTCATCATTTGGCCAGATCTTGCCTTTTGCAGAATGAAAGCTACCAGTCATGTGCAAATCAAGGCTGTTACAGCAGTCAGCCCTGTTACTAGTAAATGAAGAAAAAAAATGTTGTACCAAACACAGCCTCAGCTGCTTTTGAAACACATTTACTAAAGGAGGATTGAAGGCAGATTTAGGAAAAGTCAGAAATATAGTCATTCTTATTCCACTGAAAACTGTCACAAAGATTAAAATTGAAAACTGCTGTCATTCCTCCTCAGAAAGACAGAGCTTTAAAGAAAGGAGCACTTCAACCAGTGTCAAAGCAGTGGTTTGAGCTAGCTGCTTAAAACACACTGGGCTTTATACACAGAGCACTTAAATTACCAAATCCAAGGAATTTTCTGAATTCTTGGCATTTTACATGGTAGTATTTTCAGGGAATGCTGTGTGTTTGCAGTGGGGTGCCTCACACAGAGGAACATCCCCAAAAGATGGCAGGAGTAGTGGTCATATGCTATGACCAGCAGAGAATAAGGAATGAACTTTGGAGACTGACCATAAAGAGACCCTACATTATTGGTGGGGGGGAAATAAATAAAATCTTGGTTCAGCATTTAATTTTCTAAGAGTTGGACTTTCACTAACTAGTCACTAACTGACTGTTCTGGTAGGGAACAAGTCACTTGATGAGGGATAGACAACAAATAGTAGCTGAGCAGTAAGGAGTCAAGGGATCCACTTTTGCAGAAATTAGGCTATTTCCATTGTGGAAACAGCTAAGGAGGGAGGAGATGGGCTGCAGGAGACCTGTTGAGGAAGAAGCCATGTGCAGAAGTGCGCTGTATTCCCCAGAGTACTCATGAAGGAGGAGGAAAATGAGGCACTGAATTGTGTGCAGGTGTTCCATAGCTGAGGCACTATCTGTACAACTCTGAGTTAAAAGCAAGACCAAAGCTTGGGCACAGTTTGCCCTTATGCATCTGTCCCTGGAGTCTAAATTGTAAATTTAGACTGCTTGTTGTAGAATTTACTGCAAAAAAATGTATTTAAATGTTTGGCAATCTGGAGACACAGCTTCAGTGCAGGTGATCTGCAGCTACTGGTCTGCAAACCTGCATATCATGAGAAGGAGAGAGGCAAAGACCTGTTCTGGGCAGAGAAGCCAAAAGAAGCAAACAAACTACATTCCTCATTCAAATGAGGAAAAACTAAAGGGAATACGGATCCAGCCTGCTGTAACTGAAATGCAGCAGCTGAGGAAGCTTTCCCCAGGAAAAATGGTTTTTCATCACAAAAATTAAATGTTAAATTAAATGTAAAATTAAATTGAAAAAGTAAATGCCCTAATGAATTTGGACCTTATCTTAGAAGTTGTGTGAAGCAATCCATAGAATCCACTACTTCTGAGTCACTTTGAGCCAGCTGGTCGTCTGTGATGTATGCCAATGGATTTTTGGACTGTGTGATGGACCGTGTAGGTCATGTGAAGTCAAACGTGCTCTGCGTGACACAAGGGGAGGGAGAAGGGTGAATAGTGACTTATGCATACAAAAAATCCAAATATTCTTCAAGAATATATTTTCTTACCTTCATACAATGTACAAAGGACATATGCAGATATGTTCTTTTAAAGCATGCTGCTGCAATTTCTTATATTTCATGGAAGATTATAAAGACCTAACAGCTGGGACCTACATTTCTTTGTCTGCAGAAATACAATAAAAGCACCCACAATTCTAGATCTGTTCAATGCAGCTTTAGATTAAATAAAAATACAGGAACTTTAACTCTAGGCTAGATCAAAGGTCCTTCTGGTCCCACTAACTTGACAGAAATAGCAATATGTGTTCAATAGCCTTTATATATTCTTCTTACTTCCAGTAGAAGCTGAAGAATTTATCTTCTGGATGACAAATGATAACAGAAGCTTTTTCTTTGCTTTTAATAAGATTTTTTAACTAAAAGCTTTCATTTTTGAGAAAGAAGAGCAATGCTGAAGGAAACTATCTCTTTACTTGGAATTAATTTGACTTTTATTTAGCTCTGCCCTGGGTGTGCTTAGGAAGTTATGAGGAGTGAAGAGCCAGAGAGACCATAAATAGTGAGATGGATATTCCAGAATTACAAGACATGTGAAATACAACATGGAATTTCTGTTATGATTTTCTTTAGAAGCATTCTTATAAATGTTCTGTGTCAATGACTGTTTTCTTTTCATGTGTCATATTCTGCAGATCATAAAATGTCCAGCTGTACTGCTTGGAAAAGAAAGGCAATGCTCAAGAATATCTAAACATTCCCTTCCAAAGAGAAAAATAGCATAAAACTTTCAGAAACTACATAGATTATACTTCAAGTCAGTCAAATCTTTTTAAGATTCCCATTTACAAGAGGCACCTTTTCACCCAGGCTTGGTAACTAGCCCCAGTGCTCATTGTAGGTAAACATTGCAAGATGCTTTGAACTAGTTAATGCAATGCAGACTGATTTTAGGTTTTCATTGAGAAGACCTTGGCTGAGTCAGAAATGTGTACAACACTAGAAATGCTTCTAAAAGAGAGATAGGGAACCAGTGCTTTGTGTCTTGATATTAACTGCCAAGATTAAAAAAATATCATAGAACTATAAGGGGAAGGCAATCAAAAGTTGCCCAGCACCCAGAGGCAAGACCTTCCTATTGAGCTTCTCTTAATACAAAAAATTTGTACCCACAGCTGATACCTGCTGTATTTGTATCCTGTGATCTAGGAACCTAGTCTGCATTCTCCTTGTTTCTTTTTTTTCCTGTGATAAACTTCAGCCTCCTAAACTTCACAGCTCTGTTACATTACACAATCAAATTTAAAAAATTAGCTATTTTAAGCAAAAGGCACACAACACAAATGGTTCATCTTTCAGGGTTTCCTGTGAGCTGCCTTAGCATTCTATCTACAGGTGTTAGTGAGACATGCCAGCATGCACATTATTATTCTTTAATGCATGAATGCTTGAATTCTGTTTGCTATTGGCCATTATTTATTCCATCATGTGTCCTTCCATTTTCCTGTCTGGAGTAGTTGCTTGTCTCTCAACAAAAAGATCAAAAAAGACATTTCAAACCCAAGATCAAATATCTACGGCCAAAATTTTGTACATTTGCAGCATCGAGCTGCCTTCTCCCCAGAGTGACACTGATTTCCACAGGAGAAGAATTTACTGTTGGGTTTGCAATTATATTTACTATTAATTAGGGATTTATTATCACTGATAGTTGTATTAAAATGCTTACTATTTGGGGGAATTGAATTTAATATTGTGGATGAAGTATTGTCTATTTTAATAGAAAATATTCTTTAAGGAAGAATAATTGACACTCACTGTCAGCACATCTCAGGTGCATCAATACAACATTATTTGGGTTGTGATAAAATGGGGATCTTGATTCTAGCTGTATGAAAGGGCTTAAATAGCACCTCTGGCCACCCAGGTAAGGATTTAAAATCTGGACTAGCCTCCTGAGATTCAAATGTTAAAGTCTGGTCCAGAACAAATTTAAGTTTATTGCCTTTCTACCATTGTACCTGAGAGGAGCCTGAGATGCATCTTCTGCAACAGACTTCTGCTCCCAAATTGTTACCTTTCTGCTGGGTACACAACACTGCCTCATTCCTTGTTTTTATGCTGAAGGTAGTAGGAAAAAAGGCTGGTGATCAGAGCAATCACCCAGGGAGGAGGAGACACAAATTTCAGTCCTCCTCAAGCCAGATGAATTTAGACTGGTTGCCCTCTTGTCAAGGGAATACCCAAACCCCTGGGACAGCGCCAGGGCTCGCACTAAATCACTTTCCACTTCTCTTGATGGCCCTGTCCTCCCAGTTGTGAGGGTACATTTGAAGAATTAGAAAGAAATGAGAAAAGAGAAGCCTTTGTAGCCCACTAATGAAAGTAGAAAACACAGAGAGAAACCTGAATTTCAAGGTCTGATCCTTAAGAGGTTTATCTGGCTTTACCTTAAACTATAACAAGAGAAATTCAAAATGAAGTGTTGGAAACAGTCAAACATTGAGCTCTATATCTAGAGCAAGAGATGTAGCATCCATGGTTTTTGAAACACCAGGGACAAGGGGTCAATGTGGACAAGCTTGAGAGCTGTGAGGTGTCACTGGGGATGGCAGGAGCAGCTCAAAGAAGTAGGCAGTGGCTGGTAGCTCAGATCATTCCTGT
This sequence comes from Anthoscopus minutus, assembly GCA_013399455.1. Classification (NCBI taxonomy): domain Eukaryota; kingdom Metazoa; phylum Chordata; class Aves; order Passeriformes; family Paridae; genus Anthoscopus; species Anthoscopus minutus. Next base: position 118,493 of record VWYI01033453.1, read on the forward strand.
TTACAGAAATTGTTGCTGGGATAATTTACTCAACTGAAGAATCTGACAAAAAAATATGGAAATTTATAAAATATTAAATTAAAATTATTTTAGGACTATGAAAATACCTCACCAGGCTTAAAGCACTCATTGTGGTTGCTATATCAAAAAGGAGGCTGGATGGTGACCTGACTGTGGAGATGTTCAGTACCACATTCCTTCTTCACCTTGAAGAGAAAAAAATAGTCGTAGCAGCTAGAAACGGAAGTCAGACATATTTAAATTAGAAATAAGACATGCAATTATAAGAATAAAGATGGTTAACCAACAGAACACATGATCATGGAAAATGGTATGTTCTTTCTCCCTTTGTAGTGTCACATGAAGGCTGGATGGCTTTTTTGAACATTACATGTGGCAAAATATAAGTCCTACTGTGATCAAACACAAACTGCTGGGTGCAAAGCAGAATGATGAGTCCTGTGGTTTGCAGAAGGTTGGATGATATATTAGTAGCACTTATTGAACAGTAACTCCTGCTAGGCATATATGTTGTTAAATGTATGTAAGGAGATTATCTCCAGTTTCCTCCTGAGCTATGAGTACACAGCTATTGTGCCCTACTGCTGTGGTCAGGCTTTCTCCATAGGAAAATCAGGGTGCAGTTGTGCTCACCCTGACATGGAGGTGGGGTACAGCCCAAGCAAATGCCAGCACACAGCAATGTGCAAGTTTATACTACAAATGTCCACGGCACAGTGAACTTGCAGGAGGAGATCTCAGGAGCTCCAGCCCTGTTTATTTTTGTATTTAATTATACCCCTTTGAAACAAGAAAAGGGAAACCAAGCAGATTTCTTCACAGGGAATGAGGTGTCTTGTGGAATATTAATTTCTACATTTTCTTTGTCAGCTGTCATGTGGAAATGTCCTTTCTGCAGGGAGTGTCACAGTAAGTCTGTCTGGATACCTGTTGGCTAGTCAGAGTAGATGGGCTGACAACAGGTGCTGACAGGGAGAAGTGGTGCCCGAAACAGGTAACCTGGCATGGTGACTGCACTCCTCCCCAATCCCAGTCCTCTTTTTGATAAAGGCTGTGCAAAATGATGCCTATAACTCTTGGGGTTGAGAAGAAAGAGCTGTGCAGGCCCAACATTGTACCACAGTGACTCTGGCAACATAGACTCCATCTGCCCCTAATCAGAAGGACATGGACAATCTATCCTTGTAAGCAGCTCTGGGACAAATTGTCCTGCAGCTACACCCTGGAACAAATGTTTCAAGGCTATTGCACATCTTTACAGTGACATCAAAACTGGTGACAGAAAAAAAAGCCAGAAAAGGAAGATCCTACCTGGGTGTCTGGGTTCACAGCAAGAGCAGGACAAAGGAGCCAGCTAAGGAGATGGTTAGACATGGCTGTCATATACAAAATATAAGTTCTCATTGGAGTATTCATAACATTATCTTTGGTCCCTATGAACTAAAAGCAATTAGTACATGCAGCAGTTGTTAAAATATAATAGAAGTAATCCATATGGGAAATGCTGACTTCTACCAGTGGTTCCACAGCTTCTTAGCAAGCAGGAAGAAATAACTCATCATAATAATATTTACACCCTGTTTTACAGTTTGTCTTAATGCAGGCTCCCAGAACCATAAAAGATCTTCAGGCTCTCAAGACAAAACTTCATATCATTGCTCTAATTTGCCTTGTTGAGAAATATAATGATGTGTCAACACACTAAAAAAAATGTAATGCCTGCATTGCATAAAAGAGAGCTACTTAATGTCACTATCCACAGGGTTTTATGCGTAGTTTGAAGAGACAACTTCGCCTTCATGTTGGCAGCTGGTAGTTAAAGTTACATACATGCTTAGTCTCAGGGGCACATTACCATCCCACGCTGAACTAGATTAATGCAGGTAATACAGGCAAAGAGTATGATGGGAATAATCTACAGCACATACAGTCAGTTTGCAAAGAAAGGAAGGTATTTTAGCCTCCTTGCTCAGGAAAGAAACTAACACAAGCAGCTGGTATTATGTCTCATCCTGTGTGGACTGTGCCTTGCCAGGGGACTGTACTGTGGTGGCTGCAGTGTCACCTCCTACCAGTGATGCCTGGAACAGAGGCTGGACAAAGTTAAATACAGGAGGTATTTATTGAAAGGAATTCAAAGGATACACCTCGGACAGTACAAGAGCTCGGCCGTGCCTCTACCCAAGATAGACCCAAGATGAAGTTTTATAAATTTTGGTCCATTTACATATTGGGGTTAATTGTCCAATTACATTCTTCACATTATGAAGTTCCATTCTTCCATCCTCTCCTCAATTTCGTGTTTATACTTTTTGGGCCTGAGGCTGTAACAGTGTCCTTGGTTCTCGGGCTGGGAAAGGATTGTTTTGTCTTACTAAACTATGAAGAGAACTTGCTAAAACTTCATATGAAGTTCAGAGTTATGTACTAATGCAGCACAGAATCTGGGAAATATGAAAGCTAAAACTTCAGGCATTGCCAGGAACACACAGGGAGCATGGGAATCTGTCAGCCAGATGGGAGTATCTAGGGGAGCAGGGCCCACTGCCCTTCAGCGCACACGCAGGGCTTCATCTCAGGCAGGGAAGCGGTATGGGCCACTTCTCACATATTGCGGGTAAAAACAGCTGAAAGTAGGTCACCAAGTAAATGAGAACGACTTATGGTAAGGCTCAAGTAGCAGCTACAATACAGGCTGCCCACAGCCTCAGTTGGGTCAGGCTCAAGGCAATGAAAGCACTATGGAATCAAAAGCACCTTCTCAGTGGAAAAAGAGGAATAGCAGCCACTATGTCTAAATATTTATAAATCCTTGAACTTTCAAGTTATGGTATTCTCCCAAGTGGGGCATGCAAAGAGAGTTTGATACATATATACCCAGTCAAACCAAGTGATCTGACATCTCTTGCTGGATCTAAAACTTCCAGCTTGAGTCTCCACAGGAGAAAGAAGCCACTCTAGTGAAGTCTTGCAGTCTCACAGGTTTCTGTGCTCTGCACCACATGTGCCTCACAACAAATGAGGCATGGACACTGGTGTCAAGATGAGATGTGCCACTGACCTTACACGATGCCTGTGAGTGCAGCCAGAACTGGCACGGACATCTTCTCACTGGAACTGGGCAGCCAGGAGGGCCAGCCCTGTCCTGGGGGGCATCAGGCACAGCATGGCCGGGCAAGGGAGGGGATTGTCCCGCTCTGCTCTGAGCTGGGGCGGGCTCACCTCCAGTGCTGGGGGCAGTGCTGGGTGCCACAGGGTGAGGCAGACATTAAACTATTGGAGAGTGCCCAAAGGAGGGAAATGGAGGTGGTGAAGGGCCTGAGGGGAAACCATACAAAGAGTGGCTGAGGTCCCTTGGTCTGTTCAGCCTGGAGGAGACTGAGGGGAGACCTCCTTCCATTGAATGAGCTTCCTTGTGAGGGGAAGAGGAGGAGCAAGTCCAGATTTCTTCATTTTCATGACCAGTGACAGAACCTGAGGAAGTGGCCTAAAACTGTGTCAGGGACGGTGTAGATAAAGACACCAGGAAAAGGTTCTTCACTCAGAGGGTGGTTGGGCACTGGAACAGTTTCTCCAGGGAAGTGGTTACAGCACCAGCCTGACAGAGCTTAAGGAACATTTGGACAGCTTTCTGAGGCATATGGGTGAGGTAGGTGGTCCTGTGCAGGGTCGGAAGCTGGGCTCAAGGGATGCTGATGGGTGCTGTCTAGCTCAGCATGTTCTATGATTCTGTGATTCTGTGCACTCAGAGAGGGATGTTTTGCATTTCCCGCTCCCTGTGGTCCTGCAGTTCACGGGTGCTGACAGTCGCCGAGCCCTCTCACAACAGGCTTTCTTCCAGATTGGCACCAGATGAGTCACAGCTGTAATTCTGCCTGCTCTGCCACTTCTGGCTTGTACAGGTAAGAGCACAGCTGACCTAGAGGTCTATAGACTTGCTCCCAGCCAACACTTTCCAACTGATCTTCTTAGAGGGAGATATTATTTGGGGAGCATATTGATCATGCTGCAGCAGCATAGAAAGGAGCTTTTCTCCACAGACAGGCATCCTCACCAACGCAGATAGTTCCCCAATACAGTCAGCTAAAATTTGCCGGTTCCAACATATGCTGAAATTATCATGGCTGATAGATTACAGTAGCTATCTAATCTACTTTGGATTTTAATAGTGAGGTTTTTCTTTGGAGAGTTCAACCAGTCTACTGTGCTTGAGAAATTAACATGTCTGAGGCAAGCCCATGCTCAGCAGCCCTTCGGTTCTTAATCAGTAAAAGCAAAGCTCTCCTGGAATAATTTAATTTCCTTAAAACGTCTTTTGTCAATATTATTCTCCTGCCTTTTTATCCTGTAATCAAACAAATCGGTCACCTGCCCTTGATGAGTGCTGTGTCCTTGGCTCAGGGGGTGAGGCTCAATGCCTTTCCTGTGTCTCTCCCACCAAAGTGGATTCAAAAGTCAAATAGACAACCCTTCTCCGGACTGTGCTTTGTGACACCTCTCAGTTACTGATTTGACTCTCACACAAAGTCAGCCAAGCTATGTACTTGCATAAGCTCATGGAATTTTGACTACAGTCAAAACTGTTCTCCAATGCATGATCCATGGCTATGCAAATTTCCTACAACATGCTCTTTCCCTGCCTTGCAGTAACTGTACCTGTTTCTGTGGATAAGGGGTTTTTTCCCAGTCTAATGGCTAACACTGCTTTTTGCCCTGGTGATAAACACCCTGTAAATAGGAAATAGAAGCGTTTGCCCTCTTGAGATTGGAAAGAGAGGTCATATCAACTTGACAGGTTCTAACAAATGGCCTCAGAAAAGGTGCTAGCTGGAAATTAATTTCCATTTCTACTGACCAGGGTGAATTTCAAAGGGCTACACTCTTCATAGCAGCCTCCATGCACTTACCCATAGTTTGAGCCATTCAGTCCCCTCTGAGTACTGATTTTTCACCCTGAAATATTTCTTTGCACAAACATGTTATCCAGAAACTGCTCCATATGAAGAGATTTTATTCTTACTTACAAACATTGAATTTCATAAGTTACAGAAATATTTAAACTAGAAGGAAGAACTTTGTACACTTGCAAATGTCTCCCTTGACATTTTTCCCTATTTTCAGATTTCTTTCTCCTCCTCACTCTAAGACGAGAATTTCACATCTTAGCCTCAGCAAGTTTGTGGGCTGTGCTAGTACAATAAGGAATACTTTTCCCCTCAAACTGTAGCAGGCAGGAAAGAAAACAATGACAAGAGCTATAGACCCCCCAAGGAGGTTTAAGTACCACTGTGGGTAATTTTGCCTGAAGAAATGTGTTGAGAAGCAAAGGCAATGCTTAAATACCATTTTATTTGTTCATTGCTCATTTGAATAACATCAGAATAAACATCCCTCTAACATGAGCCTTTTTCTCCCTTCAGAGAGATTGAGGGGGGGTCTGGGAGAGGCAGGAGGGAGCACCGTATTGCTTTACACTGTGCAACATGCAGGCACACCGCGGGACCCTTCCCTCTCAGCACAGTATGTAGCAAAAAAATGTCACTATAATTATCATAGGAGAGTGGATAAGAGAGAATTGCCTTAGCAGATCTTGAAAATGTGCATCCCCACAATGGGCTTGTTGGAATCTCACAGCACAAACATCTCAAATAGCACTTCTCAGTGCTGGTGAGAGTGAGCCACGTGGAGTCTTTTCCTGAAGAAATTGCTGGGACTGAGCATGCAGCAGGAGAGCATTTTCTAGGCACAGAGCTGGGCTGCCACAGCATGCCTGATGCTTATGTCCACCAAAGGTTGACATAAGAAGCAAATGGATTTGGAATGATTGCCCCTGTCTCTGAACCCAGCATGTTCAGCTATGTCCCTGAAGTTTCACACCCATCTTTTCCATCAAATCCCTTGGCATACAGCAATTCTTTGTTCCTAGAGAGGTTGTTACCATGTAGGGGACAAAACCTAATACATCTGCACTCATTCACTCTGCTGCTAGCAGCAGCAATCATCTCCCACTGCTGCCTTTTCAATTCTTCTTGTCCTAGATGCAAAAGGAACCCAATCCTACAAGACAGAAAAAGTGTCCCTAAAGGGTTTGAGTGCTTCCATTACTCATCCAACTGATCTAGACAGATATTTTTTATATTTATTAAATAGAAAAGCCACTTAGTGTCATTCAGATGTGAGGATTCTCTTTGCTACTTGTTGAAAAAAATGTTCAAAACAGGAACTTTCTCTCATACAGCCAGATTCTTACGATTTCACTTTGTAGAGAAGTCATAATCCTTTGTCACAATGGCTGGTCTGCTACTTTACATTTTGCTAAATTCCAAGAAAAAGCCAACCCTCAGTACACCTCAGAGGAGTTAAGAGGTGACTGCACTCCTCAAGGAGGACAAAGCATGGCACAGACTCCTGCTCAGAGTGGTCACTTTACTGCAGCATGCATTTGACTCTGGAAATTCAGGGCATGTTCTGGGCAAAATTTGAGGGATGAACAAATTGTTAAATATTCTTTTCAGAAAAGAGGCTTCCTTTGTTTTGTGTAAATCATCATCATCATCATCATCCCTCAGCGTATTAATTATGAGTTCAATAATGCCACAGAAGCCAGCAATGGGTAATGTTCATACTGCAGCCTGTTAAATGTTCTTAAGGTACATCCACACCGGTGCTGCAGTTCAGATCAAGAATGCACACTGCAGCCACATACTTTTTCTGCACATCACAGAGTGTGTCTCAGGGATATAAACTGGGTCCTTTCTAATAAAGGTCAACTAGAGGGCCATGCCTGTCCCTCCCTACTGCTGCCAGCACCAAAAGGACCTACACTGAAAGCAACACTGGTGTCCATAAATGTCCTTAGCCTGCTGAGACGGTCAAGGAATTGGGACCACAGTTGTATTTCTGTGACTTAGTTACAGGGATCAAAGTGTACTCCAGTAAGCATAAGGAGGGATAGGACTATCCTTTGTCCTATTTCCTGTAAGGAAAGGTCTCTAAAACTACTCACCTGTTCAAACTGCTGTGTCTGTATTAGGAGAGAGAAATCCCACCTTCTTCCTCTGTCCTTGGATTGCAGGAACAGACTAACTCACATATAGACATCTGAAACTACACCAGATAATTTCTGTCTTTCATGGCCAGGCCTGTGCAAAGACCAGAGGACAACTTGACTTTAAGACTCAGACATATCTACAAAAAACACACGTTTCTCTAGAAAAGGCAGGGACAACCTCAGCCATGGAACCAGTGCAGCTGGAGGTGCTCAGGGCCCATGAGAGCCTGGGGTTCCCCTCATCACAGGATGGATAATGCCTGTGACTCAGGTGCTGTCTTGCATGGGATAGGAGGTGCTCTGACTGCAGGCCAGCAGTAACCATGTGAGCAGAAGGATTCTGGCAGGAAAAACTTCAAGACAATCCAGAGAAGTTCTGTTGAGTGGAAAGAGCAGATTGATTCAGCAGTCTTGAAAAGCGTGTGTTTCCTGGTGAATGAAAGTCAGCACTGTAGTTGTGAGCTGGGCTTTGCCTGCCTCAAGCCATTAAATGAAATAAACTTGATTTTAAAAAACAGCAGTGTAGTGCAGCGGAAACCTTGGACTGCTAGGCAGGATGCCTTTTCTTGTTACTTTGGGCCTCTCAGTCAGACAGAGGTGCATTCTGGGAAAGCTCCTTTATTGTTCTGTATTGCTTAGGATGACATGTTTAAATAGCAGAAAATGAAGTGGGTTTCATTTAAAGAAAGCTGTGACCATCTGCCACAAATCCTCCAAGCAATGCAGCATCACTCAGAAATGGCAAATTTACCCCTGGATGTGCTGGAGCAATTTTTTCCATTTTCCAGTTATTTCCCTTTCAGATGCATCGCTGATGGTCTGTGCTCACCTGTCCCTCTGCAGATGGCACCCATAAGGTATCTCAGGCTTCCTCCCAAATGAAGGACCATGCTGTGACAGCCTGGGGCAGCTGGAGGGGCTGCTACCAGCCAGGCTGCCTGCATGGGGACAGGGCAGAGCATCTCTGCTGCCGTGGAGAGCTGTGACACAGCTGAATGTGTCAGAGTCACTCATTTTTCAGCTAGTGTAAAAGGCTGTCACACACTTGTCTCAAGGTCGTCGGTGTCCTACTCCACCTGATGCTTCTCATCAGAGAAGAGAGCTGAGGAATTCTGCTGTGATTAATAACCTTACCTATCCCCTTGAGCTTATTTTTTTCCCTCCATTTTTAATTCTATGTTCTGCTTACCAGCTGCTCTTGCTCATTAAAAAAACAAACCCTCTCTAGTTCTCATTAGCACCATATGTCTGCTGGTTATTTGAGAAATAAACGCAAAATACATTTAAAAGATTAGTCAAACTATGGCAGGCAAAAAGATTGAAAGGAAAAAGCTAAGGAGATGACATTAGACTCTTATCTTCTTGCTGCTACTCCTGCTGTCCCCAGTTAAACACAATACAACATCCCACCATGAACCTCCCTCCCTGCTCCACTAGTGCCTCCACAGCCACAATGAAATTATAGCCATGTCTCTGGCTCTCATTTAATCCCCAATAGACGTTTTTTTTCTCTTCATTCCTTCCTCAGGGAAGTTACCAGTGACCCAAAACCAGCTTTCAAATGGGAGCCAAGAACTAGTGTGTACTGGAGACATTAAAACACTTGCAAAATTTATCAGGGCTGCTCTGAAGCATTCGGAAACCTGAGCAGCACAAAACACAGCCGGTTGCTGTTCTCTGTTTCTCCCTTGACAACCCTCAGCATGTGCTGTCTGAAACACTCTTCTGAAATCCATAATTCCACAACCAAACACATTTATTGAATTGAAACTGTGAACACAGATAATCACTTTTCTTTGAGACATAAGGCAGCAAAAAGTCTAACCTATATCTCTCTCTCCAAGAGCTTCTGTCATGCAACAAATCCTGTTCCAGTATTTATAAATTCAGTCTGCATCCTGATACCCTGATTGGTAAAGAAGAATATAAACAGCCGAGAATTTGGCTTGTCTTAACACCTCTGCACTTCTTCCGAGAGTGTGACATCTCATCTGATGTGCATTACCTCCAGCAACACACGATCCCTTGGCAAAATGAACGTGTCCAGATTCCTTAGACAATCTATTACTATCAGACCCAGAAGCAGCAGAGCTGCTGAGTGACGTTTTTACAGCACTGGTGTTGAAATTCATTGTTTAATGCAGATCTGTGAACGGCTGTGCTGACAGCAATGAAAATCTATATGTTTACATATGGATCCATAGAAATATTTTCATATGTCAAACTATATTTCCTGTGGCAATTTAATATGTAATATGAACAGCATTACCAATGAAGATCCTTTAGTTTTTTGTTTATTGTTTTTCCATAGGAAAAAAATAGCAAGCAATTAATAGCCTGAGAAGAGACTTCCTGCCCAGAGGATACAGGGAACAGTAATGACTCTAACTGGATCTTCTGCAACAGAAAATCTTGTTTAGAGTAATAACAAAAACTTGCAGTTTCTCCTAAGAGGCTGACCCTATGCTGAAGGTGGGATATTTTCATTTTTCCCTAAAGCACACCTGGAAAAAACTGAAGCATATGAGTCACTGAAGATAATGCATGAAAATATTTAAAAAGAAGGAAAAAATCCAATTCTTATGATCACTCAGCCAGTGTGCTGCATAGAAGTCTTCTTACAATCCATTACAGGAAATTTATGTAGTAGATGGATGGTAATAGTTTAGGGGACTGGACAAAAGCAGTATGGTGGAAATAGCTTGCAGTGGGTGCTGCACAATTAATATGATATTCATACTAGCCATGGGGGAAATGATAATATCTGGGTTTAATGGTTTATAGCATCAAATCTTCCTAGGGTTCACATAAAAAATATTTAATAGTTGTCTTGGTTGATGTAAAGGAAAACTCCAAGTGAAATTTAATTATATAGAAAATACTTCACACCATGTATTTAATTTCTTGGATGTACGATTTTTTCTTTATTGTTCCTACTACTCTCAGCAAGGTTTCACTAATCCTGCTTCAGTCCAAGGCTGGAGACCTCTGACTTTTGCAGCTGCCAGTGGGTGCCAGACCCATGTAATTACACGGCTGCACCCAGGCTTCCCTGGGCACTGCTCCAGGGCCAGGTTTGGCTGGAGGGGGTCCAGGGGGCAAGAAGCACCCCAGGACTGTACTGCACATCCAATCACCCACCCCTGCTCCTGACTTCCTACTGATCCTGGGGCTCCTGTGCATCCCAGGGAGCCAAACTCATCTGAACATCAAGCTCACAAGTCTGAAACCCAGCATCACCCATGGCTCCAGTAGAGCTCTGTGGGTACTCTGGGCTAACTAAAAATTTCATCATGGGCTGAAAGGCCAAGTATACTTTACCTTATTACTCCCCTTGATAAAAGGATTGTTGCTAGCAATGGGGAAACCAATGCTATGTGGTGATGGTTGTTTTTTGTGGTTTTTTTTTTTAACAAGTGTATTTGGGGATTGAATTTTAGAGATTGTAATATGATCTGTTTTGGGAAAACTGATAGTTTGAAGAATGTGTTGAATAACTGCAGCATCAAGAACAGAAGTAGTTGACTTATGGCTCTCAGTAGCAAGAGATCTGTCTGCACTTTGTTGCTCTCAAAAGTGCATCTGTTGGCTCCTTCATGGGCAAACTGTGATGCAAATGAGAGCACATTTTCGGTTTTCTGTTTCTCAAATCAGAGTTTCAGGCCCAGATTCTCAAGGGTGTCTAAGAATGACTAACTGTTCTAGATTACAGGGAAAAAGGAGTCTGTGTTTTTGTATAGCTGAGACTCAGCATTTTATGACCAGTCGAAGTTTCCAAGCAGTTGTCAATTAAGTGACATCTTCTTTCCCTTCCCTTCCCTTCCCTTCCCTTCCCTTCCCTTCCCTTGAGCTTTTGACACAACTATTTTACTCTCCCAGGAGAATAAAAATGTGCACCATGGTGCATTTCCAGACACTCAGGTCTTAGAGCATTTTTTCCTTTACGTATCTTTGAAAATTGAAGGGCACTTGTGATGAAATTGGCAATGAAAGGCACTGAATGTAGCAAACCAGTATAAATCTGATATTAGAACAAAGATTAAATACCATGTGTCAACAGATTTATGGGAGTTTGTAAATTAGGCTGGTGTAGCTGTAATTATGCAAGAAACTGTTCTGCCTTTTTAAAATGCTCTTTCAAATTTACATGAACCCTATCAAAAATAATATTATTGAGCACAAATAATGCTTCTTCCAGGGGTTGCTGTGCTCAGAGGTGGTTTGGGGTCCTTTTTAAAAAGCTGCCCACTTCTCAGGAGGCAAGGGTGAGGATTTAGCGTGGATTTCCACTGAGATTCTTGTGAAATTGCAAGCAGGCAAGATTGCAAGATGCTGTTGTGATTCCATTTGTAGGACACTGATGGAAAGAGGGCATTAGCATGTGAAACCATTCCTTCGAAATGTAAACGAAGAGCAGAGTGCCTCTTGGTATCCATACTAATAGACCAGTTCAGGATAACACTGGCAGTTTATTTTCTGAACTAGCAGTCTGGCTTTTTATTATTTTCTTAAATAAACAGACAAAAATAGCTTTTCTTGAGACAAAGACCACTTCAAAAGGGTTTGTTCATTATGGTCCTACAAATTCTACTATTTCTTTCTTATACTAAAACTATTGCATTTCTCTTCTTAGTGTGAAAATTAAGGCAAGCACCAAATCAATGTCTGAATGCACAGATTTGTGCATTCAGTTAACTTAATCCCTTATCTGGATTTGGTATTGCAGGGGAACCTGTGGCATAAAGCTGAAACTAGTTCATTCTGCTAAGGTACAGGTTAATGCTGGGGTGAATGTGAGAATGCAAAGGTAAGGTCTCAGACCCTCCTGTGTCATTCCTGTAAATCCCTGCTGACCTTCCTTGCAAGGCACAGGCAAGGACATGCCTTGTCTTTATGCAGTAGAGATCTCAGCACAGAGAGTCTCTGGGTCAGGGACAGCAGGAGATTGATTTCAGCCTGCCTCTGATTAGGCTGCCCTATTTTCTGCATCTTCCACTCAAACCACTCCTTGGTATTTGTTGTAAAAGGCTTACTTGGCACATAATGGTTAATTTTAAAGGGAAATGACACCTCTAGCAGCAAATCATCCTTCTGGAAAACTGACCAGTCTATCTATTGACACATTAGTGGTGCTAATTGAATTTAGTATGTAGATTTGGCATTTCTGTAGCTCCCATAGGTATTGAGCTCAGTGCAGTAGGCAGTATACCCAACCAGCCTTTTTGCATGTGCTTCTGCTCGATGCATTTGTCTAAACCGGGGGCTTCCAGCACAACAATTGATGCAGCAAGATGAAATGAGATCCATCTTTTTTTGCTCACTGATCCAGAGAGTTTAAGTTCCTTTTGGGAATTGCAGGTTCCCTTACCTCACCAGAGATGTCACAGCTACTACAGGACATTCTTGTTCTCCTCCTTAGGCCTGGCAATCTGTGTTCAGCCAGAGCCTTCCAGAGAAGTATCCTGCTGATATTGGGAGTCCTCCAGAGGTGGAGACCTTGTTCATTCTCTGTTTGACTTTTCTATAGCTATTCATGTCGAGTTCATACCCACGCCTTATTTTTTCTACTCAAATTTTCCATCTTGAGCATCCAGTAACTGTAACTCATCATACCTTCCTCTGCTGAGCATAACAAGACATTCACTAACGGATATTTTCTTCCTATCAAGGTTTTCCAGCTCACAATTAAACAATGTTTAAGTTTTATTTCCAGCAGTCTGAACACCCCAAAAACTTTGAAGCCTGTACATATTGTACATATTGTACATATTGCATGTTTTTTTGTTGCTTTCTGTGCTTTCAGGAGTCTTTTCACATCCTTTATAAAGCCCATGCTTTAGGCTGCAGCATGCCCCTCCCCAAAAGCACCTTCATGGACTAAAAGGACAGCAAAAGATCCTGGTTCAGATGACTACCACCCTTACAGTGAAGAATTTCTTCCAAACATCTAATCTAAACCTATCCTCATTCACTTAAATCCATTGCTCATTGTCTTCTCACTACTTGCCCTTTTAAAAAGGTCTTTTCCAGCTTTCTTGTAAGATTTTGTTATATTTGTGCAGTTAAGTTCTTTGAGCCAAATATTTAACTTAGAACAAGATGAGCACAGTTGTTTACTGAGGTAAAGTTTGAGTTGTTAAAGGACACATATATTCTATTACAATCTCTGGATAGGATAATGTCTGGTAAAACACCAGCAACTGAGGAGCAGGGCTGTGAAACACAGAGTATTACAAGATGTTTTGGTTGCTCCACATCTTTATCTCTGATATGGGGACCATGCCTTTTTATCTGATCTATGGCAGGGATTTTCCTGCTGGTCTCAGTGTGCAGGGAAGTCTGAGCAGAGCAGATTACAGAAAATGTAAAGAGCACAGGTGAAGAGCAACAGCCCTGCAGTAGGACAGGAGAGGAGCCATCTCTCCAGCTCTCAGAGCACCAGTGTGATTCAGCAGCCAGAGCTGGAGAGGGGCTGGGACACGGTTGTACGCTCAGTGGAGACCAACAGCAGAACCAAGTGTTAATGCAGCTCTCCCTTGCTGTCATTTTTGGCTGGAATGGCCAAAAGAGAAGATAGATCCTCATTTAAGGGAGAAGGGTGAGAAGTGAAGCACAGAAAGAGCACCCAGTGTACTAAGGACAGGTAAATGACTGCATTTTTCAGAGCTGGGCATAGAGCATAGTACTTGCCCAGTGCTTATCAGGCCCCATCACACCCAAATCATGCATTTCCATACAATTTGCATTCCTTCAACTTTTTTCCTCCAGCCCCATCTTAAAGGCCTGTTTCACATGAGCATCCTGCAGAAGAGCTCTGTAGTGATAGATAGCCATAGCAATCTGCAGCATGTCATCCTTGACTGGAATCACCTGCTGATCATATATATTGTGTGGTAGTATATAGTATGTGTATACATATACATATACATATACATATACATATACATATACATATACATATACATATACATATACATATACATATACATTTAAATTTCTTTTCCCAGCCCCAGCTGGAAGCACAGCAGAGAGGAATCTCACTCTGGGCTACTTTTCTTCTGTCCATTTAGACAGTCAGTGTTTGCACATTGACAAGGCAGCTCACAGGTCACAACTGTGCTCTGCAGTCAAAGCCTCTCCTGACAAATGAATCAGTTCATAAGGGGACAGCTCTTGCCATCAGGGATCCAGTGCTCCTCTCCTCAAAATGCCACTTTGTTGGGTGAAGGCAACAACCTGGCAGGGCCAAGATGTCACAGAGATGCTCCTGCAGGTAAGGCAGGTTTTCAAGAGATTTCTTGCCCTTCCTAGCAATGCATTCTTTTCCTTCCCTGCAACAGCATGCTGAAGGAGGCTTCTGCCTATGGAGACATTTTCCTTTGGCAAAACTTGGTGAGTTCAGATGAATTTACGGCCTCAGTGCTCCACATGATGACTAATGGCTGGCACACACCTGCATGATTCAGGACTCCGACAGACAGAGTAAAGATGGTGTAGGGTGAGTGAGCACATGGATGGCATATCTCAAACTCCAGTGATGGGTAAATGATTTCTTTTCTGTGAGTGCTTAGAAGGACTGGGAATACACCAACCAGTACTTCTTTTGAAGATGGCCTGGAGGTGATTCTCAGGGTCCACAAGAGAAAAATGCTCTAGGAAAGCACTTGGTAATCTCATGGTGACTGACAGAAAGAGCTCATGGAAAGAGCTCTATTTCTCCTCAGTAGAAGTCCAGAAAAAGTATCCAGGTTTTAAAGCATCCCCAAATTAAGCTCTAACCCAAACTGATCCTCGTCTTACAGGCATTTAGCAATTTTGGCACTTGGTGGCAAATCAAAATTTGGTCATAAAAGCAATATTCACTTTAGACAGCAACATCACAGTAAATAGTCATCTAAGCTGCTGTTATGGGGTTCTAAACAGTTCTTTCCCAAGATGCTGGATTCCTAGGGGCTTTTGTCCCTTAATCTAAGCAGAAATTGGACTTCTTTGTGGTTGATGTTGCTACAAAAAAGGAAAGTATACATCCTTTGCACTGTGGAAGTTCTTGATATGTTACCCCAGTGTGTCTAGGAGCTGACAAGTGCTGCAGGCAGTGACTGGTCTGTTTTGTCATAGGGACAGTGAACTTCCCTTCTAAGGTGGACCAAGATTTTCTCTTGTTGCTCCACTCTTTTCACATCTGAAAAATATGACTAGGACTCTTCACCAGTTCTGGAATGTCTCTGTAGTCCTGTATCTTGGGGGAGCTGGTGGCATTGCCTCACCTCAGACAAAATTGTCTTCCATCTTTGGATATTTGGATCAGCTGAAGGATGAGATCTGACTTGCAGCTTACTTAATTGATAGCTTTTTCTTCATAGGTAGCTCTAAAACTTGAACGGGAGCCATTGGCATTTGCACCTTGGTCTGCACGCCTCTAGTCTTTAGTAAGGATTTAACTTCCACTTGTGGAGTTTTGTGATGTTTTCTCCTTTTTTACAATCCACTTGCAGTGGCATCCACTTGCAGTAATGCTAGAGAAGCACTTTCTTTCCGCTGAACTCTCCGTTCTTTTTTTAATTGGGGTACATATCCTGCATGACAGTGGCTCCTCTTATTTAATGGTCTCTAGCAGAAGTTAGGAGGAAGGTTCGTAACATGTCTCAGAGACCCACTTTTAATTAGAAATATCACAAAGCCATCAAAGTCCATGGCTGTGGTCTGCATTTGCCTGCATCCAGAGGTAATGCTGTCAGGCAGTGCCATTCCTAGATGATGCATCCATCCCAGCACAGTAGAGAGCCTGGCTCTCCATATCACTACCAGTTTGGTGCTGCTCCTGCAGCATCAGTATCAGTGCTGAAATCAAGGACACAGCTTCCAGGGCGAATGGAAACAGGACACTTGTCATGTTGTTATATGAAATATGCTCTAATTAAATTACATCATTGTATTACTGTTCTTTATTCATCTTGTGAAGCTTAGCCCCTCAAAGGACAATTATAATGCAGACTGCATACTAAAATATCTATGCAAAAAGACCACAGGTCTCCTTGGGAAGAGGAATTTTAACTGTAATTGCCTCTTCATTCCTAGTTTTCCTGGGTTTTATTCCATAATTTCTTCCACTGATTTTTTGTACATCATCAAAGACATTGCCTCACTACCCACCATTGCCTATCCATGTTTTTCCTGTATTGATTGACTCTAGGCTATGTGAGATCAGGATGGTTTCTTACAGTGGGAACACACATAACACCTCTTACAGTGCTACCTGCAGCTGCTTTCTGATACCTGCAGCTCAGGAAGATGCACACAGATTAGCTTCTTCTCAGGAAAGCCCAGTGCAAAAGGAGCAGAAGCAGAACAGCAGGAAGCTTGTTGGAAGGGACAAACACCCCTTCAGAGGCTCACACTGCTCCAGAGTATGGATCAGGCTAAACCAGCTTAGACTCCTGCCCCAATACAACCTCTGGTCTTCCCTACTGAGGTCCTGAACAAGTGGTGAAGGAGCCTTTTTCCTTCTGCAATAGCTAGCAAACATCCAGTCGGTCCCACTACAAGAGTCCTCATCCTCTACTTTTTCAGGGATTGCTCTTTGCCATCCCTCCTTCCATGCAACGCAGGGCTTGGGGTCTTGCCTCAAGGGACAGTTTCCCTTCACCCTACCTGATGCTGTGTAGTGGGTTCAGCTCCTCCATCAGTTTGACTGGAAGGTAACCCTGTCAGAGATAAGTAGATCATCACTGTAGAGTTCCCAACCAGCTCCTAGGATACCCTGGCCTTGCCAGAGCAAATCTGCATCAGCTGTCAACCTGCCTGGGACTTTCTGACATTAAGATCTCTTGAACTACAGTTTAAATTAATGTATTTTTTTAAAAAACTCCAGTTTCAGGAACTAGCTCTTATTCTTGGAGGTTTCATGGGGACATGAAACAATAGCTCATCTCACAGCTGTTTCTCAATCTGTTTTAGCTTCAAGACAGTGTTTGTGCCCCTCTCAATCCCCACTCACTCCCATTTTGCAAAGTCCTCGTGAGATGAGTGTCACCCCCAGGATGAAGGAAGGCAGCTCTAATAAGAGCTGCTCACCCTCCTCCTTCTCTCCCCATGCCAGGAGCATGAAAGGGACAGCCCTTCTCCCTCCCTGCCTGCTCCACCCCAAGGAGAGCATGCAGGACAGCCCGTGAACCAGAGAGGGATTTTGCCCCATGGAAGCAGAGAGTCCCCAGAGCAGCTGCCATTCTTAAGGTCTCTACGAGCCAGTCCTGCTTTAGGCCAGCTGGGAAGGCACTGAGTTCACTCAGAGGGATGTAATGAGAGCTGACAACTGTTCCGTGCTCCCACATGAAGTGGAGATTATGCAGAGTCTGAAGTTTTGTGTCTGGTTCTTGATTCCTGCCTGGCTCCTGGCTGTGGACAAGGCCATCTGCTTTGCAGAGTGGACTGCGTGCACAGAGAGCCCCCAGTGTCTGGGGGCAGTGCCATTAATAGCCACTGGTCACTCACAACCAGCAGCCCTGAATCAGCTCCTTGGAAGATTTTTCTTTCTCTGCCTGGAATGCATAACCTAATTCCAAGCTGAAAGAACTGCATTTTACCCTCTAAATAGAGAACAGACAGGGTTAGGTTATTGCTAAACATCAGACCAGTTTCCATAACAGAAGCAGAAGACAGGGACAATGTCACTGACAGACTATAAATTACAGGTGTCTATACTGACTCTGGTAAGTTCCACCTGAGGGCACTGCAGTTCATATGTCTGTCATTCATAGTAAATAATTCTAGCAAGCAAATTCAGCCTAACACCTGCTTCTGTTTAATTTTAAGTGTTGAAAGTGACAAAACTATTCATGTACCTGCATTAAACTTACAACATTCAGTTGCTTAAATAAATTGCATCAGCACTGTTTATTTAAATTCCAAAAAAAAAAAAGAAATAACTTTATACAATGTTAATTAAATGAATCATTTTAGTTTTGTCTGGATTTTATTTCAACTTCCTCTGCTCACATTCTTGAAGATACTAAAACAGTAAGCAAGGTTAAACACAGATCTGTAGGAAGTCATCCTCCTAATGAATTAACAGTGAATTTTCCCCAAAAATTTGGGGTTAGGGTTTAGGGTTAGGGTTGGGTTTGACCAAACACCATTGTCCAAATAACCACAGCATTAAGTGCCATGTCCACTCATTTCTTGAACACTTCAAGAGCTGGTGACTCCACCACCTGCCTGTGTAACCTGTTCTAGTGCCTGACCACCCTTTGGAAAAAGTTCTTCTGGTGTTCAACCTGAACATAACTTGAGGACATTTCCTCTTGTGCTGTCCCTGCTTGCCTGGGAGAAATGACTGATCCCAACTTGGCTGCAAACTCCTTTCAGAGAGGAATAAGGTCCCTCCTGAGCCTTCTTTTCTCCAAGCTAGAGGAAGTCTTCAGCCATAAGCTAGGAAAGTGAATGGAGTCCTAAACTGCTAAGACAAGTGGGGTGAAACTCTACAAGAGGAAACAGACTTAGGGGAGAAATCCTTCTGCCCAGAGAATCCCTGTTACATGCTGGTAGCCTCACCTATTAAGGAGAACATTTAAAACTTGTCATGAAGAACACTTGAAAATGCACAACTGAAAGCAGTGTAGGCCTGGGAAAGAGATCATCAGCATATTGTTTCTGTTCTCTTGAGTTTTGCACTCACTGGCACACTTTGGGAACAGAATTAAGGTCTTTCCCACCTATAGCTTGCACAGTTCTGTAAGGTTTCTCTAGAGCTTTAAAACTGAGCTTGCAGGGAAATGGGATTCTATAAAACATCCTAATGCTGCAAGGCAATACTGCCATGTGGGATTTAAACTTATTCTGCCCCATGTGAGAAACTTGACTGGGTGACAACTGTGGCATTCTTTTTGTCAGCATAAAAAAATGATTTGACTGTTCACCGTGTATTTTCCAGGTCTGTGAAAGCTTTTGGGGATTATGCTGGAGGAAAGATTTAGTTATGTTTCTATGGAAACCATAACATTTATATAAAAGCCTCCTTAACAAGCAAGAGTGTGACACTGTATCTCATTCAAGGTGAGCCACCTCAGAGATAACTCATTGATAAACTTCCAGCTGGGTTTTAAAGTCTGCGAGGACACCAGTGGATTTCTTACACCTCTAATAGGAGTGAGACTCAGCAGGTACTGCTGGATAACTACTTAGCACCCTAACATGGGTGTTATAATCTCACATGGAAAGTTGCAGTCATTTGGTTGGACTTGAGAGGAAATTTTTCATCAGGTTGTTTATACAGTATTTGTTTGTACAGTTTATGTCTTTCTTACTTAGCCCCTACTTCAGAGATGTGCAAATTCACTACCTCCAGCATGACCCAGAGGAGAAACCCAGTTATGTTTTTTTTCCATAAAACACTCATGTGCTCTCAGATATTTGTTTGAAAAAAATTAGACATAAAAGTGATATTTTCTTCATTTAGGTACTACTTTTCCTGAGATGAAAGTCTCCTTTAAATTAGAAAAGCTTTGTCCCCTTGACACTGCTCTTCCCACACAGAAATTGCTGTCACAGTGAAGTACAAACACTAGCTAGCAGGAGACAGAATTTATTTTTGTCTTTTCTCCTCAGAAAAGAACATGTTCAAATCAACTTTTAGAATCTATTTCATGTTTTCAATTGACAGCATTTCTAGACATGTTGTGGATTCTCTAGCAATAAACTAGAATTACTAAAGGTGGTCTTACTTGATAACTGGAAAAAGCTCAGACAGAAAGTTGCTTTCTAAATTACTTCTGGTTATCTCACTATAAAAAGTTCACTGACATTAAAAAAATTGGGACAAGGATTGAAGGGCATTCTAGACACAGATTAACATCAGATTAATTTTTTAATCTACTTCTACTACTTGCAAAAGTAAAATGGGTTAAATTATTTTTTAATGCATGAAGAGATTCCTTTAGGATAAGAGTGGCCCTTTCTGGATTCTAACAAAGCCAGTTATGTACAGTTTTGTCCATGGACTTCTAAGTCATTCATGGACAGGTGTAGAATGCTCCTTTGAGAAAGGGAACAGCAGAAATACAAAAGGGATGTCTCAGGCCTATTCAGGGGCTAATCCTGAAATGACTCACACAGTAGCCTGATTTCTCATAGTTCTGTTCCCTCTGAAAATGTTATTTTTCACAAACCAAGTTAATAAACTCCTGCAAATGTTCTTGTAGCACTGTCACTTTTCCCTCTTCTACACAGTACTAAAGAGGTCATTGGTATCCATTTTGCTGGTTTATGTTCCAAGTTTTGCTCCAGTAGAACACAGGAAGCTCAGGAAACATGCACCAAATACAAAAGTCTCTAAGAAAGGCTCTACATTATCTGTCCAAGAGCAATATGTTTTCTATATATCTGGTGTTGCTGCCTTGCTGCTAATCGTGTTTATGCATTAGCAGAAAGCTCATTCATTTCCCCCAGCTTTATCTGAGCCAGCTACTCCTGCTTCCTCCCAGGACAGAGCTTCTAACATTACTTGCTGGAGCCTGGGGTAGGCTCCCTTTCTGCAGAGATAAAGACAGAGCAGGCAGGTACAAAGCACGCAACTCCTCAGAGAAAAAATAAGTTTCAAGGACAATACCACAACTATTCAGTCCTATGGGACAAAGGCATGCCCACAGGCTCAGTGTTGTGGGGGAGCATGGAAGCCAGAATTCAATCCTTCATGAATCACCTCTCCAGACACCTGATGTTTTTCTTTTCATGACCTGTAGGTTAATGTTCTCTGCTCCACACATTCTGTAACAACATTTCCAAGTAATGATACTCAGAAAACTCAAAACCAAGTGTTTTAAGTTGTTTCTTCATTGGCAATCACGCTAGTTAATTAGAGTTGGGTTTATGGGGTTGGAAAGCTTGCTAACTATGACAGGTTGAGCATGAGCTGCATGGTGAACTCATCACGTATAGTATTATCAGTGATATATAGCTAAACCATTTTCAGGTGTTTCCTCTACATCTCACAAAAACTAAAAACTTAAGCTTTAGAGCACTTTTGATAGATGGAATATCTATTTTCCTTCTGCAACAGGAATAATATGACCATAAAGGCTGGGATTTCTACGGTCATCTTTCTCACAGGCAGACTGAAAGCTTGGCTCACAAGAGCGCCGCTAACAGCAGGTCTGGTCTTGGTCTGATTCAGTCTTAGTCAATAGAATTGGCTTTCAAAAATCACTTTGGGAAAGCTCCAGGCCTGCTGCTTCTGCCAGTCTGTGCCACGTATGCATCTGTGGGAGCTGTGCCATGTATGCATGGATCAGTGGAAAACTTCTCCTTGCCTTCTCCAAGCCTACTCAAGTCATGCAGATCCAAAATTGCCACATTATCAGTAGATTCAGGGATAATTCCTGCTTAGTCCTTGGTGTTGCCACTAGTCCCACCAACATTCCACAGGAACTGTGCTCTAGTTCTTTGGCAACGTATTCCTGACTCATAGATGTGCCAGAGACACAAAGTCATTTTTTTTAAGTCATGCAGATGTAGCTGCTCACAGATTCCAGCTATGCACATTTTCGGCCACACCAGCTCCAGCACACTTAGATGATTGTTTTATATCTTCATTTCTGTTATAAGAGTGATTCCTCCACTCTGAGTGAAGTAAATGCCTGAGACCTACTTTCTAGTTTGTGTATGGCCCATGTTTTGCAAGTGGACCATCAGAGGAGACCCAGCTGGTCCATCTGTATTCAGACAATAAAAAAATCACCATTCGATTTTTAAGTTGCTGACAAGTACATGAGAAGGTATGTGAGGAGAAGATAACATTCTGTTTTCCAAACATTTCTTGGAACAGCTCTCATTTGGAGCCCCTATTCACACTCTATTAGGAAGCTGTGTTACACCTGGCACAACAGGAAAGCATAGAAGGTCAGTTTTGCTGGCACTGTGAATAATTCTTCCCACAGAAAAACCTCAAATTTCAACTGAATCACTCATTTGCAAAGAAAGAGCAGATGTTCAGAGTCTTCCAGCCTGAACTACTCTCTGGAGAAAGAATGCACAATATGAAGCTCAAGTTTTCCATCATCTACATTTACATGTACATACACTGATATAAGAAAACAGGTATTGCTTCTTGATCAAGCCTTTCCTTCTTTCAAGCACTTCAGCTCAGTGGCATTGGTCATTCCAAAAATTAACTCTCTTAGAAACCTTCTCTATATGGAGATGATGAACTACCTGACTTTTTCTCCCCACAAATTATTGGCTGCACACACAACTTAGGTCATCAGTGAATCTTTCAAAAAAACACAACTTACTCATATGCTAAAAGAAGAGCACTTGGAATGTCCTGTTGTGAGATTTGCTGGTGACACTCATCACACAGTGTTACAGTATTAATGCTTGATGGTCCAGCGTGCTCTGGTGGAAGGTGACCAGTAGTTGGCCCTCTAAGACTTCTGTGGAGTGCATAGAGTCGCCTCTGCCTCAGCAAGGGGATTCCCCAGGCTTCAGAAGATGATGCAGATAAGCATGTCACCATGATTCCTGCTCACTTTCATCCAATTAGATTTTCATAGATCAGTGCAGCTATTTTTATTTTTATGTCCTCAAATATTGCCTCACTAATTATACTGGATGTCAGTTTGGAAGCTGAAATTATTCCCATTTCACAGGAAAATGAAAGCTAAGCCACTAGATGCAAACTAAAATATGTCCTCTTGTGGAGCTTGAAAACAGTCATTTTGGAAGTTAAGATTTGGTGTGGATACTGCTAACTCCAGTTAACTGTGATAGCATCAGAATTTAGCCTTAGTTTAATTTGTTTTAAAACCCTTGTTTAAAAAAAGGGTTGCAATTTTGCTGTTGTTTGTTTTTTGGGGTTTTTTTGGGGAGGGGAGTTTGTTTTACCTTTTTTTTTTTTTTTGCCAGTTGCTACAGCTGAGGGGTTTATTTGTTTATAGAGAGCTGAATATGATAAATAAGGATTTTTTCAGAAACTCCCAAATTGAGATGCAAGCTACAAAATGGTTCCTTGAAGCTAATAATCAGTATTCCAAGTGATGACTGGGCTAGTTTTACAAAAAAAGTCATTCTTTAATAAAGCATTTGCACACTTAAAATGTCTGCAATCAAGAGGAGGACAGAAAGTGGGTAAAGGATCATTTAGAAATACCAAATGTTAAGAAATAAGTCAAATCCTGAGATTAAGCAAATCAGAACTATGAAAATTTGCAGCAGAAGGTCTGACTGGAAAATGTCTTTTTTTTTAAAATATAAAATCATTCAAATGCAGGAATTTTTCTGAGATTCTTCTTGCACTACAGAAGCCTTGCTGAAGTGCTTCATTGGAAGAAAATACAGTTATTATTCAAGTACTTTTTGAGGTGACAGTAAGAAAAATTTGTATGCCTGAAGAGCCAGAGTGGTGATGGCTACTGTGTATGTGCTAGGGAGAGGATGTGAACTGGCAGAAGGAACCTCCACCATCAGCTCCATGCAGCTCCATGTGGCTGTGGTCCCAGACACAACATCCCCACAGCCCAACGCCAGCCGTCACCTGGAGAATGCCAGCATCATGCTTCTACCTGTTTTCAAGCACACAGGGATGCATAATGCATTGCTTTGAGGGAATAGCAACAGCTCCACTTCCTTAAAGGTGCTCAGACAGGCAGCAAGCCTTCTCAGACTCTTGCCAGAGAGGCTTGGTGGCCTGATAGAGTGTGACAATGATCTCCAAACATTCTTTTTCCCTGTACTGAAAGTACAATCTTTACATCTAGCATATCAGACAAGGTAACAAATTCCAGCTTACCCAGCAAACTGGAGAATAAAAAATGGATGAATGACATAGGGTTTATTTTTGGTTTGGATTCTCCCACATTCTATTTAAAGCATGAGGCCCAGAGGTGGCAAACAAAATCCAAGTCCCATGAAAATGTTTTGCACTAGCAGCCAGGTGAGCCAGCAGAGCACACTGCTAAGCAGCAGCAAGGCAGTCCTGGGGAGCTACAACCCACCCATATGGTTCAGTGCCACACAGATGAATATACAGTGTAAACATAGTTTCTAGCCATGTTTCCTAAGGCAGGAGCTCAGGCAGGAACTAACAGATTGCTTGCAAAAAGCATATACAAATTTCACCCAATTCAAGCTAGGAGTGGGCAATGACAGCAAACCTTGGACACTTCTTATGAGCTCACCCAAACTTCTGTTTCACCCTGTTTGTTTCTCATTACTCATTTTGGCTTTGGTCAGAAAGTTCAAATAGACTCCAATATCCATTTTTCCCTGTTTGTCACACCAGCAGCTCAAGTATTACTTCAAATAAGGGAAAAATGGGTAGAACAAACCTCAAAGAAACTTGCCAGTCAAAGAAAAAGGAAGTTGAGAAATCTCTCAGCTCTGAGCAATTGCTGGAGGTTGAGCATTTTCACAGCAGCATACCCGCAGTATATGATGCAATGACTTGGCTATGCTAACATAGCAATAGCTGTAAAAGACATCATCATCTAAGGCATTGGCCAGAACAGCAAGATGCAAGCAGTCAAAACACCACAGGCATGTCCCAGGATAAATCTAGAGCAAAGTTTTACTGATACTTCACTTGCTGAGGGATATGGACCATGTAGGCAATGATGAAGGTGGAGCAAGAGCTCATTTGCAGCAGAAGAACTTCACATTGTTGAGTGCTGTGTCATCTTGAAGTCCCTGTGGGGGCTCTACCTTGGTCTGGAGACCGCATATCTTGCAGCTGTTGGTCCACGGGCCAAAGCTGCCCCATGACAGCCCATCACCTACCAGCACTGCTTCATCTGAGCATCTGAACTGGATGTTGTTGGCTGCTGTGTCATCACCTGCTCTTTGGGACTTCTCTGTTCTCAGTGAAAAGGAGATCAGGTAGCCTTCAGGGCAAACTTGGAAGCTGGTCCAGGAACCCCACCTGACAAAAGGCAAATGGACAAATGTCTGGGCTTTGTGAGCTGCTGGGAAATGCTCCTTCTCTTTCCCATGCTACTCTGAAGCTTAACACTTCCTTGACACAGCATGCTGCAGTAGCCTGGGACCCCTTACTTCCTCCTTTTGTTTTTCCTTGCTTTCCAAAGTTGTACTTTTCTCATCAGAAAAACACCAGGAAGTATGAGACTGGATAGTTATGGTTCTGGTGGGAACCAGAACCAGGAGGGCAGGCTGAACATGTTTTATGAGGAATCCCCGATGAGTGACAGACACCAGGCAGCTGAGAGAGCAGCCAGAGGTGCAGTACTGTTCCCTGCACCATGGCCAGGGCTTGGACCAGGCAGTTTCTACATGTCTGGTTAGAAACCCTTCCAAAGAAAGACTCAAACCCTGGGACCACACTTCAGGTGTTCACAGTGCTCTGCAGAAAATCCAAAGGCAAATAAAAAGTGGTAAAGTGAGGTAACAGTGTGTAATAACCCTCAAAATTAATGAAAAACAACCCATAACCTCTTGTGTTAATTCACTATACTACAGCACTATGTATACAGCAAGTCAGAGAGAAGAGATCCCTTCAAATGGTGACACCCTTGGGTGTTTTGTGAGCATGACAAACAGGAGAGAAACTACAGTGTCACTTACTCCCCCACCAAGGACTCAATGGTTATGGAGTCATCCTGACAATGCAGACGTATGCCATTCAGAGCGGTGTCATCTCCTCCAAACTGGTCGGGCTCTACCTGCAATGGAAGTTACACAGGCACAGAGGTAAAAGCAAGGGGCAAAGGACCCAGGAGAAGTCCTTTACATGCCTGTCATAAACAGTCCCCCCTCCATTCTGTAATGGGAAAGAGAAAATGTCTTGGAAAGCACATTGGAAAATATGGCAGTCACCGGGAAACCGCCTAACCCTTGTAACATGGTGTTTGTGTTTTCTACCTGTTTCTGACCCAACAGAGTCTCAGGAGAGACACTGGTGGTGGATGCCTCTCTCCCCGAATCCAGATTTTTGCACCCACATGACTTCTCCCAGCAACATCAGCCACGTGCAGACTTTTCTGGTGTAGCTACAGCGGCAACATTTGCCAGAAGACTCACAGTTTTACGTGCAGAGAATCACACTCAAGAGGAGGAAAAGTGCAGAAAATCCTTAGGGACAGGAGACGTAGGGAATGGAGAGAATTTTACCTTCAGTGCAAATCCATTGGCATAGCCATGATGGCAAAACTGCCGGCTGCCCCACCTGCCCCAGTGGCCTCCGTTGGGCACAGTGAGGACAGAGGTGTACTCACGCACCCCTGTGCCTGGGGGGCAGAGGAGGAGCAGGACAAGTGTAGCTGGCATCAGGAACTTCATCTCTCGTGCTCTACATCTGAAGGAGAGCTGGTGTATGGACTGGGGAATTTATACCCCTCCAAGGCTGCTTGCCTTCCCCTACCGTTCCATTGACAAACACCATTGGAACAATAGTTTCTACCCAGGCAGTGACACAGCACGTGCTGACCTGCTCACAGCACCTGTGAGAAGATCCTCTGGGAGTCCAGCAGCTGACACACAGCAGATAATGTGGCCACAGGTGTATCCACCTTCACTGAAGGGCTATGGGAACACCTGTGTGCTCCTTACTGTGCTCATGGTGGAAGCTTAATATCGATTGCTGCTTCTGGCCATGCAGATATTTGGCCATGGGAATGTTTTCCTTCTGAGAGTAGCTGCCATAACTATTTTACCTATTGCTATTTGGCAAGGAAGGTCAACTAGATGAAGAAACATAAGGAACCTGGTCCAGAACAAAGGACAAATAAACACAAGCCCTATGTCCCCCAGTAATGCCTTCTGTTGAATAGGATTCCTGGGAACAAATTAGGTAATTTATGGTTTTAATACTCTTCTTTTCAACAGCCTTTTTTATCTCAATAAAAAACTGTATGCTTTGCTTTTGCAGCAAGCTTAACCAAAGTCAGATAATGCTGGGGTGCCCACAGTGGCTCTGAGGACTAAGTGCCACTGGGGACAAGTTGAAAGGCAGGGTTTCTAGAAAGGTGATACTGAGCCTGAGGGCGCAGTCTTTGAGGATGTCACCATGCAGAGAGAAGTAAATTTGAAACCCTGGAGTTGAAATTCTCTTAATATAGAGTTACCCAGTGCTTCAGTGGGCCCTTGGTTGGTCTTGCAGCATCTGGCAGAAGCTCTCAGTTCAGTAGGCAAAGAAGAGAAAATACATTTCAGAGAAGTATCTTGATTCTCAGGATGTTAAAGTAAGATTAGGTGTCAAACCTTGAACTAACAGAAGACAAAGAATTTCTGTCTTTTATCTTCCAGTTCCTGTTCTGCTCTGTCTGTTCCTGTCTCACTAAAAGGTGATGTTGCTTTTCCCACTCTTGTCTCTGCATTCCCCTTATGCTTGTACAGGTGGCAATATATGCAAATTAAGATGATGGGAAGTTGGATGATCCTTTTAATGAAAGGCACTGAAAGAGCACAGCGCGTGATGAAAACACAACCTGTTTTCCTTTTTAAACCAGAGCTGTTGTTTTACTGTTCCAAAGGGATTACAAAATCCAGAGGAGATGTGTTTTCTCCCACAAGGACTGTGTAATCACATCTGGCAAACCAGGTGTGTTTGTTCAGGCAGGGTCACAGAGCGGTAGCCAAGGACACTCAGACCTGCCCTTGGCAGCAAGTGGATGGAAAGGAGCAGAAGGAGTCAGAAGGAAATGGCTGGAACCTGGTTAAGGCTACAAAAGGAGCAGGATTCCCGCATTCATTTCTCCTTTGCTGGCCCAAAACCATCACACTTGATCACTTCACCTCTAGCAGCAGTGATGCAGGTCTCCAGCCTGGCAGGACCCATCTTTCCCCTCAGACTCTGCTCGAATCATAAGATTCCTGCCTTTTCCCATCCCCAGAGGAGGATCCTAGGAAACAGTGAGGCCACAGTGTGCAGGGGGTGGGACAAGGCAGGAGGTGAGGCCACCTTCAGGGATTTGGCCATGAGAAATTACTCCTGTGCACACTTCACAGGTCCAGGAGAAAACTCAAGCCCAAGATGAGCTTGTTAATCCAGGACCTGGGAAGTATCATTTTCCTATTTATAACCAAACAGCTGGTAACCTGGGCTGCCAAATGGGGGATGGCTTGGGCTTGATTTCACAGTACACGGCTTAGATAGCACTTAATACTTGCAGAGTAGACGCTGATTTGCTACCATGTAACAGTGCCAATTTTGCTTGAATGCCTCAATAAGTTTCCAAAGATCAGCTTACGCAGACTACCAAAATAAAAAAAAAATCTACAATGGGGAGATCCAGATCTCTTACTGACACACCCACCCTGCTTTCCTGCATCCCTCTCCTGTATTTTAATATCCTTGAAAATGTCAGAACAGTTTCAAAGAAATTTGGAAAACTGAAGAATTTGATTAATGAAACATGACTACAGAAAAAATATGATGATAGAGGGTATTTAATCCTTTCATTATTCATCCAGTTTAACACAATTATTTTTGCAGGCAGAGGAGCATAAAAATTTTGCTACTAAAAGCTTATATTTTTTTCATAAACAGATTAATATAATCAG
This sequence comes from Anthoscopus minutus, assembly GCA_013399455.1. Classification (NCBI taxonomy): domain Eukaryota; kingdom Metazoa; phylum Chordata; class Aves; order Passeriformes; family Paridae; genus Anthoscopus; species Anthoscopus minutus. Next base: position 147,069 of record VWYI01033453.1, read on the forward strand.
TATATTTGTTTCATAAAATTATTTATAAAATTATTATTGTGATGTTATGACATTTAAAATCTATAGGGAACATGGAAAAAATTGCCTATAACATACAAAAACATATCCATACAAAGTGTGCTTATTTTATGATATTATTGAAAAAAAATATGTATTAGCTGTTCTTGAAAATTCATTCATTTCTGATTTTTACACCTGAAAGTACCTCACATTTAGCAATACAAACTTCATTTGGCAATGTTCTGTTGTCTTTCTCAAATTCTCGGTTTCTCATATTCATGTAAACCTGCTGGCCAAAGGATGGAGATCATTTGAGATGTTGGACTCTTGAGTGAGCTGTAGGAAGGGTTAAAGGCAGCAAGTGCCCAGGAACTCCAAATAGGAGGGGAAGTAAACAGCATTTCCTAACAGAGAAGTCAATAAATATAGAGTGATGGTTTTGACTGAATTACTGTGTGCATCTGCATGCTTTAGGCCATTTTACACTCCTCCCACACTGTTGCCAAAGCACTGATTGCCAGCCATCAGCTCTCAGTAGCCATATTCCTCAGCAGCTCTAATGCCAAACCTGACCATTACAGTTGGGTATAAATCCATTGTAAGTCACACAGCCTGGCTCTGCCAAGCCTTCCTTACCTGCAGCTTGGGATGTAGATAAGACTCTCCACAGCTCACTGCATCCTGCAGACTATCTCATGGAAATGGTACATCAGCAAACCCAGAAATCACACCTAGTGCAAAAAAACCATGAAAGGGCAGTAAAGAATCTATTCTATTCTATGAAAATATGAATAAGCAAAGGGTTACATTATTTAGAAAGAAGAGGTGAGGTTCTGAATGAACACAGACACCTACAGCATAGGTGTCTCCATCTGAAATAATTGCAGTGGGCTCCCTTCACAACTGCTGAGAGAGACAACATGACAACAACAGAGAGGAGCAGGTATCTTCACATGAACCTCTCCCTAAAATCATCTGTTCATCACTGCTGACTACAGGGAGGCATGATCCAGTCTGAACTAGTCTTGTAATTCCAGACTGTTGTTCAGGCTTTTTCAGGCTAAAAATGCTAGTGCTGAATGAGAACTAGTTTTCAGTAATATGGGCAAATGTTTAAGAGAAAATGAGTAATCAAATTATGTGCTCTCTGGTCCTCATTTTCTCATTTGCTAAATTGACTCATATTAATAGAAAACTAAATGGCAGGAAAAACTATAAGCGAGAGACATCAGAAATGAGATGAGAGCTGAGATTTTATAAATGCATGAGCAGAGAGAGAAGCTTTAAAGCAAGTAACTATTCATTTCTCAGATGTAATAGGAGATAATTTTGCATTAGTGATGGGATGTAAAGATGACCTACATGTAAAGGTGGCACACCCCTTGTCGTGAAGTTATTTTCAGGTGGTTTCCCACTTGCCCGCAAACCCCAGCTTTCATATAAAACTGCCTTGAAAATTTAGATGATTATCTGCTAGGCTGAGCATACATTGTTGTTTTTAACACAGCAATTACAATCTTTACATTTTCTCACATTTTTTATTTCTGTGTAATTAATAGAAATAATTTCCCTCATCTATGAATCTGTATGTCTTCTTTTTATTGCCTTATCCTTTATTTGCTCGTTTAAATTTTTGTTTAAAATTACTAATAACATTTCAACACGTTCTTGAGAAGCCTAATTGCCCTGCTGTGGAATCTCTTCATTTCTTTCAGTTTCCAGTTCCTGTCAGGGACCCAGCATGCCAAAACTACTTTTTTTTTTTTTCCTAAATTAATATTTAGCATTACCTGCCCGTACAAGAACATAAAACACATAAAAGGTACACTTGTCACTGAAATCTCTTTCTGATTTCCTCTTGCATACAAGGGCCAGCAAACAAGTCATATATCCTTAAGAAACCTGCTGAACAGAAAGAAAGCAGAGACCATGCCCAGCATCAAAGAAATTGCTTTTCTAAAGTCTCATGGTTTTTTACATCTTCTGCACTGAGACACTCACTTCTTTTTCTCATAGCTGTGTTAGTGTCCAGAATTAGCAGGAAAGGCGGATCCCATATAAGGACCAGAAAATAGTAGCTAAAAACATTAGGAGTATCTGCTCAGGCAGGATTGTACACTGGCAGCTGGGGACAGAGGAAGTCTGGCTGCAGTCCAGGTGTGCTGGAAGGAGGAGGAGGGAAGCTGTGAAAAGAACACCTGGGATCTGCAGATAAAGCCAGAGCAGACAGCTCAGTCCATTTCTGCCCTGGGTACAGGACTCCACTGGGCAAGAACAGAAACCAAGGCATTGTCTCATTTGGTACTGATAGCTGACTTTCTGAAGGTCTAATCCCGCACACGCTGTTTTCTCGACCTCTCATCATCTTTGCTGATCTCTTCTGGACTCTGTCAATCAAACGCTGTTTTGAACAGCATTTCAGCAGAGATCTTGTCACTGCAGCATGATAATTTAAAGGTGGAAGTTTCCTAACTGTTCATTTAGTTGAAATACTCAGCATTTTAGCAAGGGTGGTACTTGCGCCCCTATTCCTGTGGGACTGCTGCCTCACCAGTCACTCTTCCTCAACTCTCTGAAAGTGGCTGTTCTCATGTTAGTGCAATACTTTGCACCTGAGCTTATTTTGAATTGTATCCCCAATCCTCTAGTGTCTTTATCTCCCAGGCTGACAACTATAAATTTAATAAGCAAACTCTCTATTCTACTGTGCAATAAAATAAATAAGAATATTGAGTAATTTAAACCCACAAGTCTCATCTCTGAGTCTCCTGTGGGACACAGCTTGATGTATGTTTTTACAGTCATATCAGGCTTTCAGTATTTTTTACTATTGATTCAAATTTCTAATTAACAAAAAACCTTGCAAAGAAATGGAAAGGCAGACCCTCCTGCAATGCAGATTTACTGACAGCCAGAGACCAAATACCAATTTACACCCACTGCAAATTTTCAACTAAAGATCACTTCACATATGAAAACTTTAGCAACTTATTGTGAAAATTCATTGGGAAAAGTTCTCAGGAAACCTATCCACAACCACGGGGCTGTTCCACTCCCTTGAAACAGAGGCTTAAGTATGCCAAAAAACATATGAAGCTCAACTGAGGGTTAGGGGATGGAGGAAGAAAGAAGGGAGAGAAGGGGAAGGAGGGAGGGAAGGAGGGAGGGAAGGAGGGAGGGAAGGAGGGAGGGAAGGAGGGAGGGAAGGAGGGAGGGAAGGAGGGAGGGAAGGAGGGAGGGAAGGAGGGAGGGAAGGAGGGAGGGAAGGAGGGAGGGAAGGAGGGAGGGAAGGAGGGAGGGAAGGAGGGAGGGAAGGAGGGAGGGAAGGAGGGAGGGAAGGAGGGAGGGAAGGAGGGAGGGAAGGAAGGAGGGAAGGAGGGAAGGCGGGAAGGCAGGAAGGCAGGAAGGAAGGAAGGAAATTGCAAAAAGCTCTGAAAATAAAGTTGAATATTTGTAGATTATTTTGATAAGTACCAGGTTATTCAAAGTTCCCTTTTATTTTTAAATAAAGGACATTAGTAACAGATCCTGAACACAGGTGAAGGGGAGGATGAAAAGAAAGGAGGGGGCATGTTTTCTTTGACATCAAAATGTCTAAACATGTTTAATATATTAAATATTTTTTCCTATATCAAAATCTTTTATCTCCTAAGGCAATTTGGGTGTTGGTTGAAAATACTTCAGCCATCACTCTGAGCTGCATGCTCATAAACAGAGCAGATCACACCCTGATCTACACCCAGAGCCAGGCAATGTCATGGTGTAGACTATGCCTCCTGTTCTGACAAAAAGTCTTGAGGCCATTACCTATGGAAGAGAGTCCAAATTCTTCCAGGAAATCCATACATGGAATTACAATTCTTTTCCAGTCCAGAACAAGATAGAAATAAATGATGGTAATTGGGAACTACCATGTGCAATTACTGCTGGCCACTGCAGTCTGAACGTTTGCACTTTGAGAAGAGAATCAAGCAAGAGTCTTTCCTCTCCCTCAAGAACTCTTCACAGGCAGTCATACTGATCCAGGAAATTTACTATGAAACAGATCCTCTTGTCTATAGTTAGCTACCCAACTCTGGAATTCATGATGCAAAGCCTTTTAGCACAGCATTGATCTTCTGGATGTCATTTATATTCCTAAAGTCCACCAAGTGTTCAAGAGCTTTGCTGCACTTGATCTTGCAGCACCTTAAAAGCACAGATCTTCAATTTTCAGCCTTCAAATCAAGGTCCCAAAGCCCTCACCACTAACCAGTGAAGGGATGACTTCACTGGGAGGCAGCCCTGCTCCTGCCACAGCTTCAGCAGCTTTGCTGATGGGTTGCTCTGGGATGTCTGTCAGGTACAGATGAATATGGGGGAAACACTGGTTAGGCACAGGTTAACCCAAGATGTCCTGTACCTGGGAGTACTTTGGAGTGGAAACTTGAAGGCTAGTCCTGCTGAGTTATGAATAGGTACTTCTGCTGAGGTTTTGAACCTGCTGTATGCTTGACTTCAACTGCAAACACACTGCTCCAGACCTACATCACTTACCTCACCTCCATCATAGCTGTCAAAAGGAAGAATTGGTCACCATCTACAAACAATTGTAGCTTTTCAGCATGATCCATTTATTATTTACACTCCATTAAAACACTGAACTAAAAAGGTCCAGTTTACTTGGTGAGTTTCCATAGTGTTCTCCACTGAGGTATCCAAGGACTCCACAAACTTTAGTTTCTCTTGTGGAACAAGGGAGTGACATTTCTCCATGCAACAGTCCAGGCACCAAGGTGCACAGACTAAAGGCAGAAGCACCCATTCACTCTGAGTGCCATATTTCCTTGATAATATTTCAAAATTCAAGGCAAAGATACAACTGCTTGTAGAAAATGCCATTCTGAAGCTGACACCACAGTACCTCATTGCAAACAACTCGGACAACAATCAATGATTAGGAATTTATGAATAAGTGAACTAATTTGCCTTGAACCACCAAGGGTGTCATGATAGAGATGCCCAAGGCAGCATTCACCATCCCAACACAGGTTTAGGTCTGCAGGCCCTGTCTTGGTGACCTGTCATCCCAGGCTGACCATACCTAGACCCTGATTCCCTGCATCTGATCCTGGTGCCAAGATCCAAACCCCTTTGCAACATTTTCTGCTTTGTCCCTTGCCCAAAAGCCTTGGAAAGCAGAAGAGGAACAATTATCCCAGCACAGTTAAAACTGTAGCACTAAACAGGGCATGTATGCCACATCCCACTAGCTCACGCTCTCATGGGTGATGTTGAGAGTTGCAGGGAGCAGGAAAGTCCTGAGGAGGTAGAAAGAGTGTTGGAGAGACAGACAGAGGAGGCAGAGGTCTCTGTCCTGGCATCAAGGTACTGGACACAGACAAAGCAAGGAGAGGCCAGAACAGCCATGGGCAGAAGGCAAGGGAGACGCTGTCAGCCCAGGAGAGGGTATCATTCACATGCTTGCAGTCTGTGGAACACAGGACACTCTCCTACATCTTCCCCCAGGCTTGTGAATTCATGGAAGCCCACCTGGAGAAGGCAATATTGGCTGGGACGGTGGGACCAAAGTGCTTTGCTGATAAGAAGAAGCTTCTCTTCCAATTGCTTATTGTAGCTTCCCCATCTCCTTACCGGCTTGCTTACAGGCAACTCTTGGGAAGGGAGAAAAATTGCTGTGGAAGAGATGTTGGGCAAGAGGGAATCCTGCATCCCAGAAAAGGCAATGGTTTTCCCTCCCCCTAGCCCCTACTTCCTCTTTCAGACCATGTATGTCTATTTTTTTCCACACTCCCCATGTCTGATTTCTGGCCCCTCTGTATTTTATTTGGGAAGTTCTGAAGATATACTGTCTGCATACAGCACAAGTCAATTTCAGGAACATGGGAGGCTGTGTGTCTCCTTTCTGTCCAGCACCAAGACAGGTGAAGGTGTGCAACTACTGTTGCTCAGGGCTGAAGTTTGCCTAGCAGGGATGGAATAATCATCCAATTAATACAATTGCTGCCAAGGCTCATCTGCATAGGTGAAAAATTTTTTTTGTTGCATTTAATAGTCACACCAATTAGAGGTGACAAAGTAATGTGGAGAGGGAATTCATATGATGGATACATTGTCAGATTTCACATTGTTCCAAAAACACCTATTGCTGAAATGTTGATGTTTTACAACATACAAAAGTTTCCGTCTAAGAAAGGCCCGAACCCAAAGTTGAACAGACAAGTACACAGCACAAGAAGTTTCACCACAAGCCTTTCCAATGTGGCAAAGCTACAACCCACTGAAAATCATTGGAAAAGAACCTGGTCAGGGAAGCTGTTATTCCTTCCTTCCATAGTTTCCTATGAATCTTCTACTGCTTCTGAAAGACACTCAAGTTATATATATATTTTTTTTTTTTTCCCAGAAGCCACTTACCCTCATCCCTATCCACTACAACCTGCACTGAACCCATGATGGTTTGTATTACTCTCCTCCTACCTGAGCCAGTGGGCACAAGCTTCCTGATCCCTTCCCCTCCAGAGTCACCTCAGAGCAGAAGTAAGCTCCACACTCATGGGAGCTGACAGTCTCTGACTAGACTTGAAATTTCTGTGGCAGTATCCGTGAAAATCATCTGTCCTGAGAACTTCTCACAGAGAGGATAGGTGCATGCAATGACAGCTCATCTTCATACATGCTTATAAATTTAAATGCATATATTAAGAAAGGTTTAATTCTTTAGCAAATTTAATATTGTTTGGTCCCCACAAAGGCTGCCACTGTAGCGGGTCCATGCAGGGCCTTGCCCACAGGCAGGTCCTACAGGAAGCCCACCTAACTCTTTCTCTTTGCTGCCACAGGCAGGTTTTCAGCCACCAGAGCTTCTTCTCTTGGAAGAGTCATCATGACCATGCTGGGCTCTGCTTTGTTATCTCACTGTCCCAAGAGTCTGTCTGTATGCACTTGCCAGTCATGCTGGTTTTGGCGTGTCCTTGAAACCCTGGCTGTGTCCATCTCTTCTTCCCCCAGTGTTCATCCCTCATAACATACTAGACAGGGGAGAGACATCCTCATGCTGCACATAAGGAATTCCAGAGTGCTTGCAGGGTGGTCCCCACCACCATGAGGAAGGACCTCAGGAATAGCAGAGGGAGACAAGAAAGAAGATAGCTTCTTTTTATGGCATTGCCTGGAGGACAAAGCCCTTTCCCAGTAGTTCTCTTCACTACTTCAGGTCTGTGTGGGCTGCACCCAAACAGCAGGTCTGGGTGTCCCCAGCTGCTACTGTGTCACCTTGCCTGAGCAAACACACCTGGGCCTTCAGCCTCTCTCTGGGATTGTGGCTTACTTTCTTATTTCAGGGGAAAAAAAGTGAGTGCCTTAACAAAAAATCTCCCTCTCTCAGCTATTTTCTATGCTATGGTCCCTTTTCTCTTGCACTCAGATAAAACTCTGTGTCTTATTTCCTCCAGGGAAGGAAAATGCAGCTATACCCTGCTTGCAGGGAAACTGTGCTTGCCTTGCCTCTAAGAGATGCCTGTGTGCAATGCTTCAGGTTCTGCAATCGCAGAAGTATTCCTTGGCAGAAGGTTTTGTTCACCGAGTACTTAATCCTCTGCTCACTTGGGGTTTACCCTGGGCTTTACCCCTCTCTTTAGAACTGCTGGAAGCCCCCACAGGCCTCCCCATTAAGGCTGCTAGGCAGTGCAGGGAGCAGAGGGAAGCTGCTGATGGAAAACGCTGCTCTCAAGCTGCCCATCCTTGCAGAGCCTGGCATCAGGGACAGCCAGGACAGGCCACTGAAGACCTGCTCATTGCTCTGTGTCAAAGAGCAATGGCTCTGCTATCACCAGGCCAGAGCTCACAGCTAGCAGGTCCCACACCCAGGGACTTGGTCTCCTTTCCTCCTGTTGCTTCCAGGGAGCAGGAGCACAAAGCACATTTTTGTCATCCCTGTTCCTAAGGAGGAGATTCCTGGGCAATCGGGGGAAATCTCCACTATCACTTCAGTGGAGGCATTGGATTTGTACTACAGGTTAAAGCCTTCTTCACTACCAGTTGTGTTTTATGCCAGCTGCCCACATATCATTAACTCCCTCTGAAAATCCTCCTTGATCCCACGACATGATTTTCCACTGTACCACCACCTGCAGTGACTGCTGCAGTTCACAGTTCCTAGGTTACATGCCAAAAAATCTCATATCTAGATTTCCCTCAGAATGCCTAGTTTTTCATTAATTTGATGCCGCTGGAATATGGATTTCTTCCTTTTCTTGAAAATTTATGGACATTTCTCAGGAAAATCTTCCACAAAATAGGGCAATCCAGGCAGACATGAACCTTGTTAACATCCCATACAAATGCCCTAGAGGCCAGCCTCTGTTGCCCTCATCTTTACCTATTCTTCCTAGTAGGGTTGCACTTGAAGGGCTTTGAACACTACAAATGGTATCTGCACACTTCACTTCCTTTGGGGAACGTCCTCAATGTTTTGGTCATTTTGTCCCTTTTTCACCCACAGTCAGGTGTAGAAGAGCAAAGCCCATGAGTTTCTTGAAATTAGGTCCAACCAGCTTGGCCACAGTAGGTTCACCAGTGAGGTTGATATCTTTTTTATTTTAACTGTATCCCTGCATGAAATGCAGTTACAAAAATTAAAACACAAACAAAAAAATTTTTTTAAATACCACTACTGTTTTCTCTCCAAGCTGGGGCGAGTCACTGCGGAAAAACACTCTGTTGAGAGCATGAGTCTCTTCTTTGGCCACATCTGCACAATTTTATCATGCAATTAGAGTTTGGCTCTGGCCAGTGAGTGATCTATAAGCTAAAAGTACCTCAGACAAAAGGAAACTTTAGTGCATACATTAATGCAAATCAAGCCTGGGCTCTCCCCCCCATGATGCTGGGAGCTGTTGTGTTCTCTGTGCTGCTGCAAGAAATGAACACTTCTGTAGCCTGGGGACAACTAGCCAATGAGAGGGGAGGCAAGAGCAAGGCAGAAGACAAGATCCAGGACTTTAAAGCTTTAAAGCCTGGATGAGAAAGAATTACTCAGAAAACAGTCAACTTTGTGGATTGGTATTGAAACCACATCAACAGTGGTGTGTCCACTGTGTCTGGAGGCAATACAGAATTCTAATGCTAGTCAGTGAAAATGACTTCTTAGATATATCAGGAAATGAACATGCCTTGACAAAACAATTCGGGGATGGCTCCTTAGCAGCATAGCAAAGTTCAAGTCCAAGACCCCAACAAGTACCAAGTGGAATACACTCCACCTCTGCAGAGGTGATGAGTCTCAGCTGCTGCTGTGGCTCTAGCTGCTACTGGTGGATTGGAGATCCGCTGTTCCTGCTCCAGCACATCAGGTTTTCGCTGCTGCTGCACCAGGGGAACTCAGACTGGAGAGGTTTTCAGGTCCCACAAAACTGTTGGAAAAAAGTGAACATATTCCAGAACACACAGTGGAAGTCCTGTTCCCTGAATCATTCACTTGAAAACATAGTCCATGACTGGCAATAGCAGAGAAGATCAAATGGAATTGGGTTTTTAGCTTTTGAGAGAGAGAGGGTTTACTCAACTAAGCCACAGTTTCTACTCTGCTTTTCCCAGTTCGACCCACAAATGTCCTTTCATTTCCTCCCCATCCCTTCATTAAAAAGAGCTGGTGCCAGTAAGGGGGTGTTTTCTAACTACAACCCAAGCTAGATCTGTGCCAGTGCTCAGGCAGGCTCACTTGGGCTCACCCAGCTCCATGAACAGTACTGTAGCTGAAGGAAAGTGCCAAGTATCCCAGAAAATTGGCTCCATGGTATTTCTTTCATGTCAGTGCTAGGCAGAATTTATTTCTTTGTTTGTTTTCCTCAGTGCTGCTTGGGGGATATTTACCCTTTGCTAGACTCACATTTCTGGTCAGGGAAAGGACTCCCCAGGAAGCAGGAATTTGATGTCCCACAGTTTCTTATCTGCAACTCTAGTCCAGCTTGTATTAATAAAGGCTGAAGATTATTTAGGACTCCCAGTCTGCTGGCCAGTCACAGAGGGGATGGGAAATTCAGGATGGACTTATACTCACAGTAACACATAACACATGCAATAATATGTGATTTAACAGATATTTTCACACAGCATATGCTGTAATGTATATGTGGCCCTGGTTACTTACATTCTCCTTTAACAACTTGTGTGAACAGATCCCAGCTCTTTGACTGCTTTTGCTCGTATTCTCGATGTTTTCCCAATTTTATCCTGGAAATACAGAGAAAAGGAACACTTTGTAATGATGGTTTTGGCAGCAGCCTTCACCCATTTACTGGTGTGAAGCTCCTGTAGACTCCTGTCACTTGACATTTCACACTCCACTCTCTGAGGCACCAACAGAGGCTTGGGTGCCTGGGAGCACAGTGGTGCAGGGGCCAAGGCAAGCAGCTGAGCAAGGCTTCAGGGAAAGCTGTTCCCAGCAAGCCTACAGGCAAATGTGACACGGGGGAGAACTGGCATTCCCCTCCCACCCCTGTCCATTCCCTCTCACCTCCAGCTCAGCCGAGAGCCGTGGCTGCAGAGCCCCTGTGGCGCACACTGAGCCATGCCCGTGAGAGCTGCGCTGCTCCCAAGGCTGTTCCCACTTGGCTGCCCATCAGCCCCAGGAGAAGATACATGCCCAGCAGTCTCCAGAGGAGAGAGCAGCTCCTAGGGATTCTGCCACAGCTCAGTAGCTGAAGGTATGACGGTGGGCTCTTGGCTTGCAGAATTAGTCATTTGATTAGAGCAAACAGGCGTGGAAAGACATTCAGGAGGTTTTCTGGTGCATTCCTACTCCAAAGCAATCACTGCATACTAGGCACCACTGATGCATTTCTGCTCAAACTTTACCAAAAATCCTCCACTGATAACCTTGCAACCTCCCTAAGCTTAATTATTGTTATTAAGGGTATTCCTTGGCCATTCTTAGCCTGCTGCAGTACTCATCCATTATTCTTTGTCTCAGACAGACAGAATCCAGACCATTCCCTTCCCCTTAACAGCAGTACTGTCTTATCCTGTGCCTCTCCTGCAGCAGCTGTGAGCTGTTTGCAGTGCATAGGGACTTGTTAACCTCCCTGCAGACCCCAGGTGACTGCACTCCTACTGTGATATGGTTCCTAAGTCCTTGGGGCAATGCCTATCTACCCAGTCTACTCCCTACATCACCCCCTTGAGCAGGAGTTCCTGTACAGCCACCAGCCTCCCCCCTTGGCCCCTTACAGTTGCCACCCACCTGGCTCTACATGGTATGGAGGGAGCCCAGGGAGGAAGAAAACAGAAAAACCTGGGACAGACTTTCCCCCCCTGAGCTCTCTGCTTTGTCCTTCCCACATCCTCCCACGACAGCACTGGCTGCAGACCCTTGACTGAACTGCTATTCCCAAGAATCCCTCTCCCTTGTCCTCCCACAGCTCAGTTACACGGCCCCAGCTCTCATGCTCGTTATGCACAGATCAGGTTTTCCAGACTAATGACCATTTTTGTTGCTTTCTGTTGGACTCTATCCAACCAGGCCATATCCTGCTGGAAGTTCAGTGCCCTCAGTTGAGCAGAGCAGCTCCAATGGGGGCTCACACTTGCTGAGAAGAAAACTCACTCCATTTGTCTCGTAGGCTGTAATTTGGTTCATATTTCTCAGCATGGAGACGACCTGACACCGCTGACTCATGCATTGCCTTTGATCCTTTATGACCCCCAGAACCTGCTCTGCAGAGTGATGTCAATGCAGGTGTTTTTCTTCACGCAGCTGCTTATTTCTGCAGTAGGCGGGAGCTCACCCTTTTCCCTTCTAGAATAGAATCACATCCTATTTTTCTCAAACTGTGTCTCCAATTTGACAAGACCATTTGTCAAGCTCAAGCTGTGTCTTCCAAAGTACTTGCAGCCTATTCCAGCTTGCTGTGGCCTGCAAAGTTAATAAGCTTGTTATTTATTCCAGAGACCACAATATCATAATGACCTGGCCTGGCATTTCCCTGCTAGTGAATTTCTTCCCAGAGGCCACGCTGTTCATGAAGCTTTTCTGTAGAAATTGGATTTGGTCAAGCAAGAGATAGGGGGAAACAAAGCTAAACTCAGATTATTACTTGTTTCTCATCTGAAGGGGAAAAGGTAACACATAATACATGTCATCTCTTTCATTTAGCAGTCAGAGCCAGTAGCAAGTCACAAATATGTGTCCCTATGCTGTGGGTGTGTCACATAGCCACCAAATCAAGACCACCTCCTGTGTGCCAGAGTGTCCTGGAGAGGAGCTGAAAGATGGACGAGGATGGTGCATGCAGTGGCTGGGGCAAAGATTATCAATGGGCCTGGAGGAGACTGCCAAAGCAGGGCACTGCTGAAGGCAGGGGTCAAAAGCAAAAGCCATGGGACCATGAGCAGGACCATAAGAAGAGAAAAGCTCTCTGACTGCACCTTTGCTTGGACAACTGAGGCTGCAACCTACAACCAGTCTGTTTCTCCTACTAACTTGCCCAACTCTCCCAGGCCCTCAGCAATCACAGACAGTTTTGCTGTCTTGCCGCTGCCCTGCACGGTGGTTCTCCCCACCCTGACAGCTGCTCTCAGATGACACAGGAGCAGATGGCAGCAGTGATCACAGAGGCTGTATTACCCTATGTTGTTGCAGTATAAATCCTCTCATTTCCAAAGCCAGGAGCTGCCCAGCGGCTGCTCTTTCTGTCGGCTCAAGATGAACTGTTGACGTGCAAACCCTCTGCAGCCGCCTTCTGCTGGCTCTGTTCTTTGTGCTCAGGAAAATGAAGCTCAGCAGCACAGCCCTGTCCCTGTTTGTGCCCATGGAGGCTTCTGGGCTAACAAAGGGATTATTCCTCCTTGACTTATACCAAGGGATTTGCAATGACAGTAAAGAACCTCTCTCCTTTTCCACGATCTGCCTTCTGCTCTTGTACCTTCAATAACCTGTCTCACAAGGAGAATTCATTTGTGATTGAGGTATTTTTCTTTTGAGGTATTCTGGGTTTTTTTCTTCCCCTCTGTTTGCAATCAGAAAATGGGCCATTGGAGCATAACAGCTGCAAGAATATCTGAAACTCAGGTTTTAGCCTGTAGAGATGTTATTATAGAAGAATTTTGAGACTTTGAAGACAAGAGCAATGGGGATTTAACTATTCAAATGTCCAAAGTTCCCAGACAACACAGAAAATACTAGGAGGAAGTACAAAGGAAGAACTCAAAAGGACAAATTCATGTGGTTTAGGAAATTGAAGGGATGAGATAATGTCTGGAAATTGATTAAAGTGCAGAAGTGACTGTAAACTGGGAGGAAGAGCATAAATCAAGCAAGAAATGTGTTCAGAATTAACTCAGAGGACAAGTCCAGAGAAGAATTTTGCTGTCACAGTTATGGCAGTAACACTGCCATTTATCTAGTTTTTCACCAGTTCAGTCCCAAACAACATCTCAGCAGACATGGCTTTTTCACAGAACCTGAGCGCCCTTCTCAAAGGAGGGACAACTTAAAAGAAAGATAAAGATTCTGAAGGTCATATCCAGTCAAGTTTTGAAGATTGTTTTCCTCACAAAAAATTCTTCTGTTAAATTTATTTTCACTCTTCAAATCATGTACATCATGCCAGGATAGCTATGGCTACAGCTTTGCTTGAAATGAAATACCAACAAAACTTTGCCAGTGATAAAGTTCCCAGGGCTCACCACCAGGAAGGAATTTCTTGGCAGATTTCATACACAGAGAAACACTTAATTTTCAGCTAATTTTAATTCACTTTTGCACCTCCCCATCCTCTCTTCAGATCTTCAGAAAAACTCTCCTGGTGATCTCTCCAGGCTGGCTATGGGGCATAGAGCTGCAGGATGCCCATGTCTCTCTGTATCTCAGGGCTGAGACAATGCTGTAGGTCTCTGTTGCCAGGTCCTCAGGAGTGCTCAGAGTCGCTCCTGGCCCTCTATTCCTCTTGCTCACTGGAAAACCAAGGATGCAGACCCTGCACAGGGTCTTTCTCCATTCTTCCCACCCAAAGGGAGACTTCAGAGGAAACCCATGGGATCTGACAGACAGCAAGAACAGCCTGAAGGTTGTGGAGCTGGAAGTATAGGACCAGGAAACAAGTAATTAACTTTTACTTGGGAAAGGGTGAAAGAAATTGACAATGTTACACCATAAGGTTAATTACATAAGGAGACAGTGAGTGCTAATATTGAGGCCAGATGGAAAAAATAGAAGTAACATATCTGGTGGCAGATTGCATGTGAAAACATGGCAGACAAAAAGCACTTTGAGAAACAAATGGCAAAGATAATAAACACTATTAATGTTTCTTCACATCAGAGATTCAGGACTCTTATCAGAAAATCTGTAGGGCCAGATGTTATTATAAAAGATCACAGCAGATATGGCCATTTTTTAATTAATTATTTCCTCCCTGCTCATAGTGGAAGAAACTTTGTGTTCAAATGGCTCTAGGCATTCTGAGGGGTTAGGGTTCTTAAGAAATAATAGGAAGAAGTCAAAAGTACTTCGTAAGAGAGATTAAAAAGACACAGAGTGAATAGTGATGAATGATTAATAATTACTTAGGTGGTCTATGTCTCTAAACTGGTAAAGCTAAGATCATAGCAGTGATGGATGTGTCATTTAAAATTGCTGGAAAGTTAAATGGGCAAACATGAGGTCAGTTTTAAACACTTGCTCCAAAGGTGATGGGAGTAACTACAGGCCTCTTGTTCCAGCTTAGATACTACAGTGGGATCTGCCAGTCTGTGCTGCACCTATGTGCTGTGGCAAAGTCTTTGTTGGGAAACTGCAGGGCTGGCTTCTGTGAGAAGATGCCAGCAGCTGCACTTATGTCAGACAGAGCCAATGCTGGCCCCAGAACATATTCACCAAAGCTGAGCCCATCAGTGATGCTGGTGGCATCTCCCTAAAACATCTTTGAGAAAGTGTAAAAATCCTACATGGCAGCTGGAGAGAGGAGTAAGAATATGTGAGAGACACAGTGCAGAGGACAGTGAAGAGGAGGGGCAGGAGGTGCTTCAGACACTGGAGCAGAGATTCCCCTGCAGCCCCTGGTGCAGACCATGGTGAGGCAGCTATGCCCCTGCAGCCCAGAGGATCACGGGTGAGCAGAGACCTTTTGAGCCACTGCATCTGTTTTTTAAACTGATGACAGAGACAGGAGTACACCATTTCAAAGGCTGACTGATGCCCTTGGCAACACTGAAGAATTCTTGATACTAGGTCTTTTATCAAAGAACTATCTTTAGTTTATAGATGTGGGAACAATTTAACTGGTTTTATCTCCAATGACATTACAAAGGCCATTGCAAGAATGTTTTCAGCCCACACACAATTTAAAGTGGCTGTTTCTCACCGCCATCTAAGAAGGTTTATGTTGCTAGAGAAGGTCAGCTGAGAACACAGTTCCTGGAGAGCTCTACCATCTTATAAATGGACAGTAAATAACAAAATACCTTCTGCCCTAGGGAAAAGGGAATTCACCTAACCTGCACTTAGGTATCTACAACATAAATGTGTACATGCAATGTCTCTAAGGCTACTGCAAGCACTTCATTCTTTAATCTTGATGTTTTGGCTATGTGATTACCTTTTACTGTCCTGGTGATTTCTGATTATTTTGAGCACCTGCACTGTTCTCAAATATTTTGTCTTTGCTGTAACTGTTCTTTTTTGTCATAGGGTGGAGGACTTAAGTTGTCCAAGAAAAATAAAGATATTTCCTTTTGCTTTGTATATTTGCAAAATTACAGAACTGATCTTCACTCTGCACTGGCCATCATGCCTTCTCTTGCTGAGTCTAACGCTATCCTGCTTTCCAATAACTTGATTAAAAGAGGAAAGGAAATGTCACATATGACCCTAGCACTAGCTGCCATAGCTTACCAGCAGAGAAGCTGCCAGACTCGCTGAGTTCACACTCCAAAGTTACATAATTAAAAATCCACCCATCCTAGGCTTGCAAGCTGGTACTTCTCCTGCCTGAATAGAAACCTGCAGGTTAACTGAAAAAGAAGCAGTGGGTGAGGAGCAAGAGCTTCCCCAGATGATAAAATGTTAATTAGCAGGGATATTAGAGACATTACTGGATGCTCAGGGAAGTTCAGTGTATCAGCAGGTCTACCCGAAAGTACTCATTGGCCCCACACTCCAGCAGTACAAATTCAGCTGTTGATACTGATGCATTCATTTTCATTGCAGTCCATTCCCCTAGAGCTAGGAAAGTTTTGTGTAGGGAAAGGGGTGAGGGAGAGGAGGGGAGGGTAAGTTCTTTGACCCACAAAGATTCATCACTCTGAAAGAGTTAAAAATTAATGGGAGACAGGAGAGGGAAATATAAAGCTGAGATTAGTTCCTTGTTTGTTTTCTTGCTCCCCACCGTGAAGTTATAGAAATGCACCCAGTGTTTGCTTGCTCCCACTGGCAGTTAATTACTTGTGTGAATAGTTTTCACTGCTTCCTGCTGCAACATCCCAGAACCACCAACCCAGTGTCACTGTCTCTACCGCCTCCTCCCCACACAGCCAAAAGGAACAATAAAAAATCAGCTTAGCAGGGTCTTTTTGCAACCAGGAGTTCCCTTCTGCCACCTGCAGGGGCAGGACTGTTGGGGCTGGAGCTTAGACTGTTAGACAGAGAGGAAATAGAAGATGTGTGAAAGCAGAAGACAGAGAAAACAGGCCCTGTCAATAAAAGGGACTCAAACAGAGAAAGATTCAGCTCTATGAAAATAGCTACAAACTGTGAAACATCTCTATTTTTTTTTTGCATCCGTCATCTTGGCGTTTCCTCTTCCACCTAGTTCCTCTTCACTGCTTTCTTTAAGATTCCTGTACAGTTGTAGGTATCTCTGACACTGCTCAACCCTAACTTTCCACATATCCCGAAAGCCTTATCATGCAGCCAGTATGGTTAAGATAGTATCATTTATTCACAGCTCTTCACTCACATAGAACCTACCAACAGCCCACTGCTCTTGTTTGTGGTTGCAGCCACTCTTACAAAGAAATCCAGTCAACCTCAGGCTTAGAAATTTCTATGCTACTGGGAATGGCAAAATATCCATGAGCTATCCATTCTCCTGAGCAGGACCCTGATCACACAGCCCTTTGTTTGTGTTTTCTTTCTGCCGTGTTCCCGCTGCCTATGAGATACAATAACACTAAAAAAATCTTTGTTTTCACTGGCTCCTGTTGGGTGTTGTCTTGGGTTGCAGTGCAAGATGTAAACAAAGGTGTGCATTCTATCACCATCTGTTGAAACCAGGTGGGGCAGTGTTCTTTATCTCTTCCACGACCCATCCCTCATAACCAGGGGATATCATCTGTTAATGGGCCATTGAGTCTCACTGCATGACTGATAAAATTACATCATCCCATTGGGAGATGCTCCACCCAGGAGGAGGAGCCAAGCATTCCTACCTGGATATAATCAGAGCCTCAGAACACCACAGGCAGCCTTTCTCCACTGGATTCCCAGAGGAGAGGCTGGACCCGTCTACACCACTGGACCTTCAGAAGAATCCTATGCCTTTCTACAGGATCTCTGCTTCAACAGAACTACATCTGTCACTCCAGGCACTGCAGCCACCATTTAATTGGACTGCTACCAACACTCTGACCAACAGGGTGTCAGGTTGTGTTCTGACTCTGTCAGTGTGCTGTCTTTTGTTGGTTTTGGTTTTTGTACTACATTTTTATTTTAATTTCCTTGGTAAAGAACTGTTATTTCCATTCCCATATCTTCACTTGAGAGCACCTTGATTTCAAGATGATAATAATTCAGACGGGGGACAGGAGAGGGGTTAACAATTTTTTTTTTTCCCATTTCAAGGAAGGTTTCTGCCTTCCTTAAGCAGATGTCTGTCTTTTCAAACCAAGACAAGTGCTGTGAATACCTGAGGATCTTTACAATTCTACCCAAGGGATAACGTCAGAGGTTTTCAGCTGAAAGCAACATTTCCCCCTTCTCCTGCACTAAGTGCCTCTTCTAGAAATAAGCCCTTCCATTCTTCAGTAACTGAAGCCTGGAATAATTTTTTCTCCCTATTTTGGCTGTGCTTATAGTGTTAGTATATACTAATATACACACATATATATTATACTGCTAATATATGCTAATATACTGGTAGTATAGACCTCACAGGGTGAGACCTCTCTGGTGACATCATCAGTGACTCTTCAGTGGAATGGAAGAAGCTCATCCTCGTCTGAAATTACTCACAGAATACCCTTGAATATCTGTCAGAAGAGATTTCTTCTCTGGCTAGACCCACTGAAGGAACAAGGAATGAAACAGCCATGTCTGAGAAAGGCACCTCAGCAGAAGTAGGGTCTGCTTCTGCTGGACATTCCTACCCTCTCTGGATGCTCACATCTCCTAAAGACACACCTGGGCAGCTGGGAACCTCACATCTCCATGGGATGATGCAAACACATGAAGTTTTGCTCCCACTCCCCTGTCCCCAGTACAAGATGCCGGTAAACTGAAGTGAGTTCAGCAAAGGCCACACCAGGTGGGTGGAGACTGGGGCACTCATTTCATGAGGTAAGTTGACACACTTTGCTTTGTCACCCACACTTGATGCATGTCCCAGAGCAAAATGTAATGGCTTCCAGTGCAGGCACTTTCCTCACCTTGGCAAGACGGTGAGGAGAAAAGGAAAGCAAGGAAGAAACAATTGAGAACTTCCACAGGGTGAAGGACCCTGAGACTTCTCTGTCTCAAGTTTTGCCTCAGCCCCTGAGAGGTTTCTTCCCCTTCTAGTCCATCACTTCTCCTCCCACCTCTCTCTCTCTTCAACATCTTCCTTGCAGCATTGCCAGGACCCTCCTCCAAACAACTGTCACCTTGAGGAATGTCCCCAGCTCTTTTCTCCTTTCCTTCCTTTGCATCCTCAAGTTTTCAGAGCCCTGCAAGTCCCCAAACCAGTGCACACCAGGAGGCCTCTGCAGCAAGGGCAGGCAGTCAGCAGGAGCAGTACACAGCAACAATGAGCAGTCCCCGGGAGCTTTGCTGGCAGTCCCCAGGACTCCCACCCACTGTCCTGGCCAATAAATTCCCCCTTGCCAACACCCCATGCAGCGAGGCATGGAGGAGGTTCCCAGCAATGCAGCTGCTCATTCCAGCCATCCTCTGCCTGCGGGGCTCCTGCTGCCTCTAGGGCATGGAGGCACGGCCATATGGGTCCATCCTCACAGTGTCAAATGGAGGTCCCTGGGCTCATGGGGGCACAAGTAATTCTGCCCCAGCGGCTACACAAAGGGGTTTGAATTGAAGGTAATCTTTGACTTCTTCAGGGTGGGGAACAAAACCTGTTGTGAGACAATATTATTTTGTTCTTGTTGTAGCAGGGTTGGCCACAGCACTTTGCCCCACCACAGCAATTTGTATTGTATCTGCATCATGCAGGTTTCTCAGCAAGAAATTTCTAGTGCAGAGTATCTCTCCCTGCCAGTAAGTGGTTGCTTAGCAGAGGGGTCTCTTGGGTAAGAAAATTCCTGGCGTTGGTACAGCAGAGTCTGTTCCCAGGAACAAGTCCCACCTGCCCTATCCCCAGCTCTGAGTATCATAGCACATGGTGAGATGGTGGGCATGGCCTGGTATAGCAGCCACCAAGCATTCCTGTTTCCAGAGCACCTGCTCTGCCCCTTGGAGAAGAAGAGAGGTGGGCAACAGCAAAATGGCCTTCCTGAGAAATGTCATGGAGCTGCCTCACAGCCCTGCTCAGCTGCACTAACATTCTTGCCCTGTCCCCAAAGCATTCTACCATCCCTCATCATCATGGCTCACCTCATCACATCTTTTAAATGAGAGACCTCTCCCGTTTACTTTGGCTCTTCTAAGGTTCAGCCCTTCCAGGGATTTTGGCTGTTTGGTGATGACACAACTCTGAATGGTGTCTGCCTGCTCTGCATGGACAGCACAGTCATCGAGTCCTCTGTAGGGTGGTGAGCAACCTTCACCTTCTCATCCTCCTTCAGAGCAGCAGCTTCTGGGGAGCTTGAAGGGAAATCAGAACAATGGTTTCTCCACATCCCACTTGAGGAAGTGGGAGAGTTCCCCTTGGCCACAAGATGTGAAGGTTTCAGGGTTAAGGTCTGGTCCTAGGGAAAGGAAAAGTGCTTTGGAAAATGAAGTAAAGATCAGAAATTACAGATCTTAAAGCTGTACTTTCTCTTTTTCCTCAAATGCTTACTTTGGAAAGTACATTCGGTAACAGGCAAGCAGATTAAATGGTCAAGGGGTTCTGAAGGAACAGGGCAGACTGGAGCTGGTGGTGGCTGGACATCCAGGGGATGACGGGGAAGGAAACAGGTGCTTCTAGAAACCTGCCACCCCCGTGTACGTCCCAGGACTGCCAGGACCCTGGGCATGTTGTGGTGCTGATTGCAGTGCAGCAGAGGCTGGACAAGCCTTGGTAAGCTTTTTTTCCTCTGGCAGGTGGGGGAACTGGACCAAGGCCCAGCTCTGCTCCTACAAGAAGCCGCTTTCGTTCTTGCTGCGCATGGAGAGGTGGCAGTACCTGTGTGACAACATGGCAGCCAACAATGCGAGGATCTCCTGCTCCAACGGGATACAGCTGGAGGGCTGGGGACTTTTGGGGGGTCACTTCAGCCCATGGACCATCAACTGCAACCCTGGGGCCATCTGTGAGCTCCAAAGGTGGAGAAACCCCAGGGAAAGTGGTATGACACAGCTCTCAATGACATAAGAGTGTCCTGCTGTGAGTAAGCCTGACTCCCCACCCCATGCCAGCATCTACAAAGCTGCATGGAATTAAACCTTGAATCTGTCCTTGCACAAAGTGTACATTTTTTTCTATCATTTTGTCAAGGGTAGCCAGGTCCGATAGCTACAGCACTTAGTAAGAAGGGTCTTTGTATTTAGGGTGATTAAGTTTTGTAACAAATTTATAACCTACAAAATTCCCATGAGGGAGCACAAAGGCCTCCCACACCTATTGGTAAGGCAGGAGGTGGGATTATAAGAGCAGAACAATCAAGTAGAAGAGAGATCTGTCCTGGCAGAAACTGTGGTTTCAAAGGAGAGGAAGGGGAACTCTTCATCCTATTTCCATTAAAATGCTTAGGATGTGCAGGTATCACTATCAGACACCCATCCATCCATCCATCCATCCATCCATCCATCCATCCATCCATCCATCCATCCACAAATAAGTTCAAATATACCATGCAGTTTGTGGTCCCAGATCCACGCCTCTCCTTCCAGCCTTCTCAGCACAGCATCTTGGTGTCTCCAGGTGCCCTGTGCAAAGGAGGCACCCTGAGGATTTTTGCTTCAAAGACTGCAGTAATTCACATGTATTGCACTCAGAAATGTACCACTGCGTAGGTAATTTTACTGAACCCACCACCATCTCCTTCAGTTTCCAAACCTCCTGCTCAGCTCTTCTCTGGAGTTCATATTTTTGTTTCCTGTGGCTGAGTGAGTGTGAGGACTGTGGCCATAACAAGCACGGGTAGGGATTAGCCACAAAACCCAGGCTTCACAGGGCATTACGCAGGGGCAAGTTGGTTGGAGAGCATTATGGTGCACATGTGCAGAAAGAACTCAAGGAGGAAAGGAACAAACAGCAAGGATTAGGAGAGTTCCAGGGAGAATTGCAAAGATTCCCACAGACATTTTCCTCGGTCCCAGGAGTGCAAAGAGGAGGCAGAAATCTGAGAAAGACATAGGAGGGAAGGAGAATATCTTCAGCTCTGTAAAGTCCATAGACTTTTCCTATAATCATGTAGTTGAAATTTGTTTGCCACAGTATTCTCTCAGATAAGTCTTGCTTAGGGAGACTGTGAATGGTCCTCAGCAGCACCTGTGAGTCGAGACTTTCTGTGCACACATCTGAACACACAGACAATGTTATCTTTGCCTAATCCCTGCTGGGATCCCAGATGTTTCAGAGATTTCTGAAGCATTAACTGTACCATCATGTGCCCTTATGCATCCAAAGGGACTGCTTGCCACTTGGCATGCAGCCAGGAAAAGCCTTAAAAGAGGTACATTTATCAGCATATTTAACCTTCTCTGCCAAGTTTTTGAAAACAAAGATTTGAAAGTCCAAGCAGTTATATTTTATTGCCAGTTTGGATGGTTTCCACATGCTTTTCTTATTCCATACCTATGCTAGTAAGCCCCACAGAGCCATCTATTATCTCAGGAGAGTACCAGCTTTAAAATCAAAAGAGAAACCCTGAATACATGATCTGGCAACAAGGTCACACATCCTCATGGGTGATTTTCAATTTTAAGAGATAAAGGCACTCTGGAGGCAGAGTCAACTCTCAATTTTTGTTACAGGAATCTCTCTCTACAATTAGATATAATATGAAAATGTATAACTCAGCTTTTCTTCTGGAAAAAAGGTTCCCCTCGGGCACTTTGAAATACATTGAGACAAAAAGATGGGATTCTTTTAATGAATGTCTCAAGGTTTTTTATGTTATCTTTGCATTATTATATCACTTTCATATTACTCATTATTCATTCACTTAAGCAAGTTGCTGTACACAGCACTTTACATGGCATTAAACATGGAAGAGTTTCTGTCAACAGGGAGATTCCTGCAAGAAAACTAGTCTTAAAAGTCATTTCATGGTCTTCCCACTCCACCAGGGAAGCCCACCCCATTGTAACAAAAACTTTTGATTGGGCTGAATCCAAATGCCATGGCAGATCCTCTTGAATAATAAATATCCCAGTTTCCAGGCAGAGGATATCTAACAGTGAAATGCTGGAAGAGATACTACTCTTCCAGCATTTGAAGAGTCCATTACTCCTTCAAATTCATTATTTGACTAATATCAGATTTTCTATTGTGTATGTCACTACTCTACAACAGTGAACATCAGGGTTTGTCACAGTCCACCACAAAGTGGCAAGGCTCATGTCAAGCACTCACTTCTTGTGCACTCACACCAGCATGAGACCACTCTTCTGTCAGGAAAATCTGAATGTAATACGAGATGGAAATCCCAGGCTCTCCAATAATCATCTTGCTTCTTATGCAATTACTCACCCTGATGCACCAGCAAGAGCTGGTTGAGATATTTAATCTTACATCCCTCACTTGGTACATATTTTGCCTTTAGGGCATCTATGGTGAAAAATAGCCAGCAGCATTCACTTTTCCCCCATGCACCCCCATCCACTGGTGAGCCTTGGTAGGGCTCACCACCCCTAGGGAGGGATAGTGGTCTTGTTTTACCCAAAATAACAGCTTTCCTCCTCAGAAAGTCCTAGTCACTTGTCCAAGATGGACTGACTCAGCCAGAGAAGTGCCAATAGAGTTTCACTACAGTAAAGAAGTGCATCAGGGAATATCCTCAAGCTAAAATCTTTGGTCAGGGGACAGGTAGTAAAGGCAATACAGTGCAATTTATTTTATATGCAATTTATACTCCAGTGAGTGAAATACAAACCATGAGGGTCTCTCCACAGCTTAGACAGGCAACCAACAGGAGCATTCCTGTGATGATACTGGCACGTTGTCCTTAAGCAGACAGCTAATAGCCCCTGTTCTGTCGGCAGGCTTCTGTCTCACTTTTACTGTCTGCTCTGGTGACAGACTTCATACATAAAAACCATAGCAATGGACTAGGGCTCCTGTGGTGTTTGGCATTGTGCAAACAGGGAGCAGAAGGAAAGTCCATGCTCTAATCTTTGCTACAACTCGAGCACACACATTAGCAGGCATCCTCTTCATGTGCTAAGTGAGGTGACAGTGCACTTCTTAGAAGCCACCGTCCTGTCCTGTCCCCCAGCTGTCACAACACCTGCAACACCCTTCCTGGAGTGAGAGAATAAATATGAGTAATGAAGTAGAACAGGATGAAAAACACCTTGGAAATCTTCCTGGTGTTTCTCCCAAGACCACTGAAGGAAAACACGGAACGTTTGTATCTCCCTCATTGTCATTCCAAGGTTCGGTTCCCCTGGTGCATTAGCAGCCTTTGGACATCACTGTCACATGACACAGCTGAAATAATGAATAGTAAATCTGAGAAATTGCACTATTCAAAGCTTTTAAAAATGTTCATGTCAGACATCAGGAACTCACCTCTAGGTACTGAGCATTTCAAACAAACTTTCTCTGTAACAGAGGTCAGCCACAAAAGTCTCCTGGGAAGTTTGCTTCCTCCCTAAATGCAGCAAGGGTTGGACTCCACTCTAAACTGTACTGTGAGATGTTGCAGCCTAGAAGATCTCTGGTGCTTATCAGCATTCTCATCCTCTGAGATCACCACATTCCCTTCAGAAAAACTGCAAAGTTTGAAGTTGGCTCCACATTTGAGCAAACGTCCCCAAAGGTCAGAACTCTTCCAAGTCAGCTTATTTCCTTCCTTGTGTTCCTAAAGAACATCTTTAATGAAGTACTTATTTATATTTTCCTTGAAGTAGAAATATTGAATCTGATTTTATCTCTTATTTTTTATTTTAGTAGGAGATTTGGTTTTGCTTCCACAAGCGTGTCTTTGACCTGTAATAAAATCTGTACTGAAGTAATGGCTAATTCTGAGCAAGTAAGTAACAATTCCAGTAAATCCAAGGAAGGGTACAAACAACTACATCCCTCTGACCTTTCTGTGCCCCTTTTCAGTAACAAGCATGTACTTTGAGCAAAAGAACAAAATTTCTTGTGCTGTGGTTCTGCAGGGCCATAGCAGAGTGCTGCCTATACCCACATAATTAGAAGGAAGGTTAATGAATTGCTAAGCACGTTTCCAGTTGATAATTCAGATAGAAAGCATATTTAGGTGGCCTAACAGTTTAATGAATGAGATTATAATGGACAGTTTGCTCTTTTGTAAGCATCATTCCAAGATGAATTGATGTAACTCTGTACCTCTGGGAAGTCCATTGCTAAAAGAAGGGCTGTAATCTCTACTGATGCAAAGAAGCGTCAGACATCATTCCTTTGGTATATTTTCCCCTTTTTTCTTTTCTACCCCTTGATATTTTATATCTTGTCTTTGACTGTCTAGCAAAATAGCATTCAGCCTCAGCCATGACTTCAGATACACAACTTTTAACACTTATACCTGTATTGGAGATTTCCTCCTTCTGCTTAGCTTCACCACAGTGTTTGCAGGGGCAGTTCCATGGTGAGCAGCCCTCTTCCTAGTGCAGGATTCAGCAGCTGACATAGGAATAACCAGTCTGCTGCGTGTCTTTCCAATGCTGCTGTGCCTAGGAAAGAGGAGTGGGGACAGCACGCCACCCACACCACTCAGGCAACACCTACAGCAGGTTTCTCTTGGATGTCCACGAAGCAGCTGATACCCTGCCAAGGCGTGAAGGTGGCCTCACTGAGGAAGAGGGAAGTACACGTGTCCTGGTGTGCATGGGGACCAGCCCCAGTGTCAGTTTATCCCAACATGCAGGGTGGCCTACCCTGGCCAACTCCAAGAGATCTTCTTGGGTTTTATGAATGGAGCAGAGGAACTTATTTTTGGTCTTCAGGGACTGTTTATTGTATCTTATTGTAAGTTCTGAGCCATGGATGGTACAGGCTCTGCTCTCTTACAAACACAAGGTGATTCTGCCCTCAAGGAGGCAAAATGTCCCCTTATCTACAAAACAAACAATCCAATTATTAAACACTATTTATTCTAAACGTTTATTGTTATTGCTTTACTACCAATAACTAGTTACCAATCTATTCACGTAACGTGGCACTGCAGCAAACTCTACCCAATAAGATTGTGCCCTCAACACTGCAGAAAATGGAGTAAGTGAAGGAGAAGAAGGGAAAATGAGGCAACGCCCACAATCCTCCATCTTGAACCCTCACTTACACCTACAGTATATAAAAACTAAAGTATACATTTTCCACTAAGCAATAACTACCAACTACACTACTATCTAATTCACACTTGGGTTGTCTCCAACCCCTCAGAAAGCTTTGGAAGCTTTCTCCATGGACAGAGGTTGAAAGGAGTGCTCTCTTCGGGGTCAGGAGTCCTCAGGACAGGCAGAGAAATATTCCCTCTATCCTGGGTTTCCACGCCCCAGTACTGCTCCCCTTTACAGCCACCTGGACCTTTCACAACCATCTCAGTAATGCACTTCACCCAGAACATCTTAGCAAAGGAAGCTGGAGTTTTTCTGCCTAAGCTATGTTGTCTACGCAGCTGATTTTTCAGGTGAAGTTTCTTCTAATGTTTGAAAGGATATCTTTTGAAAGCTTCCCAGGACCAGCTTGAAATGGTGATACTATGGGGGGAGCGTCTTAACAGTCGGGAAAAAAATCACCTCTCACTCTTCTCTCTGGGATTATTTTCAACTATATTTAAAAAATATATAAAATTAATTATATGAAGAAAGCAGACAGCTGTTTACTGTTCTCATGGTGCTCTCAAGGCTCACACCTGGTTTTACAAGAACAAGTCACCAAGGAGGTGCAATAATTTCATCATCTTGCTAATACCTGTGTCTTGGCTGCAGTTGTACTAAATCTACCAAAGTCTCACTATGCAGGTATTTTTTGCCATTTCATTACAATGGCCTGTCAAAAAACAACTACAGTCTAAGCACTCAATTGCCCTTCTTCTCAAAATACTGCTTGTCTGCTTATACAGCTTTATCTAAATGCACCTCTGTCATCTGTAATAAGGTTATAGGCCTAAAAAGTACTTAGTGTTATCTTGTGTCTTCCACTTAGGTACAGAACCAGTTTTAAAACTAAACTGGTGCCTTTACTACAGATCTTTCTTTCTGCTCCTTGTAGCAGTTTCAGATACCATGTCCCAGTACAGCAGCAGTGAGAAAGAATATAAAACCATTCCAGTGTTAGTGTAATTTTCTTGGGCTGGAAAATCCTAAAATCACAGAATACTGGGTTCGGAAGGGACCTCTAGGATCACCTGGTTCAACCTTTCTTGTAAAAATTGTGGTGTAGACAAGATGGCCCAGCACCCTATCCAACTTAAAATCTACAGGTGGGCAGGGAGCATTTGTCTTGTCAGTTTTCTCCAACTACTTTAATCAGTTTTAACCTCATTTTCTTTGGGCTTTAAGCTGTTTGGGCCAATCATAATCTTACAATGTACATAGAGTGTCTACTGTAAGAGGACATCTAGACCCTGCAACAAAGGGTTTGCTTCCTACCCCCAGCCTTTTCATGCAAACTCATAATACCAAGAGGAAGAAATGTTATGCCTCAGGAGAACTTGCCTTTGACTAAGGAATCTGCATCTTTTTATAATCCTGGATAATTTTTCTAACAAACTTAGGCAACATCTTGAAGGTTGAACATTAAGTTGATGCAAAGTTCAATAAGTGAGTTGGAAATCCCTCAAAAAATACAAAATTTATAATGGTTGAGAGAGACAAAGGCCACAAAATTGGCTGCAGAGCAGCCATTACAGAGTCATACATCTCCAGCATTAATTTTCATGCAAAGTGAGTAATATACTTTTAGTCAGGCCCAACAGCTACAAAAACCTGAGTCATTCCTCTGCACAGGAGGAATAAATTTTGTTAGGGATCAAATTGTGCTGAGGTTCCTCAATAGAAAAACATAATTAAAAAATAAGCACAAGTCCTTGTTAGGTGATGTTGTCCTGAACAGCGCAGGAAATGCAAGTCAAGAGCCAAGGTTGATGGACTTGCCAGGAAATCTTTATTGCTGAGCTGCAGCCCATGTGCCGGGCAACCCATACCAGTTTGGTTAAAAGGCTGGTGGAAAAGTCATCTCCAGCTCCTTGGGCTGAATGTGTTTCAGTCATTTCCTTCTGTATCCTCAACTTAAGCATCTAAAGAAACTTCTTTTAGTACAGTTTCACAAAGAATGATTGGCCAAATGAAGGTTATTTAAGAGAAAATCAGACTTGATTTTCTGAAAGAAAATCACATTAAAAGAAGCTAGAGCAAATCCCCTGCCAGGGAAAGGCAGACTTTGTTGTACCTAACCACACTGTTAAAATCACTAATTAATGGAAAAAATGTATTTCAGAGACACTATGATCTGTAGGTCCAGATTAATTAGGATAAACTTTAATTATTCAGTGGTAATACATGCCACCTTTGAAAGCAAAATCATCAAAAGTGGGTGCTTGCAAGCTCAGCAACCACCCCAAACACATTTCTTTCTGCTTGTACTAAAGCAGCAAGTAGGCTTAAGGCAAATCCAATTTTCTCTGCAAGGCCTAAAGCCACCTCAGTTAGGCAGATTGATTCCCAGCAGCACACCCTGAAGAGAGACGACTTTGAGGGATATTTCTCTCCCACATTAGAAGAGATGACTCAGACCTCTTGAAAACTATTTTCTCTCTTCTAATCTCCACATCGATTGGGGTGAAAAAAAGAGGGGAAGTATTTTCTCCCAGCTTCTTCTCTCAATTGCTATTCCAATGTTTTGTTTTCCTTGTTATTTTCAGAAAACATTTTTGTGCTTTCTCCAAGCACCCTCAGCAACCTCACCCAGCATATTTTCCGGGCCATCAGAGTTTCTCCTTCGTCCCCTCTGATCTCTCACAAATAGCATAGGAATCAAGCACATCTAGAGCAGCTTCCCCTTTTGTGCCTTGTCTCTCTTTTGGGATTAGCTTCTCTTCAGGTGGGCAGGACCTCCTAGCACAGAAGAAATATCACCACTAGTGCCATTAATCAAGGCTCTACCACAGGTAGGAGCAGACATTAGCAGACTAAAGGCAGCCAGGAAAGTAAAGTTATTTCATTAGCAAATTTCAGATAAAAGCTGGACATCAGTCAGCTGGATAACTACAATTCCTTCTGGCTTCCAAATTACAGAGTAAAACAGCATCATTTTCAAGTCTGGGTCCAGCAGCGCTGTGGGAAGTGCAGGATGATGGCATATGTACCTGGAAGCAGGCATTTTCTTCATGTGGCTCTGCCCGTACCACCACACAAATCATCGATTTCTCCCTTAAATCTTAGAGTTTTCTTGCTTCACTTTTTTAGCAAGCACAGCACTTTCCTCTGAATTTTCTATTCATTTTCTCTTCAGCTCTGAGTCAGTAGGTGCTGGAGATGGGGATGGTGGAGGCATCCATCACTGGAAACCCTACCGGAAACATTTTTCCCTCAGCCTAATTCCATGCTTGAGCTCAAACATGCCATGGAGCAGAGTCATTATGAAAGTCATGCCAGTGAGATGTGTTGTTGTAAAATTGAGACCCCCACACAGGCACCTTGTAATTAAGGAATAAACAGAGGCAATGAGTCATTACACTTGGTGCTGTGGGAGTTTTAGGAAAGCATGTTTTCCGTAGCTCATGGAAAACTCATGGAAATAAGACACAACCTTTACACAACTTTTTTTCTTTTATTGTTAGCAGTCATAAGAAGCAGGACAGAGATTTTTCCAGTTACTGGCATTTAGGTGTCTCATACACAGATGCTGACAGCTGGACCTCCTCAGTCCTTCTCCAGATGCTAGCACTTGGACCTCACAGCTCTCACAAACAGCACAGGAAAATTACAAAGAAAGAATGGTTTGAGGGAAGGATTTAATACAAAAATAGGACAGGAATGCTGGGCAGGCACAGGGTTCAGTACATTGGGCCATTTCTATCTCTCATTGTCTCATGCTTCTCACCCTTTTACCCTGATCCCTTCCCTTCCCCTAAACTTCTCATAATAAATTTTACATAATCTCACAAACCTCTTCTGAAGTCCTATAATAAGCTTCACATAGATCCAAAATACCCCTCAAATTCTGAACACACTTGAAATAATCATGTTTTCCCTCTCTATCAGTGACAAAGCTGAGGCTGATGCCTTCAGGGCTGTGGCTGAGTTGGATTTTTACTGGTCCATTTATCAACAACTAAAGTGTTTTTTTATTAACTGGACTGTGAATACCAGTGCATGTAATTTCCAAAGTCTTGAGCCATTCTACCGGAATAAAGTTATTAACAAAAACAAAAACAAAACAACAAAACACAAGGACATCAAAAACTTCTTCTGCTGTAATTGCAATCACAGTGGCAGTCAAGATTCACAAAACAACCATATAATCTTCTCAAGATTAGGGAAATATTTGTGCTACTCTTTGCTTGGGGAACTTAGGAGGACAGATGCCACATTGTGGGCTGTTTAGTCTGGATCCAGGGACGCTTCTCAGCCCCCCAAGCAATAGTTAAAATAAAAAAGAGACCTTCTTGCAAAGGGAAGTTGTCATGAATCCATAATCAAACTCCTGACCTTTACAGCTATATGGTACTTTTGCTAAATTTTCCATTTCCTGATGCTCTTGCGATCCATCCAGAAAGGTGAACCACAAGGAACACCAGATCCTCCAAAGACACATATCCTATCTGAAATGAAAGGGTCACTGTCAGCCTAAGAGTCCAGAGCTCCACAGCAGCAACCATTCTTCTTTGCTGTGCTCAGCATGGGTGCCAGGACCAGCACTACCATGCCCCTGGGATTTCTGATCAAAAGTGCTATATTACCCACAATGGTATGAAGCAAGAGACCTCACCTGTTCAAGGGCCTGTACCAGGGAAAGCAAAAACAAAACCAAAACAAACCCAAACACCTGAAGTCATTAAATAAAATGGTTCATAAAAGCCAGCACACGTTAAATGCAGGGGCTTATCCAGTCAGAGGGAGAGGCTACTGATGTGGCCTAGGGGAATACATACCACCATTTGTGCAAGAAGAACTTGAGAACTGAAATCCAGCAGAACACAACTGGCATGTTTAAATTTGACCTAATTGGGGAAAGGAAAAAAAAACATGTTCTTTTCATGCCTTTCATTAAGGTCGAGGGAGACAAGGAGAAGAGACATCTGACTGCTTCTGTCTAACCTATTTCCTTCAATATTTTCTATCATCTCTGCTATTTTACCAGCTTGTTTTTTATGTGAAAGGCAGCAAAACTACACTTCAGAAGCATCACCTGTTGCTATGCCTCATCTCCTCTTGAGCAAAACATTTTTAAGAGGTCCTTCATCTTAACTGTAGATTTGAATACAAACTCGAAGTAATTACCATTCTGCCAAAATAATCTCCTTGCTGTTCTTTACACTTTTAGGATTGTGTTATAGCTATAAAAACCATATTTCCTAAACCTAACAGCCAGATGACATTTAACAGCATCATACTGATCATCTGGATTGCAGTGAATAAAGATCCTTAAGATGTGAACTGAATAGTGGAATGTACCAACATCTCCAAGGTTTCACTATCCCCGTACATTCATTATGGAAGTGTCACATATGAGTTACAGAATCATAAAAATTCCAAATATATCATATCTGCTTCTTTCTCTATAGGCCATTCAAACAAAAAACAGTCTTATGGAATTTTCAAAATCCTTTTTGTTTGTTTTTTACTTACCCAAAGACATCAACCATTAGATGTTGCTTTTTTTCCAGTTCCAAGGTAGGGGTTAGAAGAGTACAGGCCCCTGGTTTCTCTTTAGTCTGTTTTCAGAAAAAAACATTTTTCTTCTGCAAGTCCTCTGAGACACTGCCAAATTCCTTTGACTTCTGAAATATAACTACTGGCTTATATAAAAAACTTACCCTTATTTTTGTGAGGCTGGCCTCAGTTAAGATCCTGTGGTTTTACACAGAGGAGCACCCAGTTCTCCCTGCATTCCCTATCCCTCCTTAGAACATTAAAATATATTACCAAACATCTAAAATTCAATTTTTGAAACATATTAAACTTTCCCATGTTTAATAAGACACAATTTGGCTAATATCTTAGAGCAAGAAAATTCAGTAGTACTCTGATGGCTGCTGCAAGACTCACAGGAGAAAAGTTACATTCTAAAAGATGTAACTCCTATACAGGAGTAAAAAATAGTAGCAGTCATTTTCTACATAAAAATACAGGCTACAATCCACCCTTCTTGGATCTGATATTCTCCAGTGCAGGTGTCTCTGTGAGGCAGGTGCCCGAGTTCTCATTACAGCCCATGGAGAGCCAGGCAGGACAGGACATGGCTTGGACTCCACTGACCCATCCCAGGAACACCACCCACACTGAGGAGACTGAAACAGTCTTTCAACTCTGCTCCCTATCCTGACTGCAACAGGAGTTTAGACATCTTCCCTATACTGGTGGTAAATCACCACCCCACCCCCAACTTAAGCTGAAGCGTATTCCACTCCTTGCATCTCACCACTGAGTAGCAAAAAACCTACACTTTTTGAAATATTTCTTAGTGAAACTGCAGAATTCCAAGCAAATTCTGAGGCATTACAGAAGAATTGAAGGCTGTGGATTACGTGTCAGCATATGTAACACTGCCTTTGGTGGCTTCTCGGAGGACAAAAGACAAATTGTTCAATGTAAAAACTGAATTCAAGAGAGATAAGCTTGAAATACATCTACAGTTCCACAGTCACATATCAGGTTCTCTTCCAGAGGATACTGATGGACTTTTGAAAGATATTTCTTTCCACATATGGACAAAGTATCAAGCAGGTCTGTGATTTAGCTGGGAACAAACACAGGCAACCACTGAAGTACTCAGAACTTCACTACCTCTTGCTGATGCCTGCCTTGGAAAGAATACACAAATGGTGTCAGCACTTTCTCCTCTCAAGAAGGCTTGTCCCAACAGAAGGAGGAGATGCAGACCTGGAATTACAGCTCATTATTTTTAATTCCCAAGGGCCATTTTTCTGTGATACTACAAAACTTGCCAAAGATGACAAGAAAATGCTGCAGGACTTCTGCTTGCCTGTGGCAGTTATTAAACATAAACAGAATTCCATATGTGAGATTTACCTTTTTTTTTCTCCAGCAGTGGTAGAGTACAGTGGAAAGAAGAAGAAAATTTCCATAAAAGCACAGTTATTGGAATATATCCTATTGGAAACAGCTGTGGATTATTTGATTATAGGAAGAAAGTACACAGATGGCTTTCAGAATCTGAACATTTTGCTTCCTGCAGCAATGTGTTCTATCTACTTCAGGGAATTGGAGACTAAAAAAGAAGCTTCACGGCCACTGGAGGGTGCAAAATTACCCAGCACAAAGAGCAGGTTTTGCGCACTTCAAAGCAACCTTTCTGCTGCAAAAATTCCCAAGAGAAAAGTGAAAATTATACTCTCTTTCTTGGCAGTAGGGCTCTAACAGAAAGAAGTTTTTCAAAGATGAATTTTATTTAGACTGCATAATGACAGAAAACTCAAAGTAGGAATACTGAAAGCTTTGCTTAGATGCAAAGGTAACTATTTAAGGAAGTGTGAAAATTCTCATGAAGAGAACATAAAAAAATGTATTATCTTTGAAAAGTTGCTTGCTTATTTTTTTCCTCCCCCCAAAAAAGACCTTGAGAACAGGAACAAAGCTATGAGATATAGGTCTAGGCAATTTTACACATACCATATTTGAGTGTATCTGTAAATATTTATTAAGGGTATTTTCACATCTCCCCCAAATATTCTACAGCATCCAGATACTTTCTTGCTGATTTTTAGACACTGACACACATGTAAGTTACTGAATGTTTTGATCCATCATGTCTTTCCTTACTGCTGATAACTATTTTTCCCTTTGAAAACTCAATTGTGTTTAGTTTGGTCAAAATTAGTTTTTTTTATAATGTTAAGAGCCAAAATCACTTTGTATGTCTTTTGCACCACCAGTTATTTGAGGATCTTCCTAACTCAGCAATGATGCCATGGTATCATTGCCTTCCTCTTGGTGTAGGTGTCAAACTTCTCTCCTTGTCTTTGATGAGCCTAAAAGTCACTAGATCCACTTCACATTTTAGTCCTTCTGATTTTATCCCTACACATTCTTTTTTTGCCCTTACATAGCTCCCTAATAATTTTCCTTTCCCTAATTTTGAGTAGATTATCATCCCTCCCATCAAACATCACCCTGTGCTGCCCAGCAGGGACTGCACACTGTTAAGTGGAACCCCGCTCCAGCTCTAATCTTCCTGTAGGTCATTCCTCATTAGTAGAATGGTAATGAAAAGTGTGATCTTTCCTCTGCTCTGGGTGGGGTTTTTGTTAATGCCTTATGACATGTATGGTCTAATTATGTGACTGGACAACAGCTGGTTGGGTCTGCAGCATGCTGATAGCAATACAATATTTGTAAATTCTAAGTCATAATGTAGTTGTGGTATTTGAGAAACAGTTTCAAAATGCCAATACTAATGCTATTCCTTTCCCATTAAAATGAGTAGAAAGATACATCAAACAAGAGTCCTATGATAGTACGATTTTGTTAACAGCTCTCAGTCTTCACTGCAGGCTGCAGATACCTTTTCCAAGCCAACCAAAGATTCTGAAGGTCAAACACTAGGAATATTTGTTATCTTCCAACTTCAAGACCTGCTTGTTCAAGTCAAAAGACTCTTTCCCAGCTCCAAACTCTCTCTACACATCTTTGTATTCTTTATATATTTGTTTTAAATGATAATCCATCAGGAAGATCTCCTTTGTACAGATCATCTCCCTCTTCATGACTACTTGTCTCATTAACCATTCATGGTTGCTAGAGTGAAATACAGTCAATCCCTGGCCAATACAAGCAAAAAGCAGGGAGTAGGCCTTCAAATACAGGGATCTGCACCACAGCATGGCAAAAACAAAGATGTTGCCCAGAACTGTGACTACTCCCTACTTTTACCGCAAAAGAGAACTCTCCAGCTTCAAATGGTGACTATGAATCAGGGGGAGAGTCAGACTTCCATATCTCCAAACAAAATAAAACTCTGAATTAATTCATTTCTTTAATCAAAGAATTGAAAGGAATCAAAATTTTCTGCTAGGCATGCTGTCAAACTGACAAAGTGACTCAGCAAGCAGAATAATTGGTCTGTAATGTGATTATATTTGGGGATTCAGGTTGGGATTTAGACATGCTGTTAAAGACTAAACTGAAATAACTGATTTAACACAAAGTTGTCAGGCCTGCAGTTTTAAAAGGTCCTGCTGTCAATCATTAAACAAGTGGGAACTCAGTGCAAAAAATAATTGGCTGCTGTGTCACCTTGCTGGGGCTTCATTAGTAAATATCCTTAATAAGCTGATCCAGATGTGAAATACAGTTCCTGAGAAGGTGAGAGTGACGATTTTTGGGTTATTCCCAAGACCTGTGCTCTTGCACAACAGACTCCTTTTAGGAGAGGGAGACGATCAATAACCACGCAGCCCATCTCCAATAAACAGATCCTCTCTCCAAGACCCCAGCCATTAGGAAAGGGAGCAGCACAGGTCTCCAAGAACTCCCCAGGATCAGGCAGTACCAGTCTACTTAACTAAGTGTCAGTCATAAACAGAGGAGCTAAGCACAATGCCATGCAGGAGAAGAACTCTTGTTGGCACCCTGAAAGACATACTGCAGTCAATGTGTTACAGGGGAAGACAGAACCCAGCAAAACAAAAAAAAAAACACGCAATGAAAACTGCTTAGCCAGATATCTTCTAGGAAGGTAAGACACATCAACCAGAAGTTGCACGAAGATGTCTGCATAAACCAAGTAATGCATAGAGGGTAATTTAAGAAAATGAAAAATCACAATTTTATTGCCCAAATAATGCAGACACATGAAGCACCACAGGACCAGTAGCATCAGAACTGAGAAATCACATGATGTTAAAAACCAGAGTAGAGCAGAGGGGCAGAATCACCTCCCTCGCCCTGCTGACCACGCTGCCTTGGATATATCCCAGGATACAACTGGCTTTCTGTGATGTGTGCACACATCCAGTTTCTCATCCACGAGCACACCACCACATCCTTCTTGGCAGGGCTGCTCTCCGTGACTTCTTCTCCCAGTCAGTTTTCATATCTGGGATTGCCTCAACCCAGGAGGAGCACTCAGACCTGTTGAAACTCCTGAAATTCTCATAGGCCCACTTCTCACACTTGTCCTGCCCCCAGGATGGCATCCCATCCTTCTGTTGTGGCAACTGCACCACCCTCACAGCCTCTTGAGTCCTCACAATCCTCTTGCATGTCCTCACTTCCCAATATGAAAAAAACAATCCAAGCTTTCTAGCAGTGCTGTTCTGTTAGCCAGGGACTAACCTTTTAAAAGCTAATTATTTAATATGCCAGAATTATATTACTGTTCTCATCTACCTGTATTCCTGTTTGATTTGTGTAAAAAGTACACTGAGGAAGACAACCACATGGTTTAACTGCAAGATTCTACTTCTTTTTATTAGTGGAAATGAAGACAACAAAATCATCACAGACAGCAGTTCCCATCAAGATTTGATTTGGAAGGTTTGCAGAGAAGCTAAAAATAAAAGATTGTGTAGTCATAAATCATTTAAAACTGAGTTCATGGACA
This sequence comes from Anthoscopus minutus, assembly GCA_013399455.1. Classification (NCBI taxonomy): domain Eukaryota; kingdom Metazoa; phylum Chordata; class Aves; order Passeriformes; family Paridae; genus Anthoscopus; species Anthoscopus minutus. The sequence goes on from VWYI01033453.1 coordinate 183,338, forward strand.
AAGAGCACTTCAAGGATGATGAGTTCAACTGAAGCGGATGGGATCCCAGGGGTGCAAAAGAAGCTGGAATCTGAGAGGATTTTCTAGGTGCCCTAAGCAACCCAAATCCCAGGTGGTGGGTTGGGGCAAGTCATGTGCAAAAGCCTGGGGGGAAATTCACTTGGTCCAAAGAGACAGTAGATTCACAGCTGTCACAGGGAACTGTGTCTGTCAGAACCTCCAGACACACAAAGTTCATGCTTGTAAGGAGCCCTGAACATCAAGGTCCTACAGATTGATTTCCTTGGAGGATGCTATTCTTTTTTTTTTTTCAGTTTAAAATAAAGTTTTATAAGGTTTTTTATTTGATAGGAAGTACAAAATGCTATTTATCCACAGTCCTGCAGGCAGCTGTATGCAGAGACAAGAACTACTCACACAGATGCTGGATGAATTCCACATCATCTGTTTCTGCTCTAATAGTGGTAAAAGTATTTTTGCTCAAAAGAGAAAATAATTCAAAACCTTTCCCCAGAAGACTAAATAAAACTGGGGAGCTGGTGAACAGGAACCTCTGGAGAAGCCATGTGCTGTTTGTAAAAAGAGATAATAGCCAAGTTCTCTTTCCACTCTGCCCTCTAAAGCCTATCAAGTTGTTTAGGGCTTTTAAAATCCTGAATCTATGTTTTCATTAAAGATAGTATTTTCGTCAGCGTTTTCAGGGATGATCAGTATATACTTTTAAATTCAACCAACCTGACTGGAAACCACTGCTAGAACTCATTAATAATGAGTAATAATAATTTCAATTATTTCAAATAATTAAATAATTATATTAGTATAATAACTGAATAATTTCAACCAAGACCCTCAAAACTCCTGCTGAGTGGTGGCCCTGTCACTATCTGCCAATAGGAAAGGGCATGGCTTGCACGGGGCAGTGAATTAGATCTGTGACCAAAACAATGCTGATAGGACATTAAGGTTTCACATAATGCTGAGCAGTGTTTTCACAACATCAAGGTCTGTCCTGTTTCTCCCTCTGCCCCTCAGGGCTGTGAGTGTGCAAGAGGCTGGGAAAAGACCTAGCCAAGCAGACAACATCAATGAGAATGGTGTGGGATGCCCTGCCCAGGAGAAACAAATATTTAGTTAAGAGGCACAGCTTTGAGTCCCTGGAAGGGTGGACCCCACCTCTCTGCCTCGGGAGAAGTGTCTTCTAAGCCCTGGAATGGTAAAACTCCACCCTTCCCCTATAAATCCCACCACCCTACCCCTGTTCGGAGTTCTCTGCCTCTGGGATAAGCTGAGTGTGTTCCTGTATTGGTGTTGTCCCAATAAATGGATCCTTGGACTTAAACAAGCAGAGACCCTTCCTGTTGTGTCTCATGCTGGTCACCAGACCTTCTTGGACCTGATCCTGTTGCCACAGAATGCAACAGAATGGTATCACAGCAATGTCTGATTATCAGCTCTTTTTTTTTTCCTATGGAAAACCAGAATATAATCCTGGTGTTCATTTCCATCTCACCTTTTACAGATGATACTAGTTTCTGACTCTACTAAAGCAACCCTTCCTACTGCATTTGGTATTTGAGATGCCCACAGCAGCCACACCTGTAGCAAGAATAATGGGATCAGAAGTTGCAACAAGTCCATCAGCAACAGTCCAAGTGACAGCACAGTAACAGCTTAGCCAGTGCATGCAAATATTGCAGGGTGAACATGGATGTGGCACCAATTGCAAGCTGCTGCAATATAACATTGCTTCTTCATTTTGTCAATGACTCAAGAGGGTGTACAAAAATCATTTAAAGCAGAAGTAGAATTCAAAGTTATCTCATCAAAATGAAAATTAAAAAGGTCTATAAAAAGGAAATGAAGTCAATAATGGTAAGTGCAAGAACACAGACTTTGGTATAATTTGCTATAGTAGCAAATTGTTGGCTTGAGAGCAGGAGAGGATCTGAAAACTGCAGGTAGTCATGGGCTTAACCATGTCATAGTCTCTTGAAACAGGCAAACTGCACTGTGAGTGTGTGTCTGTGGAGGATATACCACCAAGAATGGCAGCAACCCCTTCATATCAGACACAATGATAACTCTCTGAGATATCATATCCACCCTTGAGACTTCCATCACATACCATCTTAATGAACCAGTGAGACTCTGTAAAAGAATGAGAATAAAAAAAATAACCTACAGGAAAACACTGAAAGAAAATGCAGTTTAACTTGAAAACAAGAATTTGGAGACAGCCTAATTGCAGTCTTTAGATATGCAAAAGCAGCCTCCAAAGAATGAAATCATGTTTCATACACTCATAACAGACAAGACAATAAATACTGAACTTAAATCATGGACAAATCAGATTAAAGATAAGAAACCAAATGTTTCATGACGAAAAATAGATCCAGGAATGCCAATGCCACAAATGTACCAGAATTTGTCTTTGGATGAGCTAGATAAAATTATTTCCTGTCTTCCTCCTCTGATTCTATGGATGCCACAAACCACTTATGATTGTCTAAAGGTTTACTTAATACATTTTATAAATCCAGTATTAGCAGATGAAGTACATAAGCAATAAAAGTTGTAATTTCTTTTGCCTACTTAGAACTACCTTCTCCTCATGACAAGGGACATACTCTGACATGTTTAATGGTGTATAGCCCAGTGTAACTCTTGTGAAACTTCATGAAGTCTCAACATTTGTCCCCTAAATGTAATCGGTACATATCCCAACACACAGATACAGACACCTGGAGTGCTACAAACAGTAGCCATACCAGGCTTTGCACCTTTTCCCACTACCTAACATAATCAAACCCTCACTCTCAGCCACGGGAAAGGGTGATTCAGGCAAAGACCCAGTGTTCTAGTACAGACTGGTCAGTCTTAGTGGCTAAGAGGCCGAACCAGCCATTCCTAGCAAGTACTTGCTAAGTCTTAGCAAGTAGGGCTAAAATGAGTTACTTAAATGGAGGAGCAGCTTGGATAAGATAATGAAAATCTAAGTCCTGCAATAGCAGCCAGGAAAGAAGAGCGAGGGACTGAAAGATCATAATATCACCATTTCTGATTCAATTTGCCCGTGTTAACTCTAAAAGCCTACATACCCAGTTCAAGCTGGAGATCCCACTATCCATAAGGCCATAATGACTGTTAGTTGTCCTCCATCTCACTGGCCTCCTGAACTGTGGTCAAACATTCAAAGAGCTGTCTACACTAAAAGGGAGAATATTGGATGAGCTGGAAGAGCAGTAATGCTTTCAAATAACAACAAAGCCCACACCTGAAACTGGCTACAAAAACCATCTAGAGACATAAGAGATCACTTGGCATTCCCAAACGAAGCCCTGTAACCTGTGACAATAGCCATGGGGAAGCTGCACAGCAGCAACTGTGTATTTATGCCCCATTAAATATCTATCAGCTGTTAGCAGCTCCAATCATGTCTTACAATGCCGTTCCAAAACATTTTCACGTAAAATATCAGAACCAAATAAGATCTCAAAACCACAGCAGAAAGAGCTGAGAGAGACTTGGAAAAGTCATCTTATCTAGTCTCAAAACCAAACTGTATCTTTCTCATTCCAGATTGGCAGGTGACCAATAGTTGTGCCCAGAAATCACAAATCAGAAAATCTTGAATAAAAATATTACCTCAAAGACAGTGGTCCATGAAGAATACCTTCCATTTTATTCTAAAATGTCAATTGTGCTTGTGGGGTTTTTGGATAAATTTGTTTTTACTGCATGTATGCTCTAGGGTACTTTCTTTATAAAAACTAAAAATTTAAAAATAATGAATTCATGATTTTCAACTGTAGTACAGAACTTAAAGTTGGCTCATCAGACCAATTTAAAGCTGCCAGCTGCCCTCAGACCACATGTACAAAGGCACAAGCAGCTTGAGCACTGAGAAATCAACTTTTTACAAACACCCAAGCATCAAGAGCTCAGACTCTGCTTTTTGTAATGTAGCCATGTGTGAGATGTTCCTCTGTGTACAGGTGCTTTGGTAACACCCAGAAGCCAGGGAGGGTTAAGATGCTTGTAGGTAAAGATGTACTGAAGTATCTAGGCCTAGTTTACCTAAGATATTAAAGATCTTGTTTACAAAACAGCTACACTTGAAGCAAGAGTAGAGCAGCCTGTGTTTCCATGACTTTTCACCCATAGTCCAGTTGGAATTAGAAATACATACTTTAAATATAAAATGACAAATGCAGAAAACAGGAAATGCTGAAGAAATTTCAACCAAAGAAAGAACTCTCAAGGGAACCATCAAAATTTCTCTTCTTCTATGAGATTTCAAGAGACTGGTGAACTGCCATGAGAATTACTATTAGTTTTAACATGTGGTTTTCCTTTCAGAAGAGTAGCAGCACATATTACACAATCTTCTTGTAACACAGAGCTAGAAATGAATATAAATCTAATATCTCCTAAATTGCACACACAGATTCACTTGAAGAATAAAGATCCTTTTCCTCACTGGTCAAACAAAACAGTACATAGAAGCACATTTATAACAATATAAGAAATCATGCTTCCAAAATCCCTTTTCCCTAAAGACATATGAATTTATATTTTCTACCTCTTCATACCAAAGAACTTAGTCATTGGGTATTCTTCCAGATGAAAGAGGTCTATTTAAAATTGTTTAGTATTTATAAGAAGAAGGACAGAAGTTTAAGCATACCATGCCTTCCACAAGTGCCGTAACAAGCTGCCTCGACTGTCACGGCCTCATGAATATTTAGAGATATTTATGAGGAGAAATAGGTTAATCTGACAATATGCATGTCTGGTCTGGGATCAATTACCAAATACTATTTTCAGTGCATGTGGTAAACACAGTCTCCCATTCTGAAAACTTCTAACAGGGTAAGAAACATTTACCTGTATCAGCTTGAGTTACTCTTATCCCCTATTTCAGGGTCCTTTCCAAATAATACCACTAGTTTTGTAGTTTTGATGAAACCAGAATAATAAAATAAGCACAGACCATGAGTCAGAGGACTTGTCTACATACAAGCTGAATATTCTTTGTGAAACATAGCACTTCCCTTGAGGGACACAAACTCTGAGGGAAGTGATGCCAGAAGAACCACATTTCCAGCACAGCACTGGATTAAGACTTTTCCATGGCCTTAAAAGACAGTCACCTCTGTTGCTTCCAGCCATCATCCCAGGGGCAGATGAGACTGGAGGCTACATATACTTTTTAGAGAAAACAAGTTTTAGTCATGCTTTATACCACCAGACTGCAGTTTAGCTAAATATGGTTCAGTATTGCCACATTCTAAGCAACTAGAGGCAACTACTATTTCACATCCTATTTGCTAAGCAATCTTCCCAGTAACCTAAGGAAGATCAACACTCACTGGACAACAGGAGAACTGTCCCTTTTATCCATAGCTTGCTGGTAAACACAGTATAAATCAGACATTAGATCACTACAATCATCCTCAAAGCTTACTTTTAAGTTATTTCTCTTCTAGTGGCAGCAATTGACAATTGTCCTACAGCAAATAGTTCACAACACAGCAGACAACTATCTCTACCAGACTTATTTGCCAAAATGTGGTGGTGGGAGCAGAACAGGGAAAGCACCAAATCTTCAGCAAAGCTGCAAAAGACCACCAAGGAACTAGAAATGAACACTTACTCAAGCCTGTAATATTTACATTTCTTAATCTGAGAATGGTTCTTCTGAACCATTTCTTAATCTGAGAAGTTCACAACAGAGCTATAGAGAGCAACAGCTTAGCAAGAAAATAACAGGAAGCATATCAAGACAATTACACAAAACCTTAACCTCTCCTATGCCAAGGGCTTTCCCCCTTACACCATTTGCAGCTTTCCCCCTGGAGCACTGCAGCCTTCTGTTCACAAGTCTGCACCCTTTCCCTTGTGCTGCTGCAATGTATCTACATCCTGTCCTTGAATCCTGTTCTTGTTCTCCCAGCTCCCTACCTGCAAAGCCCAACAAACCTGCTATGTCAGGGTTTCCACAGGAAGTGGTGGACACTGGTGCAAGAATCAATCATCCTTTCCCCACCTCACACTTCCCTACCCTCATTTCCTATCTTTTACACAAAATTAAAAACAAAATCTAGCTAATAAAATGATGGAAAGTGGTCCTGGAAATAGCATGCAGGCACTTCCTAGTGACATCCATGCTTAACAATCAATCAAGTAACATACAACTCTTGCCTCTGGTCAGAGCACACTTCAAACAGCTCTAATGGCATCACAAGCAGGAAAAACAAGCAGGGATTTTGAGCTGCTCTTGATGAAAACTGTTATGGCAAAGTATTATGACAAACCACCTGTGATACTAGGGGAGATGTCCAGGGGAGGAGAGTCACCTGGGGAGATGCCTGTGATGATTTTCCTCTTTGCTGGCAATCTGAGAGCGTTTTCCCTTGAGATTCTTCTTTTACTATTACCGAAAATAACTTTTCCTATTAAAGCTGTTTGCTACCAGCTATGGACTGTCTCATTATCCTTAGTGCTTGAAAAACACGACTTCATATTGAAAGAAAGTACAAAAAATTGCATTCATTCTTGTGCAGGGGGGGTAACAACAGGTTTATCAATCATATCCTTTGTTAATGTGTGACTGCAACAGCCTCAATTTAAAGACTACAAGGACACAAAATCAGAAGACTATTTTCTGTACTATTTCCTCCTGCAGCAAAGTATTTTTATTAATCAAAATGTTCTCAAAATGTACATCATTTTCAACAAAAGTTCACCATGATAATTAAGCTTAATACAATATAAAAAATATCAGTTGTCTCAGAGATTATAAAAACTCCAAAAGCAAAAGTTAAATTTTTATGAACTCAAATGGCCACATGGATATTATCCTCTGGCTCAGCTGAAAAAGGAAAAACTAAACACACTGTACAAATCTGGTTTTTCAAGCTTGCAGGTACAGGTGATCCAGTGTCCGAAACAGAAACAGATCATCAGCAATTAAACAATATCCTGTATTTTAAAATATATTAGCCACTCATAACACATTGGTGTTATTCTTAACATCCGAAGTATTCTTTAGCGTAATTGATGGCTTACATAGTCCTTGACTCTAAGCTGTTCTCATTCTTTCTTTTTGGTGAAGTCATATGGTTTCCACCACTGTGCAAACTGCAACACTTTTTTCCGCTGTTCCTCAAAGTTCTGTCTGTTTCCTTTTCTCCAGAGCCGCGGTTCCAAGTCCAGCATGCCACCAATAACTTCCTTCACAAGTAAAAGTAAGATAGATAATGAAAAATGCAAAATGACTGTATTACTTAACACTATCATCACAGAATAAAGAAATACGTATTTTGAAAATATGAGATTGCCCATTTTCTTCAAGTGCTAATTAAAACTTGAAATTCTGAAAAATTCTGAAAAATACCAATTTAAACTTAGAACTGCAGTTGTTAGATGGTTGTCTCATCAAAATTCTTGTAAGCACAGTACACTGATGGACTGCTTAAATATCCTAACACTGCAAGACTGTTAATGCATTAGTGCATTTGAGATTAAGGCAAATTCAGAGAAAGCAAGCTGCTCATTTTGCTGTTTCTAGTGTTACATTTCTTCCCAATCACTCTTCATGTTTTTGCAACACTGACTCTTACAAAAAATGTCTTCTGTGACATAATAAAGAAAGGAAGTATTACAGTTCTCCCTGTATATATATTTTACACTATACATACCATTAGCAGCAATTTAACCACACGAGGATTTTAGCAGGAGTTGTCTGTGAGTGTGTATGTGCATGCACACTAATTTATACAAGCAACTGTCAGTGCACCTATGTATCAATACTGTCGCCATGAAAATTCTTAAGTAGATGCAAGTCCACCTATAAGATTATATACCTATAATGTCTAATATCAGCAGTTCAAATCAAATGAAAAGAAGCACAAATTTAGAATCACAATCTCAATATCAGCTAGTGAAAAAATCAACTTCTCCTTCATTCAACAAGCCAAGTTACAATGACTCCTCAAGAAAAGACAGATAATAAACCGAGATTGGGTACATCAAAGTAACTGTTCTGGCAGCATCTTGGTTTAATTACTTAAATTCTCCAAAACAGAGTATAATTGGTAGATTAATCTTTTACATAACAATACCTTTCCAAAGTAATGAGGGAAATTGTGTTGATCTTCAATCACATGAGCAAATCCTCCCTGAAGGCCAAAGTCCACAGAAAAGTATGGCAACCCTTTAGGAACCTGCACATGCAAAACCACATTATCAGATGTTTAACAAACATTGTTGGCATTTAGTCAACCTCCCCAGAGGAGAATGAATTTGAACATAGTTTTGCTGTTGATAGTATCATGTTTTATTTTAAACTACCTCTCAAACCAGCTACATGTCAGATAAAATTGCAACAGAGAAATAGTAAAACAACGGTAAAGCAGGTAAGGGAAGAAAACAACAACAGCAACAGTACAAAAAAGACACTGAAGAAAGGATGACTGGGGGGGCAGAATTTCCAGAGGCCACAGCTGGAATAGTAGGTAAGAGATGGGGACACCAGGCAGCAGCACTGTGCACAATGGACAAATGCCTCCCTGACTCCATATGACTGAATTACGTAAGTTTAACAAAAATTTTAGGACAACCAATAGCAAGATGCATTTATTAATGCAGATAAGATGCTGACTGGTAATAGTAAGTATTTACCCAGTGAAAAAACTGACACTCATGGGGAAGGGGAAACACCTTTTTTTGGACAGTAGATTAACCAAAACCCTCTCTATGTGAATGGACAGATATTCTCCTTAACTTGCCAAAATAGACAGTAATTCTATCAGCCTGCAGGGGAAATGCTGGATATCTGCCACAACAAAGACCCTTCAGCCTAGCACAAGTGGATCAATTTATTGCTACTGTACTGCAAGTAATTTCTGCTCCTTCACTGCAACAAGTTCTTTTCACTCCTTTAATTGTTGAGGATGTTTCTGTACTGGTAAGATTTACAAAGTGTCCAATTCATGAGCATTTCCTCTGCTACAGTCCAAATAACCATACAACTTTCAGGAGGCGTGTTCTATATATCTGTTGGGGGTTACATGTTTTTTTGGTTTTTTTTTTTCATTTCTTAGCTGTTAGAATTTTTCCCATTTAGCTGAGAGAAAAAAAGCCTGATGGCTGGTACATCATCGGTACTTTAAAAGACAAAAGGATCGGCTGAGCCCCGGGGGCAGTGGGAAGGGGAGCGGTTTTT
>VWYI01033453.1:192734-204194 GCA_013399455.1 Anthoscopus minutus
TCCCTGTTCTGTTCCGTTGTTAATACTGTAGTTATTGTTGTTGGTTTACCTTAATATATATATATATAAGTAAAGAACTGTTATTCCTATCCCCATATCTCTGCCTGAGAACTCCGTGTTTTCAAGATATAATAATTCGGAGGGAGAGGGTGGGGGGCTTACAATTTTTTTCTGCCTTCCCTGACAGATAACTGTCTCTAAAACCGGGACAATATCACTTGAAAAAATGACTAAAAATAATTAAGACTTGATACAGAGGAGCAATGTAGCATAGCAAAAAACATTTAACACTTTAAAAAAAATAATTAAATAAGGAAAAATTGGTTGGCAGGTGACATCTTAACGAAAAGTTCAGCTTTGTCTTATTTCTCACAATTTCTGCACATAATCCACCCACTAGGTGATGTTTCCAGCCAGGTACCACCATCCCCCAATATAACTCTCCAAATTCCCAAACCTTATCTCAGTCTCTAAGCCACAATCTCCAATCTTCCTGAAGCCTACAGACATTTCTTAGCCTACAATAATATTAAAATCACATAACTGTGCAACAATTTACGTTCAGATACACTGTATTAATGTAAAGAACTGTCCTGACTTAATCTGAAAACTGGCCTATCTTCAACAAATACATAATAGTCACAAAAATGTATGTATATATAACACACATCTTCCACCTCAATCTTTGAACCTAACAGATCCAGCATTATTCCTTTAAGATTTGTTTATATAAAGATATTTTGTCTCAGTATCCAGGAGACAGAGAGGGTACTGTTCCCTTGTTTTACAAAAAAAAAGATTCATAATGCTATTTATATTTTCACTTCATAAACTTAGCAACACAAATAGCTGTTTAGGTTAATGAAAAAGACACATCATAGTTGTTCCAGTAATGTAATTTGCAAATCTTTGATCTACCTTAATTCTTAAAGTTAATCAAGAAAATTATACTAGTACATGTCCTCAAAGTGTCAGCTTTGTTCTCAACTAATGCTGGCAGCTTAGTCCACCAAGTGGTGCTGTTGAAATAAATGGGAATCTTTTCCCTAATGTCAGTTAAGAGCACAGACTGGTAATTCTCCTCATACCTGTGCCATCTTCTGATGCACTAACCTAATTGTGTTCCCTTTCTTCTCTCTTTGAAACAGTTAATAAAGGAAAAATATTAGAATAATTTGAAGATAAATTCAGGATACAAATTACTTTATTACTTACAGATTTCCGAATATCTTTTGAAGAAAGATCAATTAACTTCTTGTTCATGGACCACTCTTCATCAGACTCCATTATAGCTTTCTGTAAAATCATTTTATCTGAAGGTGAAAATAGCCCTTTATATGGCAAATGAAGAACTAACTGTAGTGAAGTACATTGTAGTACTGCAAGTAACAATTACTTCTTAACAAAGTAACTTTATTTTTGGTAACCTTTCTTACTTCCACAAGCTATTTTATAAAGACATCATATAGTACCTTCAGACCTCTGATGAGGTTCCTCTGTTTCTTTTTTATTTTAAGTTTTTCTTGACACAAGTTTCAAATAGAAGGTCACATTGTCTTTTTACTCACCCCTTACTAAAGCTCTTAGGAATTCATTACACTAAATCACCCTTCTTTCTTTTTTAAACACTAAAAGAACAATCCATCTTAGAAGGATGATTGCCCTTAAAAACCCAAAGCTGACTCTGTATCTTCCATAGCATGGAATGGGTATAATGTAGGGTAGGTACCTTTCAAATTTCATTTGCTGTGCATTTTAATGGTAGATACTTCCAAAATAAATGATATTGCATTAAATCTTGTTCTTTCTCTTTCCTTGAGTATTCAAAGAAAACACAAGTTTTACCAGCACCTGAAGCATAGCAGTCAGGTCTAACAGGTGGAGTGTTTCAAATGTGGTAAAAGTTACTGCACTGTTGTTCACCATACTGCTGCCCTACTTTGTCAAAACCTAATCACATTATTTCCAGAAAGCATAAACAGTATTTCAAAAATCAAATAAAATAATTTACTTATAAAAGGCAAATAATGAGTCAGTTGCTCAAAGCTGAAAAGACTCAGTTCAAGGCAGAAGTCTCAATGAACCTTTTCCTAAAAGATTGGGGGAAAGAGACCAGAAAAGCTATAGAACAACTATCTATCTATCATACTGTAGAATGTTCAACAGAAGCCTAAGACACATGTAAAATTTGAGCTTACTGAAATAAAATGGAGATGAAACAATATCTACATTGGTATTTCTTAAAATAGGTAATATTTTCTTATTTAATGCTTGCCAAGGCACAATTACTTAAAATAAATTACAAATTTAAGTTTATACTACAGACTCAAGTAAGGAGTACTGCAATCCTTAAAGACCTTCAAGGGACTACAATTCTCTCATCCTCTTCTAGCATTTTCAGTGCAGTCAGACTTGGGACAAAAGCTCAGTGAAAAACAGCTCTTCCACTACTTGAAAAACTGAATTATTTCACACTGCTTATTTTGAGATTAAGGAATATTAGCAAAGAATGGATCCAGAAGAAGGATCAAAGAATACATCTTTTCAAAAATAGTACTTGAATACAAAACATGTTTTCTATAAATAGATGAATTATGATATACATATTCAAATAACTTCAGAAAAAAATATTTTCATGTACCTTGAAGTAGATTGGAGCCATATCTCCTACTTCTTTTGGAAGAGGAATGCATTCATATACCATATGATACCGCTTTTTCATACTCATGTTTGTTTCTAGGAACACACAGTCTAAGTCTTTAGCTTCAAACATTTTCACCAATGCATTTCGGAACATCTGTTTAAAGAAAGAAAAAAATATATTATTTGAACTAACTTTGCAGAACTTTCACTAATATATTATATTTTGAATAAATTACCAATAAAATGGAATCATAGCAATCATACTAGCAAAAATTCTATATTATTTACTAATTTAATATTAACTATATTTCCTATGATAAAAACATAAGAAGTCTAGGAAACAATTTTGAAAAACACAATATAATTAACACTACAATCTTGGTTTTAATAAATACCACATATTTTTACAGCTGAAATTGAAACTATTTTGAACTTAACTGCAGTGCTCCATAAAACAACATGGCTTTAACAGTAGGTACCAAGCTTGCAATTTCTAAGAAGGTGATGACCTGGCTTTTACTGACTATAGTTGCAATTATCCTTTTACTACTCCTTCAAATTATACAGTTTAACAAAAAAAAGATTTTAAAAAAGGAAAGCATTTCCACTAGGCATGCTTGATAGTTAAGTAAAATATTAATAACTGCCTAAAAAAATAAAGCCACCATCTTCACTGTATGGAAGCATACCAAATATAACACTCAATACTTGTGGCATCAAACTACTATTACCATTTCCTGGTCAGAGGGATGAGGTGCTGCATCTGTTCCAAGTGTATTTCAGTTAACAATTCTGACAGCTCCAGTGACAAGGTCCTGCACACACCCAAGAGGCCCGGCAGCCTCTTCTACCTGCTGGGGTTCTGGCTGCCCATATAGTTGAGAAGCTCTGATGTGCTACAGTTGTGAGCTGGATCAGACCCAGCAGAAAGAGATGGGGCATTAAAGAGTGGTGAGAAGTGTGGATCTGGGCCCCAGTTGCTCAGGAGCTGCAATTAAGTCCAGGCTGTCTCTTTTGGTCCTTGCTTGAGCTCTTTCAGGGATGCCTGTGCCCAGACAGGTACTGGGCAGTTCTTGGTCTACATCTCAGACCTAAGACATCACTGTAAACTTGCCTGGCCATCACTGGGCCATGGATGACCTTGCCTACTTTCATGGGAACACTCCTGGACTGGTGCCATGGGAGTGTGCCTTGTCAGTGAGATGAACTCTCCCACCTGCCTTGCCTATCACCTTGCACCCCTGACATGCGTTCCTGAAGAGCAGCTGGCTCTGGCTGTTCCCTGGCTCTTGACAGTTGCATCCATGATCAGCAAGGCATCATTCTAAGCATCATTCCTATAGCTTACAATGTTCAGATGCTGAACAAATTATCAAGAACAAGGGATGATTTCTGAGAGCCATTCAAACTCATTTTCAAGTGCACAAAAGATCTAACTTTCTGATAGGGTGAATGTGTCTGAAAGTTTCTCAAGGTCTTGAAAAATGCTTTTTAAAAATGAAGATTTTTGTCTTACATGCGCTTTTATACTATTTCCACAGTGTAAGCCAACAAATCACTGAAACTGTCAGAGCCACATAGATCAAGGTACCATAGCCCTAAGACATAATTCATAGGTAGTCCTTTTTGCTCTGATATTTTTTCCCAATTAACAATGCCCAGAAGTACAAACACCACCATTAAAAAGCTAATCTCATCTACAGGTTGAAGATTCCTTATCCTAATGTAAATGGAGAGTTGATGAATCAAACATGCAAACACACATCATCAACATCAGCAAGTACTGAAGTAAAACAGAAGGAAAACAAATCACTACCAGATTCTCAATGCAAAAGGACTAGAAATTGAGCTCTCCATCCTTTTGCCATCTTGATCAGTATGAATCCAACTAAGAAACATGGCCAAATATATATCTAAATTAGGCATTTAAGCTCTTCAAAGCAGGCCTTTGTGCCCTGGTTTTTTCCTTACCAATGAGCTACTACATGATGTGACAGGAGAATGCCACCATCATTCCCTTAAAGCAACTGCTGAATTACAGCCAGAAGACACTGCCAGTGTTCCATGACTGTTATGGAACTCTACAGCACATAGTGACAGGCTACTCTGGATTAACAAGTTTTGTATTCTCCTTGTCACTCCAGCCATCAGCCCTCTACATCTGAAACACACTGAAGCAAGCAATATGGTGAGATACCAAAGGCTGGGAAAGACTATTACTTACAGCTGCTACCCTGCAGTATCAGCTGAAATAGAAATCCCCCAAAAGTCCTAGAATATCAGCAGATATTAGCTAATTTTCCCCAGTTGCATTTTATTGTTTTTAAATATATTGGACTTTTCCTCCAAATTCTGAGCAGGCCAAAGCATAAGAGTAAGAATAATTAGCATTGGAAAGTAAAAACATCCGTAAGGGGAAATAAGAAAGCTTATGCTTGGATGCACACAACATTAATACATGCAACAGCTCAGTCAACACAGAATGTGAAAAGATTTGTATCTTTTCATATTAAAAATATTCCATGCATATTTGCTTTGGCAAGTGAGCACATCAGTGTCTACACTACACAACGTGTTAACTTAAGAGCTTGAAGGCACAGAGATTAAAGGAACTCTTTTTGCTTTACTTCAATATATCCTAAAAAAAAAAACCAAAACAATCCCAGCAAAAATAGTTAGCTAAAACACACACTTCATAAGTGTGGTAATTTTTTTTACCTTCAACAGTAATAAAAAATATATCTCTGGCATCAGAAAATTAGTTTAGTCATTGATTGCTAATACTCTTGCTAAAGCTTTCCAGACCCCTTCTTCTATAATACACAGAAGTTGGGGGCAGGGGGGGTGGAAGTCATGTATCCATCATTTTCCAAAATACTTCACCACAAAGAAATATCTAAGCTGTCTATGAACATATTCACAGAATCAAAGGATATTGGTTTTAGAAACTAGTTGCCTTTTCTAGCAAGTAAAAGACTAGTGCTGAAGACAGGGATTGCATTTGCTTATCTTTTCCTTATCCTATTTTCTTCCTCATACAATTTAAAAACTCGTAATTGTTTAGTTAAGAACTTAGGGCAAACAGAAAATCTAGGATAAACATATTTATCACTTTTCCACATACTCTTTTGTTCCTCCTGATTGCACTTGTTGCATTTATTTGCTTCTTATCCAACTTTCTTAGGCATTTCTATCATATGGGAGAGAACTCCTTTTCTTCCTATTTGGAAGGGAGCATAATTTACTATATGAAACAACATCAGACATGAGACTCAATGTGGGGAGCAAATTTGAAAAGTCAGAGAATCCATCTGCCAGACTTGAGGTAAAACCAACGTTATTTAAATTATTACAAACTTATAAATTATGCTGTTTTCTTAATCTCAGCAACTACAACAATGAAACTTTTCTCTAGTCTGATATAGTCTCCAATATTTCAGTATAAGAGGTTGCAAATTTTTTCCCCTTGTAATAATTCTGATGGCAGGGGGTGGGAGATTGACAGTTGATCTCTTTGTTACAGCCTCCCTTGATTTTCCATCTCCAAAGAAAACAGAACTCAAAATCTTCAAAATGTCTTCATAAGAGAGTTGGAAAGCACAACCCATCATGCTTGGCACTTTATTTTAATAATTCTTTTCAAAAAAGGTAGAAAATTGGATTTGAACAGGGATCTCATTGATTTTAAGATAGTTCTCTGTTAATTGATATCCACCCAAAAACAGATTAAAAAATGGAAGATATGTAAACAACATATTTGTATTTCATTTTAAGTTATCTGCCTGCTCTGACAATTCTTTTCTTTTCCTTGGCACTCCCAAGAAAATCCTGTTCTACTTTCTGTAAGGGATCAGCTGTACCTACTTCATTTCCAATAGATATTTCTCTAACATGGGGGGGTTTCAAAGACCCCCAAGGATGATGCATGCTCTGTAGCATCCCAGGAAACTTCTTATAGTGCTTATAAATTGAAAATTTGCTTCAGTATTTACCCTGCCTCTCTTTCCTGTTAATATCTGACCATTAATTTGAATCCACAATGTGGAAGTGTTCTGCCCCTTAGTGGAATCAGAATAGAGCCGCCAGACTGCTAATTATGAAAATACACACTTATGACAAGGGTAGTATTATCCACAACAAAATTATTTTACGAAAGTGTTGGAATAGGAGACAGTTTTTCAGCACACCTGGATTTCTTCCCAGATATCTTCATCCAAAAGAGTGGCTGCAGTATGGTGCTGTAGAGGGGCTATCAGGCAGTGACCTTCAGTAAGAGACTGGCTGCTTGGTAGAGACAAGTATACCTAGGAAAAGGAAACAGAAACTCAAGTGCCCAGTTTTCCAGCACTAAAAACCTTCCCATTACCAAAGCTAAGAAATTCATCATTTTCTAAATTCAAACCAAGAGAAGCCATTAGCTACTAATGACAGCCAGGTATCAGCAATTTTAGTGATTTTTTAAAGGGCCCATTATCCATCAGCATCTCAAACGAAGCAGTAGTGTCCAGAGAGCAGTTCTACCAGCAAGGCACTAATATCAGCCTTATAAACCAAATGGTACCATAGCTGTTATGAAATCACACTGTTTAGTGCATTCTAGTATTTTTTAATATAGATACATAGCCGTATGCATTTTAATAATATGTATATACATAATACACAGAGGGAGAAAATCCAGAAAGCAAGTAGAATTTGTGGGTTGAGATAAAGACAGTTTAAAAGGACAGGAAATTAAATAACAATGTTGATAATAACAATAACAACAACGTACAAGCCGAGTGATGCACGATGCAATTGCTCACCACCCACCAATTGCTGCCCAGCCACTTCCCAAGCACTGGCCCCTGGCTAACTTTCCCCTGAGTTTATCCACTGAGCATGTTGTCATATGGTCTGAAATACTCCTTAGGTCAGTTAGGGTCAGCTGTGCTGTCCCCTCTCAACTTCTTGTGCCCCTCCAGCCTTCTCAGTGGCCAGGCAGTATGAGAATCAGAAGAGTCCCTGAGCAGTACTTAGCAACAACAAAAAACATCAGTGTCTTATTAACATTACACTCATTCTAAATCCAAAATACAGCACTGTATCAGCTATTGGGAATAAAACTAAATATCCCAGCCAAAACTAGGATATATTTGGTCTATCCGTATACTTGTTTGTACATTGTCAAATATATCTGTCTATCTATTAGACAGATAAACACGGATTATATACACATATATACACATAGATATTCATCTGTATTAATTTATATATATATAATCTCTAAAATAAATGAATGCAATGTACTTTAAAACATATCTATGTACCTAATTCCTTTACCTATAAAGAGTTTCAGATCAAATGAGAACATCAAAAAAAAATGTAAACTGTAGAGAAAAAAAAACAAAAAAAGGCTATATTGAAGTATTTCAGATGTTATTAATCCAAATATTTATGCAACTTTTAAAAGCAATAACAGAAGCAGAAAGGTTTCCAAACCAAACTTCTGTCTGTTTCAAAGGATTTTAAGCTGAAAAATTGAATTCTCCACCTAATTTTCTTTGATATCAAGATACCAGTTCAAATTTCCTCCAATGATGTGTGATTTAGTCTTCCACAAATCCACCTAGAGTCTAATCTCTGCACTGAGATCTTTCATTATTACTCCTGTCTTCTACAAACGTTAAGTCCTGACATCATAGATTAGCTTTAAAATTCATGGCAGATTTATATCTTTTTCCTCCTCACCCTCGATGAAGTTGTGGAATCAACTGAAAGGGCAAGGAAAGTAAGATGCAGAACAATAAATCCTTCAACAGAAGCCATTTCATTCCTAATTTTAAACATTCTAACATAATTTCTTTTTTATTTCTACATTTGTGTTAAATTGCTATTTCCTTACCTTGGTGCCAATTGCAATAATAAGATGTCTAGAAAGTTCACTGCTATCAAAGCAATAGGGGCACTTTTCCATGCATGCAGCGAGTTGCTGGTGCTCACGGATTGCTTTTCTTCTTTGTACTTCCTCCTCTTCTCCACTGCGCGTTCTCTTGGCTGCTTTGGAAACAAACATGTCATCCAGAGTGTAGTACTCTCTGTCTGTTTTTTCCATGAGCTGAAAAGATATGCAGAAAAATTGCACCTATTTATAAATACTTAGCTCTTTGCAGTATCCTTCCTTGAGAAGCACATAAAATACATAAGCAGAAGCATTTCTTCCTTTCATATGGCACCTGCTGTAGGTGGAATCATCAGGTACCTCTCCTGAGAGCAATCACACACAGTCTTAGCACAGATATTGAAATATAGATATGTGAAAGCAGTGAGAAGAGTATATTACTATATTCTATTTCAAATTAAGGGCTAGGTATTTCAATACTATCTTGACATAACTTCAGCTATCTTTAGATAGATGCATAATTTTATATATCATTTATATCATATATTTTATCCTCTCCCTTCTCCTCCTCCTCTTCTTTTACAACTACCATTAAATTATCTTTTGTGAAATAACTAGACCATGACTCCACATTCATATTCACATTCTTTGAAAATATGCCAGCAGTTATTCTTACCAAGTGAACAGGACTAAGCCATTTTGGGAAGAAAAGTCTTTGCCTTCAGTACTAAATCTTTCTGAGTGCACCTGTTGCACACCACAACAAATCTTAACATATTTTAGGATACTGACTAGGATAGCCCTAGCAAAGGACTAATGTTAACTGAAGGCATTTGGAAGGCATGCTGTCATAACTGAAGCACAGTCTCCAAATTACAGAAATTCTTCCAAATATCCCAGGCATAGTTTCTGTAGATAAACTGATATTTAAAAAGAAAATAAATATTCTTTTGTAGAGTACATAAGTAACTTTCCCCAAAAAAGACAACAGCTCTTCCTTTTCCTAAATACTGTAATTCTCTAACACAAATCAATACCTTATCTTAAATATGCTCAGTACTTTCCTTATCAAACAACTGAGGAAGAGTCTCCTTAATATTACTTTATTCAGCTATAATACACTTAACTGCTTATGTGCATTTCCTACTGGAAGCCACTGCAAAGTAAAATGAACAGTTCAAGAGTTCAACTCCTTCTTCTTCTGTCTTACTGTAATGCTAAATGTAATTTTACATTTAGGAGATCCCTGAGATTTAGAAAAAATATGTAGTGGTTTGGGTGTCTAAAATCAAGTCTCTGCTCTTCTGTCATATAAGCATTAAAAAAGTTAGACCGGTAGTAGAAGCACTGCTTAGAGAATAGCATTTTGTTATTACTAAACCTAAACTTTGGGGTTTTTTTTTAAATAAAAATTCTGCCATGAAAATGGAAATACACAGGAAACATGACAGTTGGGAGAGTAGAAAGGAAAGGAAGAGTCAAAATCAGAATACTTTGGCTATCATGAGTATCACCCATAGCACAGAATATCATTACTATTTTGCTCTGCTTGCACTTACAAGTAGTCATGGATGGAAATTCCTGGTTTGTTACATACAACCTCTTTTAAATAATAGTACTTTTCAAAATACTCCACATAATCCCTTGTGATAGAATAAATACTCATCTTATTAAACAGCCTGAAAGATGCCTCTCTTCAAGACGGATAAATTGCTGTATACAACATTATATCTGGCATCCAAAGCCAAATTCTTACATACAAAGTAGGAAATGTCTGTAAAGTAGGTGCTGTCTAAAATTCAGATTTTGTTTCTTCTGGTACAGTCATGACTCACAGATCACAGAACCATACAATGGCTTAGGTTTAAAGATACTTTTAAGACCTTCCTCTAAGCCAAGCTGCTCAGAGTCCCATTCAGCCTGATCTTGGACACTCCAGGAATGGGGCATCCACAGCTTCTCTGGGCAACTTGTCCTAGTGCCCAATTGTCCTCAGAATAAGGAATTTCTTCCAAATAACTAAATTAAATCTATCTTACTTCTGCTGGGGGCCATTAGCCCTTGTTGTATCTGCCTGTGTGAAAAGTTGCTCTCCCTCTTTTCTAATCCCCCTTTAGGTACTGGAAGGTGTTATAAGGTCTCCTTGGAGCCTTCTCCAGGCTGAAGAACCCCAGCTCTCTCACCTCGTTTTCATAGGAGAGGTGCTCCATCCCTCTTTTAAAACACTAAGTACAATAAGGAGCCCATTGAGTTCTGACAATTGCATTATTTGACTATAACTAAATCTCTCAAGAAGAAGTTAAAGGGGAATTGAAACAACAATAAGAAATTGTTCACTGAACTGCCAGAAGGAAAGCAAGCAATCATTTAAAACCCAATTTCTTTCATACATATATTCTTCCATACAAAAGACAGAGCTAGTACAGATCCAAAGAAGAAACTATGTTGATGTATAAGAGTTGCTAGAAAGCAGCTGTTCTGCATCATAGGTGCAACATCACACCTGCTAAACATGAAAGCCAATGCATTTTGGAAGTTGTGCATTTAGTTCCCTCGCCATGATTGATATTGTTTGGCATCGCCCCTGCTGCTCAGGTGCTGCACAGAGACCCGAAAGAAGCGGGAAGTCATTCTGATTTATCAGGTTAAAGTTGGGATATCCTACAATACATCATGTAACTACCTAAAGCCAACAAAGGAAATTCAGCTATCTTTAAGGGCAATGCACCTGAAGTCCTTGTTTCTACGAGACACTGACCAAAGCCCAGAGCTGTGCCAAACTAACATGTTCATAAGACAGATCAGCTCTACAGTCCCCAGTCTTCTTTTTCCTACTTCACTTTTCTTTCTTCTGGGCTTATCTGCCACATTCTTCCTGCATACACACCCTCTTTTCTTCCAGCTTCCCCTTCTCTTTTGGCAAGCACTGATTACCCAGA
>VWYI01033454.1:0-11925 GCA_013399455.1 Anthoscopus minutus
GGGAGGGGGTGGGAGATGGGGATGGGAAGGGGGTGGTGGGAGCAGAAAAATTGGATTAAGAAGTTTCTCGCAGCCTAAAGGCTGCCCAATTTATCGTGGGGGACAGTCAAGTAGGTTTCGTACCGATGGCGAGAAATGCCTGATTTAGTGCTTAACAGGGAAACGTCAGAGATTTATGTCCAAAAAGGAGACAGAGGAGTCCTGCAACTTTATTTGAATAAAGGGAGAAAGGCCACTGGGGCAAGGTTGTTGAGGGTGCAGCCTCCTTTTATCCTGAAGTCCCGGCTGCATGTTGCCCTCTTCCTTTCCCCACTGACTGAGGTATTGGGAAGATACAGCCTACCCGAACCAATTACCACATATCCCCTATTGAACCTGTCGTTTTACCTTAAAGTTCAGAAGTTCAGTCTTGTGCACACTCTTGTCTGTTTTTCCAAGTCAGCGTCTCCCACTGTCTGTTTCAAGAGCCAAGCTGCCTGGGCTCTGCAACAAACTCTGCCGCAGTAGAGACATTAAGACCCATTTCAAAGACGTTTACTCCCCTACCTTCACCCATTGAATTGTTTGTAAAGACATCAGCTTTCCTCTCAAGGACCTCACCCACTCAGGCCCAGGTGCTCCCCGTGGGAGACGCGTGGATGCTGCGCTGTGCTGACTCCATGGCTCAGGCTGAACAGCTGAGGGGGCCATGGGACCATAATCCCGGTCCTATAACCCTGGGATCCATAATCCAGGGCTGACAGTGGGCACCTTCCCTCTGGCATAGCCCCATAAGGCCTGTAAGAAATGGGGTGCACTGTGGCATGAAAGAGAGTAAAGTTTGGGAATTAACATGTAGCAGTACAGGGGCTGGCAGCTTAAGTAAAACTAAAAAAATCCTGTGGCAAGCACCCTGCCAGGCCATGCCCAGGCTGCAGATGAGCAGCACGTGGTGTTGGGGGAGTGTACAACACTGCCTATGATGGCTAATGCAGGAACACACATGGGTTGTGAGCTGTGTGTAACTGCTGTTTCCTTCTAATAGGTACCTTTTTTCATATCTGTTTCATAAATGCATATTTTACTCCTAATGCAATTAACTCCTAATGAATTGTGAGAAACAACACTCACTCTTTAAAATTTTTTAACGTTTAATAAGGGATAAAAAAGGACAAAATCCAGCGTTGGGGTGCTTGGCAATCTGCCAAAAGCACACTTTTAGCTTAAAAAAATTTTCTTATATACTTTGCAACATCTCGAAGAGACTACTGGTTACAGCCTGAAATCATTGTAAAAATTGCAACAAAAAAGCTTGGAGAGAATACCACAAGAAGAAGGCAGTTGTTAAGGAAGTGAATGACAAATACACAGTTGTGAAGATGATTGACTGGGGGGACAAGCTGAAGCTTGATCAAACACATCTAGAAACTGTAATACCAGCACCAGGCAAGAAAATGATGGTATTAAATGGTGCATACAGGGGAAATTAAGGCATTTTGGAATCCATCAATGAGAAGAGGTTTTCAGTGACAATAACCATGGACTCAGGACCTTTAAAAGGGTGCAGAGTCAAAGATATCCAGTACGAAGATGTTTCCAAAATCGCCTGAGGTGCTAAGTCAGGTATCAGAGAAGATTTTGGTTCTCGAAACCTTCTTTCTAACATCCCTCAGGCAGACACAAGACTGTAGTATAGTAAATCCTAAAAGAGTCCTCTGCTAAATTGTTACATTTAAGTTACAAATGAAGCTAAATACTTCAAAGCTTTAGGTGCTATTAAGTTTAAATGCTGTAAAGTGCTGTTGAGCCTTTAGGTCATACTCCTTTTTATCCTCACTTCTATCCTTTTGTCACATCCTCCCCGTCCCCTACCTTCACATAAATAGTTTTCAGTTAATTTTAGTTTGGATTGATTGACTCTGGATTCTTGTTTCTTGCTTTTCCTCAGTGTGCCTTCACCATCTAGTAAGTAGTAGAGTGAACCTTGCAAAAGATTAATGTTATAAATGGCAATATAGGTACTGGCTTTCACATTTATTTATTCGTTTTTGCAAGGTATTATTGATCACAACGATTTTAATATAGAACTATTTTTAATGCCTTTTAACTACTTTAATATAATATAATCTGTCAGCTTTTGTGGCCAATGCTCTGGCCATGTGTAGTTTATATATAGTAGTGTGATAAATATATTATAGCTTAAACCTTCACATAATATTAAAATAGCAACTATCTATTGTTAAATCCTTTTATCTGTGTAACTAAGTCAAATAATGGTGTAAAATAGCTATGTTGATTCAATGTATTTGTGGACTGTCTTATCTGAATGATAAGATAACAGTGACAAGAACCAGGACACTAAGAGAAAAATTTACTACTGACTCTCCAGTTATCAGGAGGTGTCAAAACAACACAATGGAGCCTTGAGAAGAAATAAAATATACGGATTTAATCTACAGGATAGCATGCAGACAAGTCAAAGATTGAAACCAAGCAAAATAATTCCTAGAACATGTAAAACCACAGGAATGTTTGATTATGTATAATCATTATCATTATGCATTTAACCAACGTGTTCTTTTCTTCTCTTCTTCAAGCTCCATGATCTCATGCAGTGCAGATTTCTTCTTTTTCTCTTTGGGCTGACTGGAGCTATTAGCTGTTTCTTTTCTTTTAACTGCCCCTGACACCATCTTCAGTGCATTCTGTCCACGGACATTTGTTTTAGAAGATGCTGTGACTGAAGTACTTGCTCTGTTGTTTAAATTAAATGTAACTTTTTCTTCTTCATTTTCTCTTTTCAGTTCAGTATAGACAGGCATTTCCAGTTCTTTCCTTTCCAAACCTCTTCTAACTTGTTGTTCAATGAATTTAGCAGTTTTTTCTTCATCATCAAGGTCCTGTTTCTTCTTCCTCTCTTGTTCTTGCTGCCTGCGAATGGTCTCTGGGTCCCTGTCGATGTACTGAATGTACCAGCCTTTAGGAGTCTCATCAACCTTGCAAAGACCTTCTCTCCCCAGCCATTTTGTAAAATCAGTCAGCGTCTCCCATTGTGTGGCATTCATGTGGATGTGTTCTCCATGGCTGACATATTCATTGTACACAACATTATTGTGGACTCTCTTTGTGCCAAATCGCCTCCTGAGCAATTCTAGGAAATCCTTTCGGAGTTCCTCAGAGAAGTAATCCATGAATTGCTGAGGATTTTCAGAAGCCAGCAGCAGCTGCCTCTGGTGGGACTCAGACATGCAGTGACACTTGAAGCCATTCTCATCGCGGCACTGCTTCTGGCACATCTGGCAGTACCAGCGCAGCTTCTGCAGCCCCTTGGACTTGATGCGGTTTGCAATCGCCTTGGGGCTGAGGAAATCTGACTTTCCAATGATGCTGGTCCTGTCCAAATCCTGCTTCAAACCTGGTGCTTGTCCAGATCCCACCCTCTCTGGAAATGCCAGCGACCAATTATTAAATAGTAATTTACTTACAACCCTGTTTTGCTTTAAAATATTAAAGTGCTTAAAAAAGCATTTGGTTTGAAAGACAGGTGTCTGCTAAGGAAGGCAGAAGCCTCCCTTGGAATAGAAAATGTAAACTCCCTCCCTCCAAATTATTATAAATTTGAAAACAAGGGGCTCTCAGGCAAAGAGAGGAATTACAGTTCTTTCCTAGGAAAATTAAAATAAAATGAGGTAGTACAAAAACATTGACAGAGACAGAATACAACCTGACACCCTGTCGGTTAAGGTGTTAGCAGCAGTCCAAATGAATGGTGGCTGCAGTCCTCCTGGAGTGACAGACGTCGTTCTGTTGAAGCAATGATCCTGTAGAAGGCTGCAGTTTTCCTCTGAAGGTCCCGTGGTGGTGTAGATGGGTTTGGTTTTCCTCTGGGAATCCAGTGGAAAAGATTGCTGTGGTGCTCCAAAGTTCAGCTTATATCCAGGTAGGAATGCTTGGCTCCTCCCCCTGGGTGAAGCATCTCACAATGGGATGATGGAATTTTATCAGTCATACAGTGAGAGTCAATGGCCCATTAACAGACGATATCCCCCCCGGAGGGAGGATGGGTTGTGGAAGAGATAAGGAACATTGCCACACCTGGTTTTAACAGCTGGCCCATTAACAGAAGATTAAGATCCCCCAGTTATGAGTGATGAGTCATGGAAGAGATAAAGAACATTGTCCCACCTAGTTTTAATATATGGTGATAGAATACGTGCTTTTGGTTACATCTTGTAATGCAACCTAAACCAGAAATGTAGGAACCTGTGGCAGTTTCAGCTCGAAACTGGATGGAAACACTAATTTAGTGTAGTGGTTTAAGTTCACCAATTTGAGTTTCCTGGCCAATACACCAAATAATGTAGTGTGTTTAGCACTGACTAAAATTGCCAGTGTACTACTGGCATTATTATTTACTAGACTTACTACTAGAATTATTTACTCACTTACTGCTATGAGATACAAATTAGGGTGAAGGCAAAGCAGGCTCAAAACTTAAAACATATAAGAAAAATTTTATTAACAGAACTAAAAGCATCATAAGAATCAGAATAAAACCTTCAGAAAACTTCTACCCTCTCCACAACTTCTCTTATTTCCTAACTGACAGTGTAGAGACAAAACCTGGGATTTTCAATCAGTTACCACCTCTACAATAGTCTTTCATCAGTTCTTGTAGGAAGATGAGTTTTTCTCGCCATGCCATGGAGACGTCTCTACAATAAGTAGTTCTCCTGTGGTTTAATGTCACAGTGAATCAGCCACCTGGGAAAGGAAAATATATTTGCAGTGTGAAAGTCCCTCCCCATGCCTTGCAGCTTTCCCAAAGGTTCTTTCATGGGCCATGTCAACTTATGGGGTACTATTTTAGCTGAGCTGTTCTAGCATAAAACCCCAAACGTTCTCTTTTTTTATCTCTGGGAACAGAGGCTTTCTCCTTCTTCTATCCCTGATACAAAGTTTCTCATTTCTGTCTGTTCAAGCTTCTCATTGGATTACAGCTTTTCAGCATCCACACACTCCAGCACGAGCGCCCTTTTCTCATGGGCTGTAGGTGAATGCTGAACTTTATAGGAAAAAACAAAGTCTGATATATCAAAAATATATCTTCACAATAGCCTTACAAAGAGTATTTCAGCTCAAGACCAAGGCATCTCCTCAATCCCCTCTTAACTAGAATTTGACTCCTTTACTGACCTAAGTGTCCAATGTTGTTTTCCTGACGTGTCTTCACCCTTTCCTTTTCCTGATTCGGAAGAGAGAATTGGTGTTCATAGGTTCATTTGTTCTCAAGCTTTATTAACTGAAACCATTTTTATAGAGTTCTGCAGTGCTGAAAGGTTGATCTCACCCAGGCTGTGCATCAGCAAGATCGCTCACCGTGCCTCTTGCTGCTAGTCATCTGGTCCCTGCCGACCCTGTGTGAGCCGCCGGCTCCACTCAGCACTTTTCTCCATGTGAAGCGATGGAAACAAGAAAAGCTGCTGCTCCTGTTTTGTTCCTTCTGTATAGAGCATGGCTGCTAAAAGCAGCTAAAGGAAGTTCATTGCAAGCCACACCAAAGCAGCCACAGCCACATTCCGCTGTCCTGGTCGCACTGATTCCGGCTGCGCAGTCCCGGCCACGTGGCCACTCCCGGTATGAGATGGCATCAGGAGAGAACAGGAGAGGAGCAGCCCCCAGCTGCTCCTGGTCTCAGGGCCATCCCTAGTGCAGACCACAGAGCCATTCCTGGTGTTGGTCCAGGCCATATGGCTGTTCCTGGTGCCAATATAGCCCGGGCTGGCATGGCCTGGTGGCACCACTGGGAAAAAACTGTCAGGCTCTACTGGGAAGAGGCCTGGCCCCACTGGGAAGAGGCCCCAGACGCCTTCTGGGATGGGGCCCGGTGGAGTCCCCAGTGAGGGGCTCAGCAGCCACTCACCAACCCTCAGGGGGGAGAAAATGTCAGCCAGGCCACATGGGTACCCAGTTACCTCTGCAAAAGACAAAAGCCAAGAGAGCAATTTCCCAAGTTTACCTGTCTTTAAAATGTGAATCTCACAGAGGTGGACTCAACTCCTAAATGGTTTAATAGGTTGTCAGTTCTCAGAGCTAGCCAGCTACTGGTTTTTGCTAAGCACAGCCCCGACCAGAAAAATAATTACTGTAAGTGGCTTCTTCCCTTCTCAACAAATGTCAAATAATGGAAAACTAGAACCAAAACTGTGGGAAGAACAAAAACCCTCCAACAACAATTTTTAAAGTTAGAGAGTCAATGCATTACTTTATTGTCTGGCTAGGATGTTGTTCTGGCCAGGATGTACCACAAAAATAATGTCATCCACGCATTGCCCAGCTATGCAGAGAGAATCATTCAATCACACCTCTTTTACAAGATTTGTCAGATATTTTATACAGTCAAAACTCAGAGAAATGAATCGAGTCAGCATTCATTGGTCCCAGGATGTGAAGTTCTTGGTATTTGGTCTCTTATTGGACCCAAATTTCTTTGCTTCTGGTGTTAATTAGATTTTCATTCCTTGATTTTCTTATCAGACTTTTCAGGAGGAGATGTCTCCAAATCTGCCAGAGGCAGAGTCTGGGCTAGGTGTTCGTAGATGGCCGCTGATGTTTTGTTGATGTTCCATCAATGGCCTTTATCTCTTTGGGGCTACTCCCAGTCTGTTGATATGCTGAGTTCATCAGGCCTCACCTAGATAAACAGTGCCCTGGAAAGCTTCAGTTCTCTTCCTCAGAGGCAAAGCTGAACAACTCTGGCTAAAGTTATATATAAAAAAATTAACCAATACATTTTCCAACAGGGTAACAGCATTTCTCCCACATTTGCTATAGCATATGCACACTTGCATGCACACAGGCATATAGAGTCTGTACAAGGTACCTGCAAAAAAATCCCCACAAAGGTACTGAAATGCTTCAAGTGCCTTTGCATCTTAGCAAGCCAAGGGTCAAGCCTCAAGGAGTGGGGCTCTCAGCCAAGGATTCATCGTTGAGAACTTGAGCGTTCACTTGCTGAGAGGCCCCTCTCAGAGGGAAGTTGCTGGTCACAGCCTCTGCAGTCCAGAAGGGCTCAAAAGCTCACTTTTTTGGCCATTGTTTATAGGGCAACAAAACAGTGGGCTTTAGTCATAAAAAATCAGGAGCTCATTAGACAGCACGAGTTCCTGATAACAGCTAGTGTTTCTGATAAGCTCAAGAGGAGCTGAGTCCAGGTACTCTCCATCAAGGCCAAGGCCTAATGGGCATTTCTCTGATCATAGCGCAGTGTGGGGGTGAGGGGGGACATAAGGGAGGAAATGTACCATTACACTAGATTGGCTGCCCGTTTCATTTTGTCCATAGAAAAAAACCAAACTTTTATTTAATGTGTCTGTATATATATATAAAACTGTAGAGGTCTAGATATTGGATATATATAGATACATTTTATATATGCAGAGAAATTATATATACACAAGTATACAATGATGTATTGTAGATATATTTTATCTATGCTTAGATACGCTTTATATTTACATATATTTTATAGAACCATAGAATGATTAGGATTGGAGGAGACCTTAAAGATCACCTGATTTCATACCCCTGTTCCACAACTTCTGCTTAAGGTCATTTGCCCTTGTCCTATCAGTACATGCCCTGACAAAAAACTCCTCTCTAGCCTTCTTGTTGGTTCCCTTAATGTAATGGAAGGCTGCTGCAAGGTGCCCCCAGAACAACCCCAACTCTCTCAGCCTGTTTGTGGAGCTGAAGTATATGGGGGCAGGGCACCACCTCCCCAGAGCAAGGTCTGACCCACCCCCTACCACACATTCCAAGCTCCCAGGATGTCTCAAAACAGATGACCTTTCCCAGTCTCTGACATGGGTTACTCCAACTAGAAATCTCTCTTAATGTAATTGAGTGGAGATTATTCTCCCATCAGTTTACTTAGAAACCAGCACATTTTTTGGCACCCAGTGTTGGGCAAGAGACAGAAGCTAGAATTACAATTTTTTTCTAAAGCATTTGTGTATTGGGATACAGAAAGTCCCTGATCATCATGGTGCTTGATGTATTCACATGGATTTTGTACTTGACCCTAGATCTATTTCCACACATGGGGAAATATTTGCTCATCATGATGGCCTTTTAGGCCCAGGGAGAGAAATCGAAATTGCTTTGTTAATACACTATGTTTATTGCATGATGACATCAGAGGCAATGAATTTCGGAATGTATATTAAGTCCTGTTTGCCTGTGCTAACCAGATCTCACCTCTGCCAGGCCTGGAATGAGCACCTTTCTGTCACAAATTTCTCTCTTCTGTGTTTAACTCAAGTTCCTGCTGTGGTGTATCTTACGGCAAGTTCCTTCCACTCTGATCTTGATAGTGTTTGAGACAGGCAACTGTGCTTTTTAAGTCCTCAGAGACCTCTGGAGGTCCCTTCCAACCTCAGCCATTCTGTGACTCTGTGAATATCCCCTTGGTCTGTTAGGGTCAGCTGTCCTGGATGTGTTCCCTGACGACTTCTTGCCCAGCCCTTGCTCATTCTGGCTTTTGGGGGAAAAATGATTCACATTGAATCTGCTCCCTTTGGCTTGGAACTGAGGCCTCTCTGTCATGCTTGCTTGACAAGAAGTGACCTTTTGTCCTCAGGACAAAGTCCCTTCCCCTTGACTCTGACAATGATGTAAGGTGGTAAAGAAAAACCTCTGGGTTCTGGCCACATGCTCATCATACTACTGCAAAAATTTCCCCTGTCCTGGCTGGAACCAGGATAGATTGACCATCTACAGCCTCTCTGGGTAACCTGTTCCAGGGTTTCACCAACTTCAAGCTAAAAAAATTTCTTTCTTGTATCTAGTCTAAATCTATAATCCTTTAGTTTAAAACCATTACCACTTCTCCTATTGCTACAGGCCCTACTAAAATGTTTGTCCCCATCCTTCTTGCAACTCCCCTTTAAGTACTGGAGGGCTGAGCTGTTGACCACTCTGGGATCTGCTGTTCAGCCAGTTCTCAGCGCACCTCACTTGTCTATTAATCTAACCCACATTTCCTGAGTAAGCCTATAAGGATGCTGTTAGAGACAGTATCAAAGGCTTGCTGAAGCTGAGTGTACTGGTTTGAGAACAAAACCAGTGAGAGACTCTAAGTCAGAAATACAATTTATTAGGAAATAGGAAGAAAAGAAAGAAAGCTACTGACAAAGTCAGAATACAACCTGATAGCCTGTTGGTCAGGGTGTTGGCAGTAGTCCAGTGGTACTAGATGAGCCTGGTCTTCCTCTGAGAGTCCGGTGAAGAAAAGCACCTTGGTGCCCCAATTCTCTGGTTTTTATCCAGGTAGAGGGGCTTGGCTCCTCCCCCCTGGATGGAGCATTTTCCAATGGGATGATAAGCTTATCAGTGGACTCAATGGCCCATCAGCTTCTCCCCTTGGATGGAGCATTTTCCAATGGGATGATGTAAGCTTATCAGTGGACTCAATGGCCCATCAGCAGAAAACCCCTCCCTAGAGGGAGGATGGGTCGTGGGAGAAATAAGGAAATTGTCCTGCTGATTTCTTATCAGCTGGCTTATCAACACAAGATTGCATCACTTCCCCTCATTCCAGTTCCAGCAGATGGTGATAGAATAACACACTTTTGATTACATTTTGTACTGTAACCCATGACACTGAGTTAGAAAATATCCACTGCTCTGACTTTATCCACCCAGGTTTTGTCGTAGAAGGCAGTTAGGTTGGACTTTTCTTCAGTGAATCCATGCTGACTACTCCTAACCACTTTCTTGTCTTCCATGTGGCTACAGATGGCCTCCATCACCTTACCAGGGACTGAGGTGAGGCTTACTGACCACTAGTTCCCAGAACAGCCTACTACATTGTCATTGACTTTATGATGCCTGTATCCCCAATCGTGTGTTCTGTTTATGTTACATATTAAGTTCTGCACCTTTAAGACTGGTTCTGAGTGTGGAGAGGGGAAAGAAAAAGCCCACAGTTTGTTTTCAGAAACAGCTCTCACTCCCCCAAAGCTCTCTCTGGACTGTTGTTTGCAGTGTGGACAGAAAGTGGGACAGAGCCCTCCTTTGCTGTTAGTTAGTTTTTACCTAGATGAGGCAGGGCAGTTCCCTGGACTATAATTTTTTCCTTTTTCCTTGGATCTGTTGAAACCTGCTCTGGACTGAAAATCCAGACAAACACCAGGAGCTCACACCTGTGGTCCATCGGGGCCTGGGCTCAGCATTTTCCAGCACCAAAGGGACTGATAAGAGACTGAGGGAGCTGAGCTATATTCCACAACAAGGGCTTTTCTGGATTTGCCATCTCTTCAAACAGCGAGAGGTTTTATTGTTTAATATTATTCAATTTCTGTTAAATAAACAGGTTTTTTCCTCTTTTCTCCAAGGAAATCTTTTCCCAAACCAGATGTGGGAAGGGCCATTTGAATTTGCTTTCTGGAGGGACCCCATTTGGAGGTTTGCTCCCAGATTTGCCCTATACCAGGACATACATATTCCCCCTTTAATATGTGCCTTGTAAGGCCCAAATAAAAAGACTTTACTGTGGTTCATGTGCTCTGGGCTATATGCATAAAAGAAATACAGACCAGATATTCTCAAGATGTCAAAACAAGAAAAAAGTCTGCTAGCAAATGAGATTTAGAAAAATCAGGAAACTCTGGAAAAATGTTAACAACACAAAACACTACCCACAACATTAATTTGGCCCATTTAACTTAGCAAATTTTAAATCTGTTAAATTACTCAAAATGTTTCAAGAAGAAGGAATTAGAAGAAGTTAGGAAGACAGAAGAGATATAGATAAGTACATATTTAGCTACCAGCTCTTGGGTTCCAGCAGTGTTCAGATAGAAACTCCAAGAGGAAGATAGTGTCCAGATGAATGTGCTAGCCTCCTGCTCAGCCTTAAATATCCCTTCCCCTGGCCTTCATGTGCTCTCCCCCCAGGTGAGTCTTGTGGTCATTTGGCCATTCAGGAGCTTGGTTAAGGCAGAGCAGGGCACTGCCTCTGGTGTGCCAATGACTGGCAGCTTTGCCAGGCCGGAAAACAAGCTCTAGGGCTGGGGGATGTGGGGCAGTTCACTGCTTCACCATAGCAAGGCCTGACCTGCACCCTCACAAACACATGTGCATCCCAAAATGTCGCAAGACATCAATCTTTCCAGTCTCTGACAACCAACTTTGAGGCTCAAGATATTGACTGAGACTGTCACTGAAACTGGGAAAAACAGAAACTCTCTAGCAACATTTTTTCAGTGTTAGAGCATAGCAATGGGGAACAAAGACACACGGATATCCTGGCTTCTTCCAAAGATCTTTTATCATAACAAACTGAACTATTTTATGTTCTACACTTAACCCTAAACAATGCATTGGCTGCCTGTCACTGCAATGTCGCTGCTCACGTGTCTCTTTACCCAATCTCTGATCACGTGGTGTCCATGCATCTCCTCAATCAATCACTGCCTCATGCATGAGGCATTACTATTCCTGGCAATATTAAGTTTCTGTCCTGCTGCCTGCTAGGCTTCCAATTGGAAAGTCTTTTACATGTGTGAACATTCAGTCCAGTAAAGCACTTAGCTTAGCATCAGAGATATCTGTACTTTGCTGATGCAGGGGCTGCCACAAGTCCAGGCTCCATCTTTGTTCCAGGGATATTTTTCCTCCCATAATTCTTCCACTGCTCACCTGATAGGTGATGGATGTGCATTTGTTCCTTTACCAAACTTTTCCTGGTCAATCCTGGTTCTGGTTCAGTGGAAGTTGCTATTGGTGCAGTCCAAGTCCTTCATCACCTGTGAAATGTCCCTGTTAGTGTGCTATTTGTAGGAATTGGGAGCAAACCTTGCTTGCTTTGAAGAAGATCATTTATTGTAACAACCCTTTTATATTCCACACTGTTCTGGCTTGAGAGCAAAACCAGTGAGAGAC
>VWYI01033455.1:0-21913 GCA_013399455.1 Anthoscopus minutus
GGAATTGGGAAACTGGGGATGGGGAATTGGGGATGGGGAACTGGAGATGGAGAACTGGGAATTAATTGGGGATGGAGAACTGGGAATGAGGAATTCCCATCACTCCCACCCCTCACAGCGAGGCTGTGGCTCAGCTCAGAGCTGCTGCTGGGCTAAAAAGAGATTTCTTTTCCCCAAAGGCCAAATTCCCCCTCTCTCCAAACTGCATCCACCTCCTTTATCCCAGATTTTCCTGCCCCTGTGGCATTAAAATCCATAAAGCTCCACAGGGAGGGTCAAAATCCTTAGGAAACAAATCCTGCAGGCTTTCAAACAAAACCTTTTTTCTTTCCCCAAGTGGGAAACTTGGATTTTTCATCTCATGGATTAAAAAAAAAAAAAAAATTAAAAATTCCAGCTGTGTTTTTGTCCCAGCTGGCAGCAGAACCCAGCACCTTGCAGCAAATAAAAGATGCCAGGTGACAGAGTGGGCACATCCTGAGCATTCCAAAGCATTTTTGGGACACTCCACTCCACTTCCAGCGTTGCTCAGCAACTGGGAGCAATGGGAGGAATGGTTTCCATGCTCAGACAAGTGGTCAATTCAGAAAGGAAGGGAAGAACTGGGAAGAAAAGCTGCTTTATGTGACACAGAAATGCAGTTTTTCCTTCTGGGATTCCTCCTTAGATGAGGCTGGGAAAAATAAAATAGAAATTCTATTTATGAGCTTTTCCACCAAGTCTTTAGGAACAGCTCATTCTCCTCCTGCAGGGAAAAAAAATCAAAGTATTTCAAGGATTTTTGCTGTTTTATTTGCAGCACTGCAAATGTTCTCTTTATAGATTAAAAGGAACCAGGACACTGTAATTAAAAAAACAAACCTGAATAAATAAAGGAATAAAAGATTTAAAAATCTGTCACAAAGCCCCAAACCCCACAGGTTTTTTTTTTTCCTCTAAATTGTGATTTTATTACAAAAGCATTCTAATGCTCCTCAGAACCATCCCCTTCAGCCTAAACACTCCTTAAAAGTGAATTTATATCAATAAATTATAGAAATTACTCACTAGAAAACACAGGTTTGGCTTCATGTGTCACCAAAATCAAAAATACCCCAGCAGGAAGGAGCTTGGTGGGGATTTTTCCTCCTTTTTTTTTTTTAAGGGTTGCTTCCTCTCTCTGAGCTGCTCCTGGCCTCGTGTGGGATGGGATTGTGCTGCAGATTCTGCAGGGAATGGCAAATTCCCTGTTTTCCATTAAAACTGAGGAATTAAAATGTGTTTTAAACCTCAGATGAGCTGGATTGGAAGGTCCTCAGGGTGATTTCCAGTCACTGGATTTCCCTGCCACTTCCTGAAGGACAAAAAAATTCCTGTGGCTGAGGCATTTCCCTGTGGCACTGAGCATCCTCCTCTCCCCATGGGAATGTTGGATTTCAGCTCCAAGAAATAGGGAAACCTTTCCAACTGCCCATTCCCACCTGGAATTGCTCACAGTTCCTGAATGATTTCTGTGTTTTGGCACCAACAGCAGCAGGAAAAGCAGGGACTGGAAAAGGTGGAAGGAGCTGCAAGACCAGGAGAACTCAGGGCCAACAGATCTCGGTGTTTCCCCAAATCCCTTCCAGTTTTGGGCTGAAAAATGGCAAAAGAGGGGAAAGGAGCAGTGGTTGCAAAGCACTCTGGAGGTTTGAGGTTTTGGAGTGTGGCTCTTGCTGTTCCAGCTCACAAATATCCAGATTTAATAGGGGATCCTTGGGAAAACTACCCAAAAAAGGGGCTTTTTTTTCCCAATTAAAGAGCACAAAGATGCAGTTTGAGATGGGTTTGTTTTCAAGCTGAGACAACAGAGAGAGAGAGAGAAGGCAAATATCATGTTCAGGTGATAAATATCCATGATGTTTCTGGGAAAAAACTCCAGTTTCTGCTTCATTCAGCCACTTAATTTCAATACTTGCAAGACCTGGCCCTGAAAGAACTTGATCCTCAAGTCTCATTTTGTTTATGTAACAACTGGGGAATATTGGATTTCCCTTCATCAGCATCCCCTGGGAAGGCAGTGGGAGTTACTGGTTTGAACTGGGTGGGATCTGCAGCACTGACCCAGGCCTTGGCTGGGTGTTTTTCCCTCTATTCCCAATTTTTAAGCAAAGAGGAGGCAAAAAAAAACCCCAACCCCAAATCCTTTGGCAGAGGTGGATTTTAGCCACCAGAATGAGTGTAAATAGTGCAAAAACCACCTCACAGGAGCTGCTCCCTGCCAAATTCCTCACTCCAGCTTGTCCCATCCAGCTTTTCCGTGCCCAAACAGCTGGAGCAGCTTCCCTGCCCTCATTCCTGCTCATCTTTTTCCCCTCAGGATACTGAGGGGAAAAAAAAAAAAAATATCTGAGAAATGTCCTATCCAAGCTGGAGCTCAGCAGAACCCTCAGCACGGGGCAAGCAGGAAATCAATTCCCAAACCAAAGCAGCTTTTTAGGAAAAACTGGAAGCAGCTTTTTAGGAAAAAGTTGAGTGTTTGGGCTGTCACCTGTGCTGGTAGTGGTGGGACAGGAATCCTGGGGCAGGGTGGATTTCCAGCTGGAGCAGGGTCCTGACTGGGCTCTGCACCGCGCCCTTGGGGCTGAGCGAGCGGAAGGTGCTGAAGTCGTGGGTTCCCAGCAGGAATTTTCCTGCTTCCCTCATGGCAGGGATGTCCAGGGGGCTGGAGTCAAACACAGAAGGTGGGATTAGGAGGTTGGGAAGGGCTAAAAACCAAGGAATTACACCAGGCTCAAACCCCAAGGAATTACACCAGGCTCAAACCCCAAGGAATTACACCAGGCTCAAACCCCAAGGAATTAAGCAAGGTTCAAACCCCAAGGAATTAAGCAAGGTTCAAACCCCAAGGAATCACACCAGGCTCAAACCCCAAGGAATTAAACCAGGCTCAAACCCCAAGGAATCACACCAGGCTCAAACCCCAAGGAATCACACCAGGTTCAAACCCCAAGGAATCACACCAGGTTCAAACCCCAAGGAATTAAGCCAGGCTCAAATGAGGCCTTACAAGTGGGAATTATCCCCACAGAAGCCAAGCCTGCCATGGAATCCCAGGTTGCTGAGGTTGGAAAATCCCTCCAGGATCAGAGTCCAGCCTGGGATCCCCACCTTGTCCCCAGCCCAGAGCTCCGAGTGCTCCCGGGGCACCTCC
This sequence comes from Anthoscopus minutus, assembly GCA_013399455.1. Classification (NCBI taxonomy): domain Eukaryota; kingdom Metazoa; phylum Chordata; class Aves; order Passeriformes; family Paridae; genus Anthoscopus; species Anthoscopus minutus. Next base: position 3,173 of record VWYI01033455.1, read on the forward strand.
AGGGATGGGCACTCCAGACCTCCCTGGGCAGCAATTCCCGAGTTTAACAGCCCTTCCCATGGGGAAATCCCTCCTGATGTCCAACTTAAATCTCTCCTGAGGCCATTCCCTCTCTTCCTGTCCCTGCTCCCTGCCCCAGAACCCAAACCTGGGGCTGTCAGGGAATTGTGCAGAGCCAGAAAATCCCCCCTGATCCCTGGTTTTTTTCCCTTCTCCCAGCACTGATTCCTTGATTTTCCTTGCTGAGGTGTCTCCCCAGGAAGATGCACTCACCCTCCAGAGGGAGCCCAGCAGAGATCCCGCTCGAACACCGGGATTTGGGAATGGTGGGCACAGCCCAGCAGCAGCCGGTAAATGTAGGTCCTGGACAGGGCACAGAAACGGGCATGGAAGGTGCTGGGCACTCGCTGGGCACTGAGGATGCTGTGGGACAGAGGGGACACGTGACAGGGACACGAATCCCAAAGCTTTCCCATCAGCACTGGAATGTGCAGCTGGAGAAAGCTTGACTAGTGCTGATGGGGCTTCTGATGCCTGGAGGAGCTGGAGCTGATGGAGTTTGGGGAATAAAGGAGATTTATTGAGAGGTCACAGGGTTACAAATCAGGCTCTGTGTGGATGGCTCCAAAGATGGAGGCCAGTCCCAAAATCCCACTCTTTGGGATGGGTTTGGCTCCATTTGCACACAGGAGCTTCATTTGCCACCCTCTTCCTTCTGTGTTGTTTCACTTCCAGCCTGAAGTTTGGAAAATGTGTCCTTGAGTTCCAATCAGAGTAGGATTGTTGTGTGTTCTTCACCCTGGGAAAGGACCTCAGCACCCTGAACAAAAGCCACACCCCAGTGCAGAACAGAAAACCCCAAAAGCCCAGAACTGTGGAATGTTTGGGTGGAAGGACATTAAAGGGACACTAAAGGGACATTAAAGGGACACTAAAGATCCATCATTCCACCCCCTGCCATGAGCAGGGGCACCTTCCAGCATCCCTTGGACACTTCCAGGGATCCAGGGGCAGCCACAGCTTCCCTGGGGATTCCTTCCCAAGATTCCACCTAAAGCCACTCCCTGGAAGTTTGAAGCCATTCCCCCTCGTCCTGAGGAAACAGCTCTGCCGAGGGTGACCCAGCCCTTGGGACAATTCCCACTCCTGCTTTTAGGGATCCCAAAGGGAGAGGGAAGAATCCCCTCTGCTCACCCCTCAGGGAGCTCCTGCAGCAGATGGGGATGGTTTAAAGGAGGTCACTTCCCTGTCACCTCCCCTTGGCACCTCCAGGAACATCGAGGTGAATCCCAGGTGGGTGTGAGAGCAATGACAGATTTGTCTTTACAAACAGGCTGTGGGTCTGCTGGTGGATAAAACCAGCACTGAGAGATAAAAGGAACAATGGGAAGGATTCCACAGATTGATGAATGGAAAAAGATACTTGCCTTTACAAACCAACTGTAGGTTTGCTGGTAAATAAAATTGGGTGTTGAAAGATGAGGGAAACAATGGGGAAAACCCACAGGTTCTGTAAGGATTAAAAATGAAAAGGGAGGGTTGTGCATTAGAGGGGAATCTGAGGTTCTGGGAAGTCTGCACCTCTCAAGTGCCTCAGGCAGTGGGGAAAGAGAGAGGGAAAGGAGCTGGGAAATTGGGATCAAAAGGAGGCTGCGTCCTCCAAAATCTGAGAGACCCCAGGGGAATGTCCATGGCCTCTCCCTTTATTCCAATAAAGTAAAAGGGCTCCTCTGCCTCCTCCTTGGCCATAAACCTCTGCTGTTTGTGGGTTCATTTTCCTGACAGGTGTGAGTGAATCCAGCAGAACTCCCTCATCCCACATGGACAGCCCCAAAAGCCATTCCCTGCTCATGTCCACTCACCCCCCACTGAGCCCGAGCTTCCCAGGCAGCTGAGCTCCCCTGTTTGCTTCCACAGGCAGCAGGGAGAAAGTTCCCTGCTCCTCCAAACCAAAAATCCCCAGCACACACAGCCTGGGAGGCAGAAAGGAGAGCACAGAGGTTTGCCAGACCAAATTCTCCCTGTCCAGGAAGGACACAGAGCTTCCCTGAGCTCCTGCACCTCTCCCAAAGTGTTCCCATGTACTGGATGTGACTCTGCCTCATCCCAAAGCTCTGCTGCTCTCCATCCTGGCAGGAAAAATCCAGAGCCACAGAGCCACAGCCCCTGCAGGTGCTGCTTCAGAGGAGACCTCTCCTTAGAAGGGAGTTTTTCTCCTGCTGTTTTGCCTTCCTGCCTTTGGAATTTAGTGAGGGGAAAAGAGCCAGGGCAGGCAAAAAAGCCAGGATAGATTTGGGACCACAAATGTCTTTATTTACTTTAAGGAAGGTTGGTGCTGCAGGGATTTTTGCCAGCTCAAGCGCCTCTGGCTGCCAGCCCTCCCCTGGCTCAGACCACAGAGGGAGAAATGAAAGCTGAGCCACAAAGATTTGCAAAAACAAGCCCAGGAGTTGCTCCACTGCTCTAAACCATCAGGGGAAATGCAAACTCCATCCTCCAGGCCGGCAGTGGGGTTTGAAGCCAGGACCTGCAGCCTCCTCTAAACACCAATGATAAAATTATTTCATTTATTTCCCTCTGTCTGCATGCCTCCACAAGCACACAGACTGTCCTGAGCTTCTTCTGTGAACACCTGTGTGGTTTTTATTAAATAACCATCCTTTCAGAAAGATTCTTTCAGAGGAGCCTATTTCTGCTCACATAATTCTTCAGTGCAGGCAGCTTTTCCTGCTGCAATTGTGCCTTTTAGCCAGGAATGGTTTTCCAGATTTTTCTCCAGAAGCTGCATTTCAGGCCTTGCTGAGATCCCATTTTTAAAAATGGGTAAATAAAGAACCATGTGGTTTTTTGTTGTTTTTTTTTTTATCTCTCCAACACAGCAAGAGTTTTGAAATCAAAGTGGGGGGGAAAAATCCCAAAGACATTTAACTAGAAATGGCAATATATGAGACAAAAAACCATCACTGACAACAGCACCTAAAAGGCAATTTGCAGGAGGTGGGAGGAATCCCAGCTCTGCCTTGTCACTCAGACAACATTCACTGTGTGCTTACAAAAGCAGAAACAGGAGGTGTGAGACTCCCACACTGCCAGCCCCATTCCCAAGGGCAGCAGAGCCCTCCTGAAATGACTCAAACTCTGAAACATTCTCTGATTTTTTTTTGGGGGGGGATGAGATCCTTTTTTATGTTTTTAAGTTGAAGAGACACAGCAGTGACCACCAGGCCACAATGAGGGCTTTTACTCAGCCAGCCTGGAATTCTCTTTCCCTTCCAAGCTGCATCCACAACAATGTTTTCTCACAAAGATCCCTCTCTCCTTCAGCCCCTGCTCAGAACCACATCAAAGTTTGGAGTTTTCAGCATGAGCAGAGAATTCCTCCTCCTGGCACAGGGATTTTTCCAGAGGGAGGGATGAGGGCTGAGGACGTGCAAGCTCAGGCCTGTCACCCTCTGCTTAATGGGAAGCAGATGAAGCAATTTTGGGAAGGTTCAGCCTTGGGGAGAAGGAAAAGCTGATAAATTCTGCTCAGTTAATCAGAAAGTGTCACCCCCCCTCAAAGGTGCCTGGCAGACCTCAGAGTGAAACAGAAATTTCCCCACCTGAGATCCTGCTCCTGGCTCGTTTGGGAGATGCTCCAAGCATCCTCCAAACTTCCTCTCAAAGCTTCCTCCAGCAGCAAATCTGGTTATTCTTGGGTTGCTCAGTGCTGGTATCACAAACCTGGCTGTGATTGTGGATCTGTCTGACCACCCATCAGCACTTTTAGCTCTCTGGGACAGCTTATTCCATCAAAACTTGAAAGTACAACTTAATTCCAGGCCTGAGGTCAGGGAAGAACCACTGAGATTCAGTGGCTGGTGACACAATAGATGGATCACTACAGTGGTACCCTGTGGCTGCAAAATCAGCTCCCAAACTGCTTTGAAGGAAGGAAATCAGAACTCTGACCCAACTCCACCTTCTCTGTGACTGCTACAACACCCAGAAAAGGGTTTGGACTTCCAGGTCCCGTCCTGGTTTTCAGTCTGAGCAAAACCAACAACCCAAAAAACCCTGCACAAATTCTATTTCATGATTTCTTTTTTTTTTTTCTTAACTGTGGAAAAAATGGCCTCCAGCCCCACCCCACAGCAGCTGCTTTAGAGTCTTTCCACCCATGTCAAGGAAAGTGAAATCTGTCAAGGGACAGGAACTCCCAGCCTGGGAGAGGGAGATTTGCTCTGTGGCCTCTCCCTGCAGAGGAACTGAGCTGCTGCTTGCAGACAAACTGGGCTTGGAAGTGCCAAATTCTCAATCCTCTATTACCCTGCTCAAATCCCACCTCAGGATTGGGCTGCAGGACCTGCCCTGCCCCTGGGCTGTGCTGGAAAAACAGGGAAGTCAGGGTTGGCTTTTCTTTTCAGCTTCCCACTTTGCTTTAAGACCCAACCAACTCTGCAGATTTGTCCTCCAGCAGCACCTGAGCTAATGTGGACAGCCAGGAGATTGTCAGGATCAAAAGGAAAAGCCAGGGTGGCCTCATGATGTCCCCAGAACTGTCTGGGGGCTGCTAAAGGAACTGCAAACATCAGGGGAAGAGGGCAGATAAAACAAGACAACCAACAGGCAGCAACTGCAACTCTGTGCCTGCACATGTGAGGCTCTCCCAGAGCCTTCCTGAGCTCACATTCCAGGGATTTCACTTCCTCTTCCCCTCCAGCCTCTGATGGCTCCCCTGCTGCTTGTCTGGGGCTGAGGGAATGCAGCTGCTGCACTGCAGATCCCCGAGACAAAAGTGCATTTCAAGAAATGAAATTATTGTACCAAGCACAGCACCACTGACTGCCAGTGCAGAAACGCTGCAGGGAAACGCTGGGAAAACTCATCCAGAGGCCTGGAGAGCTGCAGGCTCTGGGATCTGGGATCCCACTCACAACATCCCTGCCACAGCAGCACATTCCAGGCCAGCACTGCCTCACCACACTCCTGGCCAGCAGGAATTTGGCCCCTGGAGCCACTGGACCTCTGGACACAGCAGAGTCCCTGCAGCTGACCCTGCTGGGGCACCCAGGCATGGCCCAGCAGCTGATCCCTGCAGCCCATCCCTGATTTTTATGGGGTCAGGAGAAGGTGTGGAGCCAGCTGGGCAGGGATTAAAATAATCTTTAACAGCCTCTTCTTCATAAATTTCCTTATAGACTCTTACAGTTCCAGTCTCTGCAGCAGCCCATAGCAATGGGTTTCACACTTTCTGTTTGCAAGAATCACTTTTTGTACTTAAAGCCTTTGCCCAAGATACTTACTGGTTTTATTAAGTTATGGAATCTGAAATCCTTAAAATAAGTGCATCATCATTTTCCTGATGACCTTCTTTACAAGGTCATGGTTTTGTAGATCTTTTTTTTGCTTTCTCCTTTCACCTCTGTCATTCTCAAACTGAATTGTGGATAAACTAATCTGCTTTATTACAGTCTTCTTTATGACAGCTTCTCATTGCTGGGACAAAGCACACCTCCATCCACCCCTCAGAGCCCAAACTGCTGCAGCCCCTGCAGGTTCAGAGCTGCATTTGGGGTTCCCCAAGCTTTTGAGAAGTGGAATCCCCACTGGCAAAGCCAAGAGCAGATGCAAGGCCCAGGTCAGGCTCCACATCCCAGGCCTGGCTCCGTCAGCGTTTGGGCCAGGTCTTGTTCCACAAGGGAGAGATTAGGAAATAAAGCAGGGAGTGGACTTCCCAGTCATGCTGCTGCTCTCACAACAGCCCAGATTTGGCTTTCAGCCCAAAAATCCCGATTGTTTCCACTCCATCTACATGTGAACCTTAAAAATGCACCTGTGGGGAAGGACACACAAAGCGACAGCTGACAGAGACCTTGGGAAGAAAAGCAAAGGACCTGAAATTCCACCCATCTTTTGAAACCTTCACCAGGTGTGGTGATTATTTCTGTAACTGAGGCAGAAACTGCTGATTTCATGATCCTTTCCTGGGTTTGATGCAGAACAAATTCTCCAGGGAGCAATAACTGAGAGCAGACACCCTCATGGGCATCCCAGGGAATCCAGCCCTCGCGTGGCGACACCAAACTGCCACAACTCCTCTTTTTTGTCAGCAGACAATCCCACAGCAACAAAAGCTGATTTCAAAGCCCCAGGCCAGCAGCAAAACCACACAAAAACAAAGGAGAGATTTTTCCAACAGAACACAGGACAAAATCCATCTTTGTGCAACAAGGCGCAGGGCGGCCACTTCTGCACCTCCGCCCCGAAAAAAAAAAAAAAAAAAAAACCAAAATGAAGGAGTTTTGCCTCTGCAAAGACTCACCGGATGGGCTCGGGCCTGAGGTGGTAGTTCAGCCCCTGGACAAGCTGCTTGCCAGTGAAAGCTGCCTTGCCTGGAGCCCTCTGGATGTCCAGGTGGGCGGCGTTGGCCAGCGCGTGGACGCCGGTGTCCGTGCGGCTGGAGATGTGGAACTTGATGGGAGCGCTGGGCCTCAGCTTCTGCGCTGCCTCCTGGAGCCAAGAGAAGGGGAAAGTCAGCAATAATTCAGTAAAAACCTCCTCCTCCTGGCTAAGCACAGCTCTGTGCTGCTCCCAGAGCAGTTTGGAGTTGCTGTGGGTTGAAAAGAAGTGATGGGGAAGAGGGTGTTTGGGGGAATTTTTTCTAAATTCAGTGGGTTTTTTTTTTAGTTTCTGCCCTGAAATCACCTCACAAAGAGGGTCCAAAATGCCATTAGAGCTTCCCCAGGTGCTCAAAATAAAGGCAAAGATAACTGCTCATCTCTCTAGCCTCTGCTTTGTGTCATGTGGGCTTCCTTAAGTGCACACAGTCAAGTGAAAAAATATTTGTGTCTTCACCCTCTGCTTTGTGTCGTTGGGTGAGGGGGAAAAAACCACAGAGGAGCACCCAAACCCCAGACAGAAAATCCAGTGAAAATTACTGCAGGGAGTAAGTGAAACATCTGGAAGGGTGAAAAACCACAAAAGAAGGCAGAAAACCAGAGGAACGACTCAAAATTTCCTTCTCCTTCCCATCCCCACTCCTGAGCAACGACCCCAGAGGTTTTTATTGGATTTTAATTTGGTACAAGAGTCAATAAAATTCAGATTGCTGACTCACAAATACCTTCCAGACTCCTGCTGGAGCATTCAGGGTTCTGGGCTTTCCAAAATGTTCCATGAAAACGCACAGGGAGGCAGAGAAAAATGTAACCAAGCTGCAGGGGCAGGCCTGGGAAACAGAACCAAACTGATTTTTCCCTTCCTAATCCTTCCATTTGGAGTTCACATGTGGTTACAATTAGCAGTGAAAAAAACCCTTTATTTATCACCCTCAAGCAGAGAGGAATGAAATAGTTTCCCGCAGCAGACCTTGGCTTGTGCCTCAGCAATTTGTCTGGGAGCAGGAGCTGATTTTTAAGAGCAAAGTTTCTCCAGAGATGTTTGGGTTTTGCAGGCTCCTCCCTCCCTCTCTCCACCCTTTTCTCCCCCTCCTTCCTCAGCAGACAAAAAGCAGCCAGTGGAAACAAGAGTTGAGAGAGACAACGGGAGAGAACGTGGAAAACATCCTGGGTTGTTTTTTTTTGTTGGCTCCAGGCTTGGGTTCAGCACTGCTCTGGATCCCTCAGTGCATCCCAGCTCCACGTGGATAATCAGGAACCAAGCTGGATCATCAGAACACTGGATTTCTCTACTGGAAACCAGACTGGAGAGGAAAAGAGGAGCAGAGTCTCAAGTAAATCTGGTTATTGCCCCTGCTCAGCTCAGCCAGCAAAGCCACAAAGGTGCAGGACTGGGGATTTTCCTTCCACAAATGGGATTTTCACAGTTTCCCTTCTCCATCAGATTTTTCCCACCTTTCTGAGCATCCAAAGGAAGAATGTGACCATCAACCCCACCAAATAAATCCCAGTTTGTGAAGCTCAAAGCTTTGTGGATTTTTCCTCCAGCACAAGAGGCACCCTGCTGCCTTCCAGCTTCAATTTTAAATTTTCAATTTCAATTTTCTTTCTTTTGGATGGGATATAATCTCCTGAAAGAGAGAATTTCTGAACTGCTGAGCTTCTCTTTGCAGGCAGCTAAGAAATGACCCCTTCACCTTTGCAAATATCTCCTATCTGAATACCCAAAGTCCTTTGAGCACTGAAGGTTTCCTCCTCTTGTTCCTGTGCACTTTAATCTCTTAATATCCCCCACCCTGAATTTCAAAAATGGTGCATTATTTCCATGCAGGAATTGCTTGGAAAAGGACCAGTTTTTCCTGCCCTTGCAGTAGAAACAAGCCCCTAAAACAGACAGGGCTTTCATCTGAGGATCTCCAAAGGCTTTGGTGCTGTTATTCCAGATCCCCATCCTGTTTGGGATCATCTGTGGGCATCTCCTGAAGCAGGTGTTAAGCATTTCACCCAGCTAAAAAGAAATGAAGAAAGGAATAAAGGAGCTGGGCTGTCCTGTTTGTGCACACAGTTCACAGCTCTCTGCTCCCTCCTTTAAGCCACAGGAAACATCAATATTTTTCCCTTAGCAGGTGCTATAAACACTGAAATCTTGGCTTTGGCACCTGCTGGAGGCCTCTCACATCTCACCCATCTGCATTTATCCCAAATTTTTCCACCCAGCAGCATCCCAGAGTGCAAGCTGATCCCTCAGGCATGCCAGGGATGCAGGGGAAAGCATGAATTGTATTTAGCTGCTCTGTCCTGCTCACAAGCTTTGCTCCCTGAGCACTTCCACAGTTTGAATTAGGCTGGAATTTCCACTGCTGCCTGCCAGAATGATATGGATCCACATTCCAGATTGCTTTTATTGCTCCCAGCTCAGTTTTCCTCTCATGCTGGAGGGGCAGGAGGAAGAACAAGCTCCCACTGATGAACATCACCCATGGCAGGGGAGCAAAAGTTCATCCTGAAGTCTGAATAAATAATAATAGTAATAATAATAATAATAATAGTAATAGTAATAATAAGGAAAGAAGTCTTCCAGATTTTCCATTGATCTTTACAGGCATTGGGAAGGTTTTGGAAAAATACATTTCTCTTCCCCAGCTGCTGGATTGGACATGGTTTCATCCTTTGGAATGGCACAGGGGCTGCAGTGCCCTGCCAGGGAGCTGCACAATTTATTAATTACAGTGTTCTAATAATTAATAACATGCAAGCTTCTGGTTGCAAGTCATCACAGCCTCCCTGACTCACTGGGTGCTATGTCAGCTGAAACTCATTAAAAATCTAGCTCATTTTCAGTTGGATAGATGAAATGGAAGTGAATGCCAAAAAGGATACGCTGAGAATGTGGATTTTGTTAGAAGAGAAGGTTACCACAGCAATCTCCAACGTCACTGGAATTATTATCAAAACAGAGGCTGAAGATGACAGTTCTCTTTGTCTGTTTTAATATCTTGCTCTTTTTTTTTTAAGGCTGCCTTGCATAGTAAGGAGCTGGTGTTTCTCCTTTCTCTCCTCTCCTACTCCCTTTTCCTTTCATGAGCAACAATACCTGCCCTGAGCACAAGGCTGCTGGCCAGAACAGGGTTTTGTGAGGGGAAGATGAGTTTGGTCAGCATTTCCCAGCAAAATGGGAAATAGGAGATGGTTCCAGGCTGGCCTGAGAGGGAACTCTGTAGATCCCAAGCAGGTAGGGTTTTTTTTAACAAAAGCAACAGCAAAAGGTGAGATCTTTCTTTACACCAGAGACTTCTCTAAGGATTGAGACAGAGCCTGAAGCCCTGGATGTTAAAAGTTTCCATGAATAACTGGAGGGAGCCAAATCCCAGAGCTCCAACCTCCCCATCTGGGGAAACCAGGCCTGGAATTTGCTTTGGGCCTGAGCTGGGCTTCCGACTGCTCTAAGAAATAAGTGTTGCCAACAAAACTCACCCCCCTCAAGGAGAGAGGAAAAGCTCCCACAAGAGACAGAGCATGAAGTCCTGGATATGAAAAGCTTCCATGAATAAATGGAGGGAGCCAAATCCTAGAGCTCCAACCTCCCCACCAGGGCAAGCCAGGCCTGGAATTTGCTTCGGGCCCAACAAGGCCAGGTTGGGCTTCTGAGCACTTCCAGACTTGTCTCCAAGAAATAAAGAGTTGCCAGCAAAGCTCACCCCCTCAAAGAGAGAGGAAAAGCTGCTACAAGTATCTCTGGACTAAAACAAGGCTCCGTTTCCTCTGGACAGTCCCAGGGCTGTGTCACAGAGCAAAGCCTTGCAGTGACACAGGGTGACAAACAGATCTGTCCAGAGATTTTCTCTCAGCACAAACTGACACAAAATCAAGCAGCCCATTGCCATTTCCAGCTGCTGAAACACCAGGTCTGCACCTCCCAGGTTATTTGTTTGCCTGGAACTGCAAACAAATGGCTGAACATCCTCAGAACACAATAAGGATCTCATTACAGCTTTAATTTTGCCTTTCCCTTCGGTTGCCTTCCTGGCTTTGGGGAAAGCAGTGAAGTTCAAGACTGCAGAGAGAAGGAGGAAGGAAGAGAAATTCCTGCAGGCCCCAGAAGTTTTCTATTAAAGCTGCTTTAAGGCTTCCCATGTGGTTCCAATAGACACAGCAGTGCCCAGCATCAATCCCACCACATGAAAGCACCGAGCTGGCCTGCAAAGTGCTGATACTGGGAAAAGGCAACACCAAATAAGCTCATGTTTGTCTTTTTCTCCTCTTCTTTCCTCCTCTCATCACCCACCCAACCCATCTGCCTGTACAGACATCACTAAATAATGCAGAACAACTGCAGGGCTCACCCCAAGTCCAGAGCCTGCATGGCTCAGAGGATGAGATAAATGGGATAGAAAATCCTTTTGGGCTCTTCTTTCAGGCTCTGCACAATATTCAGACATTTTCTCTGCCACAATCTGGGGCAAGAAGCCACATGGAACACCCTGAGAACTCTGATGCCAGCCCTAATTCCTCTTTGCACTTGGCTTTGGAGTGAGGGCAGCAGGATTCTCAGCCCCACGGGGCGTGGGGATGTCCTGGCCGTGTCACCCAGGTGGGACACGAGGCTGCTGGGGGACAGCTCAGTCCTTCACAGTGCCAGGGCAGAGCAGAGCGTCCCAAAGCGCTGCAAATTGGGATTTGGGTCAGACAGACTGGCCACAAATGGGAACTGAGTGACAAAATTAATGCCCAGGTGTGCTCTGACCTGCCAAAATCAGCTCTTCAGCAACCTCTTATCTTCCAAACAGGCACAAGCTTCATTTTGAACTCCATGATGCTTCTAAGATAAGAGAAATAATTCAGCTTCCTTTTGATTCCTGCCCTGCACCAGACTCAGCAGCTCAACAGCAGCTTGTAATTAATTCACAGTTTTAATTCACAATTGGATTGCAACACTCAGGTGACCCATTTTCTACTCCTGGGTATAAAAATGGGTTTTTTACAATCACTGCCAGCCCAAACTGCACCTGGGGTCCTCAAACCATTCCCAGATCCAAGGGAATCCCTGGGAGCAGTGCAGGGGCAACATTTTATTTTTCCCTGGCATAACAGAACTAAAAAAAAAAAATAAAAAAAATTTAAAAATGGAAGCAGCACAGAACAATGGACATCCTGCTGTGCTTTGTTCTAAAAACCTCTGTCAGGGATGGCCTCTCTGGGAGCAGACAGCATCCAGCTGCTGAGTCCATCAAGTAACTGGACATGAAGCAGAAATGAGGCAGTTTTAATTTAATTTAAGGACGAGGAAAGGCAAAGCCACAAGTCCTAACAAAGCACCTGAGCAGGGGCTCTCAGAGTCAGTTCTGGGCTCAATTAAGTGCCATTGAAAAGTTCACAACTTTTTAAGGTCAGAATCTGTATAATGGCATCATGTTAAGTATTATGTTTTGAACTTTAGAGTGTTTAGCACTCTGCCAGTTTTATTGAGTGTCTGTCTCAAAACAGTATTTACCCATGGTAATTTCTGGAGCTGAACAACGTGACCCTAAAAGCTTCATTTTCATGACAACAGGATTAGCAAGGACCTACCTCCAAATAATTCTGGACTCCAACCAGGGCCTGATCACTTTTGGTCTCCATAACCCCACTGCAGAGCAAAACAAACACGATTTATTGATGTGTGTCAATGTTCAGGGACTTGACAAAAGCCCACCAACAAATCCAGGACTTCCTGGATTTCCCACAGAACTTTCAGGGACCAAACACCGAGGAATGGGCAGGAAAAGAAATTTCAGGGACCAAACACTGAGGAATGGGCAGGAGCAGTGGCCTTAGTGGTTATTAAACTTATTAAACTAAAAGTGGTTATTTTCAAGGAGGGATGCTGGAAATTAAATAATCCCTCAAATGTTCCTCCCTCGAGGCAGAGGCTGACAGGAGAATAAGGCAGATAAATTAAATCAGTTTGAGAGAAAACTATTTTAGGGCCAGGAGTTGGTTGCCAATTGCAGGCCAGGACTTGTGAATGTCATAAATTACCTAAAAAGCCACAAAGACACTTTGTGATGAGCTTCCTGCTCTGCCACAGAAGTCACGGAAGGGCTGAGAACCATCCTGGGGTTAAGCCCAAACTACCCAGAGGAATTTGGGCCAGCCCCCACAGTGACCCCGTGCTGGAGCTGTGGGGCTGTGCTGTGACACCCTCCAGATGGGCACAGCTCCATCAGCTGGGGCTGCCCAGGTTCTCCCACACACCTGGACATGGGAACAGGCACAAATCCACACATGGATGTTGGGAAGGGCTGGGGAAATGCAGCCTGGGGCATCTTCCTGCAGGGAGCACAGTCCAGGGCTCGCTGCCCTACATCTCTGGGCACCACAAATCACTTCCCCCACAGCAAACACAGGGCTCTGTCCTCCTGCCCCCGGCCTGAGAGAAATCTCCCTTCTTCTCTGGCCTTTCCTGCCTTTTTTCCTCACTGATTTCATGTATTTCCTGCCTGAACCATCCCTTCACTCACTTCTGTGCAGCTCCCTGCCTGCTCTCACCTGCTCAGCAAGGGTTAGGACACTGTTCTCATCCATCCCTCCTCAACTGCCTTCCCCAAACTCTGCTCTCCCCAAACGCTGTTCTTGTCCATTCCTTCCCAAAATCTGCACTCCCAAACTCTGCTTCCTCCAAATTCTGTCATCCCAAACTCTGCTCTCCCCACTGTTCTCATCCATTCATCCACAAACTCTGCTCTCCCTAAATTGTCATCCCAAACTCTGCTCTCCCCAAACCCTGTTCTCACCCATTCCTCCCCAAACTCTGCTCTCCCGAAATTCTGCCATTCCAAACTCTGCTCTCCCCAAATACCGCTGTCATCCATTCCTCCCCAAATTCTGCTCTCCCAAACCCTGCTCTCTCCAAATTCTGCCATTCCAAACTCTGCTCCCCCAAACTCGGCTCCCCCAACTTCTGCTCTCCCCAAACACCGCTGTCATCCATTCCTCCCCAAATTCGGCTCTCCCAAACCCTGCTCTCTCCAAATTCTGCCATCCCAAGCTCTGCTCCCCAAAAACTCTGCTCCCCCCAAACACCGCTGTCATCCATTCCTCCCCAAATTCGGCTCTCCCAAACCCTGCTCTCTCCTAATTCTGCCATCCCAAGCTCTGCCCTCTCCAAGCTCTCTCCCCAGGTCCTGCTCTCTCCCATCCCTCCCCAGCGCTGCTCCGCTGCCGCCCGCGGCTCGGGGACAGCGGAGCACGTACCTGTACCTGGTGCCAACGTACTGAAAGAACACCAGGTACCGGGCAGGGGTACAAGGCATGGCGGGCACGGAACCCGGCACGGAACGGCCCGGGCAGCACCGCCCCTTCCCCCGCCCGGCACCGCCGCTTCCGCCGCCCGCACCGCGGAGCGCGGAGAGAGCGGGGCGGGCCGGGATGGGATCTGGGGAACGGGATGGGATCTGGGGAGAGGGATGGGATCTGGGGAATGGGATGGGATCTGGGGAATGGGATGGGATCTGGGGAATGGGATGGGATCATAGGGAGCGGGATGGGATCTGGGGAATGGGACGGGATCTGGTGTGCGGGATGGGATCTGGGGAGCGGGATGGGATCATAGGGAGCGGGATGGGATCTGGGGAGCAGGATGGGATCTGGGGAGAGGGATGGGATCTGGGGAATGGGATGGGATCATAGGGAGCGGGATGGGATCTGGGGAGCAGGATGGGATCTGGGGAGAGGGATGGGATCTGGGGAATGGGATGGGATCATAGGGAGCGGGATGGGATCTGGGGAGCAGGATGGGATCTGGGGAGAGGGATGGGATCTGGGGAATGGGATGGGATCATAGGGAGCGGGATGGGATCTGGGGAGCAGGATGGGATCTGGGGAGAGGGATGGGATCTGGGGTGCGGGATGGGATCTGGGGAATGGGATGGGCTGGGAGGGACCAGGAGTAGACATATAAGAACCGGGGATGCTCTCATGGGGACCGGGATGGGTTGATGGGAGCTGGAGATGGGCTCATGGGGACTGGGATGGGCTGCTTGGGACCAGGATGTGCTGATGGAGAGCCAGGATGTGCTGCTGGGAGCCAGGGATGGGCTGGTGGGGACCAGGATGGGCTTGGGGACCAGGGATTTGCTGATGGAGAACTGGGATGGGCTGATGGGAACCTGGGAGCTGCTCATGGGGACCTGGGAGCTGCTCATGGGGACCTGGGAGCTGCTCATGGGAGCTGGGATGTGCTGCTGGGAGCTGGGATGTTGAGCAAACATCAAACCCCTCTGGAACTCTGTGATTCACCTTGGATGCTCCTCAGCTCTCCAGCTGTGCTGCCTGCAAGTCTGGAAGAAAGATATAATAATGAAAGAAATTAATAATGATGATGATGTATTGATTTGAGCTAAGAAAACACATGAAGTTTTCTTAGCTAGGGCCAGGTTGGAGCACCCTGGGGTGGTGGAAGGTCCCTGTCTGTGGTAGGGGGTGGGAACTGGATGATTTTTAAGGTTCATTCCAAGCCAAATCCTGCCAGCACTGGTGTTCCAGGCAATCCCAATCCATCTAGTTCAGCCTGGAAAGATGTGTAAATAACAGCTGAGGGGAAATAACAGCTCCAGGGACAAAAATAAACCAAGTAATGGTAAAACACAAAGGCTGCAGATGTTCTCAATGCCTGTAATCTGTATTTAAAACTCTTTCTAAAACACTGAACTGCAATATCTGGATGGGCAAGAACCCCAAACCAGCACAAACAGGTGCCCAACTCATTGGTAAAGCAGGGAGAGAAAAATCCCCAGAGAGAAAAATTCCCCTCATGCAAGTCTGAGATCTGTTTTGAATGGCAAAACCCAGGCAGCTTTCAGGGCACACAATGCAGCCAGCCCCTGTTACAATGGAAGTGATGAACTCAGCTTTGGAGACTTTGGGTTTCTAATCCCTGGCCTTGTCCAGGCAGGAGCAACCACTGGCTTCCATCCCTGCTGGTGAAGTCTTAGGATTTCAGCTTTTCTATTTTCCATGTATTTGTAATCCTGCAGTTCTTTAGTGTAGAGCTCTAAACTCCATGTACAGTGTGAGCTGCTGCTTCCCCATTTTGGTCAGACACCAATTCCTCTCCAGGCCCGGGAATCAAGGACACCTCCCTGCCTCAGGGCCCCAGAAATGGAATAAAAAATGAGTTGAGGGGAGAAAACGTGGGGTAAATTCCTTCATTACCTGAAGCTGTAATTGAAAAATTAACTCCCAATCTACAAATGGATCAAACTTACAAAAATGCGAAAACCCGTGGGTTTGGGTTTTGTCTGCCCTAAATGTACCTGAAGGCCCTTCAATAAAGAAAACTACTTTTTCTTCCCTGAATTCTGTCTGGCCTCTGTTTTTAGGTAGCCCAGGAAGGCATCACTGGAAGCACCATGGAAAAGGAGCCTTGGCTTGGTTTGAGCTCTGTGAAACCACAGAGGCCACAGAGGCCGCCTCGCCCCTTCTCCTGGGTCTGCCAGGGCTGATTCCTTCCCCTCAACGCCCCACAACGCTCCAGCATCTGATAATTGTGTTAAATAACTCAGATTTTTGCTCTCTTCACTGTGGCTGACGAAATCAAGGTGTGGGTACAAAAGCCTGGTCTAGAGTTGAATTTGGGCTGTAGTTTGGGTACAAAAATGGCATTAAACATTTAATTTTGTCACTGTTCCTGTCCATGGCTGAGCGAGGCCTCCTTTTCAGTAACCCTGGGCCTGTTGTGGCTTTAGTTTAGACGTAGCATTTTCTTAAAACATGGGATTTCCACTTCAGGCCTTTCTCTCACTTCTGGGAAGTTGGATGAAAATGAGCCTGGTCTAGAGGTGAATTTTGGCTGTAATTTGGGTATAGAAATGGCATTAAACATCTCATTTCACCTCATTTCATCACTGTTCCTGTCCATGGCTGGGCGAGGCCTCCTTTTCAGACACCCTGGGCCTGTTGTTTCACTCATGGCTTTAGTTTAGGTGTAGCATTTTCTTAAAACACAGGATTTCCACTTGAGGCCTTTCTCTCAGTTCACAGAAAGTTCACCTAAGACCGTCAGTGAGCGATGTGGTTGCTGCTGTTGTGTCTGTGGCGCTCGGTGGGTGGAAATCAGGACTAATTAACCTCATTAAGCCACACCACATTTTGTTGCCTGTCCTGTGGCAATCGAGCTCAGTTCAGCTGGACCCACAAACGCAGACGTGCTCCTTCCCCAGCTGGCTCCTGCAGATTTATTTTGCTGGTAGCAGCAAAATCCACTGCCTATGGAAAATTAAAAACTAGATTAAAAGAGGGGCAGGATTGATGCCAGTCCTGCTGCTGCTGGTTATGGAATTGTACCTCTGGGCTGGGATTGTTCTTCCTGCAGTGCACACACAGCAATCCTGCCTGGAAATCATGGAATGGTTTGGGTTGGAAAGTTTAAATTCAGCTATTCCAACCCTCTGCCACGAGCAGGGTCACCTTCCACCAGGCCAATTTGCTCACCCTGACCCTTCAGTGTTTCCTAGGACAGGAATAGTTCCTCTCTGGGCAATCTTTGACATTGTTTCAACACAAAAAAATTCTTCCCTGACAGGAGCAGCTGTCCTGAGGTTGTCACAATCCACCTGAGCTGGCATCACACCTGTCCTGAGTGTCTTCTGAGCACCCATCCTCACCCAAATATGAGGAACAGGGAGAATTTTCTTCCTAGAAAGGGTGGTTGGATATTGTAGCTGGCTGCCCAGGGAGGTGGCAGAGTGCCCATCCCTGCAGGTTTTTAAGGAAAAGCTGGATGTGGCACTCAGTGCCAGGTCTGGGTGACAAGGTGGAGTTGGCTCACGGGTTGGAGTCGATGGTTTCACTTTCAAAAGGACACGGAGGGCCTGGAGCGTGTCCAGGGAAGGCCAGCGAGGCTCTCAAAGGGCTAAAAATGGCTTTTGAGGAACAGCTGAGGGAGCTGGCTGTGGTCAGGAGTGACAAGAGGAGGCTCAGGGGGACCTCAGCCCTCTGGAGCGGGTGTTCAGGTGGGGCCTACCCTCCTGCCGTGCCCACAGCGAGGATGAGGAGATTCCAAGCAGATTCTGAAAAACTGAGGTGCCCAGGCTTTGGAATGGCTGCCAGGGACGTACTGGGGTGCCCAGCCCTGGAGGCGCTTGGCCGTGGCTCTGCACTTTGGGGGTGCTGAGCTGATCTCCAAGCTCTCCCCAACGCTGAGGATTCTGTGATCCTGGGATCTCTGAGCTCCTTCCCAGCCTGGCAGAACCCACGGAGCTGAGAGGGGATGCACCCCAGAAACCACGGAGCTGAGGAGAGGGGACACGCCCAGTGTCACCCACCCAGCGCAGCCGGGGGTGGCCGGAGGGGCCAGAGCCGTGCCCGGTGTGCAGGAGGGGTCCAGGGCTGTGTCCGGGCTGTGCCCGGTGTGCGGGAAGGGGGTCAGGGCTGTGTCCGTGCTGTGCCCGGTGTGCGGGAAGGGGGCCAGGGCTGTGTCCGGGCTGTGCCCGGTGTGCGGGAAGGGGGTCAGGGCTGTGTCCGTGCTGTGCCCGGTGTGCGGGAAGGGGGCCAGGGCTGTGTCCGGGCTGTGCCCGGTGTGCGGGAGGGGGTCAGGGCTGTGTCCGGGCTGTGCCCGGTGTGTAGAAGGGGGTCAGGGCTGTGTCCGTGCCGTGCCTGGTGTGCGGGTGAGGGTCAGGGCTGTGCCCGTGCCGTGCCCGGTGTGCGGGAGGGGGTCAGGGCTGTGTCCGGGCTGTGCCCGGTGTGCGGGTGAGGGTCAGGGCTGTGTCCGTGCCGTGCCCGGTGTGCGGGAGGCGGTCAGGGCTGTGCCCGTGCCGTGCCCGGTGTGCGGGTGAGGGTCAGGGCTGTGCCCGTGCCGTGCCCGGTGTGCGGGAGGGGGTCAGGGCTGTCTCAGGGCAGTGTCGGTGCGGTGCCCGTGCCGTGCCCGACGTGCGGGAGGCGGGCCGGTTCCGTGCGGGTTCTGCAGGAAGCGGGGCTGTGCTAGTACCGGGGCCGTGCCGGTGCTGCGGGAGGCGGACCGGAGCCGTGGCGGGGCTGTGCCGGGGGCTGGAGCCGGTGCTGAGGGAGTCTGGGCTGTACCGGTGCCATACCCGGGTCTATTCCCCCTTCTATAGCCGTGCCATATCCGGGCTGTACCGGTGCCATACCCGGGGCTGTACCGGTGCCGTACCCGGGGCTGTACCGGTGCCGTACCCAGTGCTATTCCCGGGTCTGTACCGGTGCTGTGTCAGGGCTGTACCCGGTTCTGTACGGGTGCCGTGTCAGGGCTGTACAGGTGCTGTACCCAGTGCTACTCCCGGGTCTGTACCGGTGCCGTTCTCGGTTCTATGTTCACACCGGTGTCGTGTCAGGGCTGTACCGGGACCGTGTCAGGGCCGTACCG
>VWYI01033455.1:22158-32519 GCA_013399455.1 Anthoscopus minutus
TTCCCAGGCCGTACCGGTGCCGTGGCAGGGCTGCACCGGGGCCGTACCGGGGCCGCGGGAGGCGGGCCGGTGCCGCGGGCGGGCGGGGGGCGGGCGCTGCTCTCGGAGCCGGCGGGCGATGCGCTTCCTCCGNCCCGCCGGGCCGCGCTCCGGCAGCCCCGGGCCCGCGGATGGGCTGGAGCCGGGGCCCAGCTCGCTCAGCCGGCAGCCGGGGATGGCTCCGGCCGCAGGCGTTGCCTCGCCGTGCCCGCATCCCTCCCGCATCCCTCCCTTCCCTGGCCCCCATCCCTGCCGTGCCTCTCATCTCTCCCGCATCCCTCCCTGCTCGCCATCCCTCCCGCATCCCTCCCTGCTCCTCATCCTTCCCGCATCCCTCCCTGCTCCTCATCGTTCCCGCATCCCTCCCTGCTCCTCATCCTTCCCGCATCCCTCCCTGCTCGCCATCCTTCCCGCATCCCTCCCTCCCCCGCTGTGTTCGGGCGCTCGGCAGATGAAAATTTCGGGAATTGTGGGGCTCGCCGGATGCCGGTGGGAGCAGGGCGAGCGGGCATCCCCCCGCGGGCTCAGCCGGGCGGCGCTGATCGGAACTGAGGAATACACTCATTTTCCATGCGGTCATATTCCCATCTCTCGGAGGGTGGATTTTTATTTTTTTTTTTTAGCGGTCTTGAAGGAATCTGGGCTGTGACAACAAAGGCTCCGGCTTGGCTGTGCCTGCAGCCACATCAGGCCGCCGCAGAAATGCCCGGGGCTGGAGGGGAAGGAGCCGCCACGCTCCATTGTGCCAGGAGCATCCCGGCTGCGTGTCCGGATGGGCTGGGATGGGCTGGGATTGAGAAAAGAGCGGAGCTGCCACAGGAGCGAGCACCGCCGCCCCATGTGTCTGCATGAACACAGACAAAAGCCTGCGGGAGCAGCCTGGGCTCTGTGTGTGTGCAGGGGAAGGAGTTGGCACGGGGGTCTCTGCTTCCTGCAGATATTTCGTGTTGTTCCTTCTCGGATTTTTTTTTTTTGTTTATTTAAAAAAAAAAAAAGCCTAAACAGCCCAGCTTGTATTTTGTTGGAAGTGCATTTGAAAATGATTTATTGGGGTGTCGGTTCTATCCAGAAGGGTTGCAGCGGGCTGTGGCTGAAGCTGGGCTGACAAATTGTCATTTTGTGGTTGTGGAGAGCTGGAGGTACCCTGGGCGAGTGCACCTCCTTTATTCCTGCGGGTGGGGGTGTAGGAAGGGTCCTCCCGTGCCGTGGTTTAATTGGGATTCTGCAGGGAAAACCTTCCTGGTGCTGACAGGTGCTGGGCAGTGTGAGACCACAGCTCTGCCTTACCCAGGCTGCTGCTGCAATCACGGGACTTTTCCATCAGGGAAAAGTTGGTAGCAAACCCCTGCTTTAATCCTCTGCTCTCTCAGCATCAATTAACATTTATCCACCTCTCTTCCCCAGCCGTTTTTTTGGGGATTTTTTTTGGGAGGGGGGGTGGGATGCCTGTCATGCCATCCCATTGTGCTGCAGAGCATGTGAAGTGCTCGGTGGCACCTGGCCAGAGCTGTGACTTCAGTGTCCAGATGTCCCACATGGCAGTGACCCTTTTCCTGGTGACGTCAGCGTTGATTGATGTGTTTATTTATTTATTTTGCCCGTGCTCTGTGTGTGTCTCTGTGTGTGTGTGTGTGTGTGTGTGGGCTCGGGGCCAAGTTTCTTAGCATGCAGGCAACATCATTCTGCTCTGTCTGCTCCGTCCCTAAAAACAAAACAGCTCTCAGAGCACTCTCTTGGAGCTTTATCAAAAGCCACTTATTTAAGCCTGGAATTATGAACTATTTCCCCCATGGCCAGACACAGTCTGACTGTTAGAGGGAGAACAAGAGATTAGGCTGGAGAAATGAGCTTGGATATTTCAGGAGGGATGGAATATGTGCAGCAGGGGAATATTTAAACCGTGAACACCTCGAATATTGAGGAATCCCAACCTTAGAAGGAAAGCAAAATGAACCAAGTTGAATTGTTCAGACTTTGCGCCTCAAATATTGAGAAATCTTGACATTAGAAGGGAAAAAAAAATCAAGTTGGATTATTCAAGCTTTCTCAAAGACTGCAAGGTTTAGCCTCTTCCTGTATTTTCCTTCCTTCCTTCCTTCCAGGTCTTTAATTAGTTCTTTTGTTGTAATTATTTGTTGGGAGTGCAAGAGAATCATGGGATGTGTGTAAGGAATGGGACTTCTCTCACAGAGCATGGCATGGCCCTAAAATGCTACAACAACCACAGAGAAGTAAATGATCCCAATGTGTACAGAAATACAGATGAAAAATGAGGTGAGAGAAAGCTCCACGTTCTCAGCAGAGAAAAAAACCTGAAATTCTTTTCCCATAGGAAACTTTGTGGAAGAGGCAAAAATTTAATCCAGGTTTCCCATGCCAGTGTAGGCATCACCCTCCTTTTCCTGCTGCATGCACAGAGCCCCTCTGCCCTTCCCAGAGAAGATTTGTGCCCTGTTTTCCAACTGGTTGAGTTCTCCTCCATGGAGAGCCTTTGAAACAATCAATTTGCCTTCAGTTTGCCACGCACAGGCAGGGAAGGAATCTCCAAAAAAAGAATGAGCATCTCAGAATAATTAACAATCACCTCCAACTCCGTGTCAAAATCCATCCTCAGAACACCCTCATGGCTTCCCACTTTCTCAATTCCAGTTCCTACAGAGAAAATGATCCTTTTTTTATTTTTATTTTTATTTTTTAATATTTTAAATGTGTCTCACCTCCAGCTTGGCAGATAAAGCTGATTTCAGCCAGGCATCTTGTAGAGGCGTGCCTGCAATTGCAGTAAACAATTTAATGGCCTGGAAGGACCTGTTCTTGCACATCTGAGTGCAGCCCCAGCAGATAACGTGGCTTTTACCTCCCACGAGGAGTTGGGGAAATCTAGGAACACCTTTTTGGCTTGGCCTACTCTCTCAGGGAACCTGGTGGTCTGGAGTGCTGCAAAAAAGGACTCATTGCTGTCCTGAGCCTTTAAGGACCAGCTTAGATGAACAAATCTGACCATTTTGAGGTTGGAACCAGGTGGTTTTTAAGATCCCTTCTCTCATTGCTGTCCTGAGCCTTTAAGGACCAGCTTAGATGAACAAATCTGACCATTTTGAGGTTAGAACCAGGTGGTTTTTAAGATCCCTTCCCACCCAAAGCTTTCTGTGATTCCTTGATTGGTTCTTTATTAAAAAAAAATGAAGCCCAGAGAAGCTGTGGCTCTGCCCAACCTTGAAAATTTCCAGGGATGGAGGAGCCTGGAAGTGGCCAAGGCCAGGCTGATGGGGCTTGGAGTGAGCTGGGATTTTGGGAGGGGGCCCTGGAGGATTTTTGAGCTCCCCCCAACCCAACCCATTCCTGTGGCATCATCGCTCACCCTGGCTGGAAAGGCACTCCAGGAATATTCCCAGGGGAATGAGGGAAGAGCAGGAACAAGTGACAGAGGCTGGGCCTGGCTGCAGCTGCAAAAAAACCCCCAAATTGCTCTGGGGGAACTCCCCAAAGGGTGGGAGCCCGGCCTTTGTTTCCATACCTAACCCTGCTGATGTAATTGTCATTAATGATGCTGATTAATCAGCCCTGCCACATGTGAGGTCAGGCTTCCCTGGGCAGGGATGAGCCAGAGCTGCTGGAATCTCCTCCTTGGCATGGTTAAAATCTCCCTGCATGGCCACCCAAGGCCCAGGGAGCTGCTGAGCAGGTGGCCTGGTTCGACACAAAATTTGGGAGGAAACTTCCCAAAAGGATGAGGTTTATAAAAGGCAGATTTTGGCAGCAGCCTCTCTCCTGATTGGCTGGGGAGAAAATCCTGGAGAAAAGCGAGGGGAAAATTGTTCATTTCGCAAGCAAAGGGTTCACAAACTGAAATTAAAAAAAATTGAATAATTTTAAACAATCGGACTCCTCGTTGTTCTGAAGAGACGGCAAACTCAGAGTCAGGGGATTTGGGATCGGGGTCCCACCTGGATCTGGATCTGGATCTGGATCTGGGGGTGCCAGGTCCACTTCCCCCAGCTCTCAGAGGCTGCAGGCTGTGGTTCAGACATTCCCAGGATTTCCTGGAGCAGAGCTTTCATCAGGCAGTGACCCAGGGACATTTGTCTGGCGCTGTCTGCTCCTCGCCGTGGCTCTCCTTAAGGGGCAGGGATGGAATTCCAGCTCCAGGAAAGAGGCAGGGAACTGAAAAAGTCTCTTGCCAGAGGAAAGGGAGGTGGAAAAACGAGTACATTGGGGAGATGTTTTCTAGCTCTGACTGGGCTGAGCGGGAAGAATTAAAACCCTGAGTCAAACTGATGTGGCTGAGTGTGATAAGAGATGGAATTTAAAGAGTTTAAAGCCAGCAGAACCAGTTTGGGCGCTGGGTGGATGTGTCAGCAAAGGCCTCCAGAGAAGAAAATTGAGTGTGATGTGTCCAGCTGACCCTGAACACCATCACCAGGCAGTCTGAGGGCAGCCAAACTTATTCACTTGCTGCTTAAAAGCAAATTTAAATTACAGACCGGCTGCCAGAGGAAGGGTGTTTGTCTGTTGAGCTAAATCCATGGAACAAATGGATTTTGGCATTGATTTGAAGCTGGGTTTTGTTGCACAAGGCTTCTTCTGGAAGCAGGGTCCCCAGTGGTGGTGACAGGACACCCACACAGAGCCTGGATCAACCCTAATGAGCCCAGCTCCTGCTCCAGCATCTCCAGAGAGGAGAAATGATCACAAAAGCAGCTTGAAATTACCTGCATCCATCCTAATGCCTGTCTTTATTTCTCATTTCTTTATTTCTCATTTCTTTATTTCTCATTCTTTATTTCTCATTCTTTATTTCTCAACTCCTTCTCTCTCATCTCTTTATTTCTCATTTCTTTATTTCTCCACTCTTTCTCATCTCTTTATTTCTCATCTCTCTGTTTCTTATCTCTCTGTTATCTCTTCATCTCTGCATTTCTAAAGTCAAAGAAAAGGAGAACTCAAAGCAAAAATGTCCCCCTGGAGTTGCTTCTTCCCGTGGTGCCAGCCAGGAGATGCTGTCCCAGCTACATCCTGTCCATCCAGCCTCAAATATCTCTGTGGGAAGAACCCCAAATATCTCTGTGGGAAGCTTTCCCCATAGAATGAGGATTTGTTCCCTCTCCTGGTTTAGGGTTTGTTGCCTCTCGTGGTTTAGGGTTTCCCCATAGAATGAAGATTTGTTCCCTCTCGTGGTTTAGGGTTTCCCCATAGAATGAGGATTGGTTCCCTCTCCAGGTTCAGAATTTGTTCCCTCTCCAGGTTTAGGGTTTGTTCCCTCTCCAGGTTCAGAATTTGTTCCCTCTCCAGGTTTAGGGTTTGTTCCCTCTCCAGGTTTAGGGTTTGTTCCCTCTCCAGGTTGAGGATTTGTTCCCTCTCCAGGTTTAGGGTTTGTTCCCTCTCCAGGTTTAGGATTTGTTCCCTCTCTTAGTTTCTCCTGTCCATCCCAAATATCTCTTTATGAAGATCCTAAATATGTGAAGCTGGTGAGAGTGGAGCCTGGGGAATCCACAGGCATCAGTGGCTGATGAAATTCCCTTTTATCCATCCCAGCAGCTCCTTTGTTCCCTTTTCCTCAGCTCAGGCAGAGGCTGGGTCCCCCCTGTGTGTCTGAACCTGTGGAATAATTCCTGTCTGTGATGACAAAGCACCTCCAGGACGTGCTGCCCTCAGCACTGATGGATCCATCACCCATTCCCGGCGTTTCCTTTGGATTTGGACAGTCTGGAATTCCAGCAGCAGGCTGGGAAGGCTGCACACACACCAGGGACATCCCAGGCTGTGTGACAGGAGCCATCTGCTCACCTTCATCCCAGATTCCTGGAGGCAGGGTGAGCTTTTGGGCCTCGGCAGCATCACCCAGTGGAGAATCCTCCTGCTGGGGCTGTGCCCTGGAGGATTTTTCTGAATCTTTTTTCCTGCTGTGTGCAGTTCTCAGTGCCACAGCCTCCGTTAATCTGGGGGTTTTGCAGAGTTCTGCACCGTCAGGAGGGCACTTCAGCCGTGCCCCATAATCTCTGGATAAGGAATAAAGCGCTGCTAATGTAGGGATCAGATAGCAAATTCCATTACAGCTCCAGAGTTCATTAAACTCAGGCTGAAGGGATGCTGGGGGTCCCTTTTCCCAGCGGTTCCTGGTTTTTGGGACACGCCAGAGCTCAGGGAACGAGGCTGGAGGCTCCCACTTGGATGTCAGGGATTAGCAGGGAGCAGCTGAAGGGCTGGGGAGGGTTTGTGCTGTGGATGGTTTTGGGGAGGAAGGCTGGGAGCTGTAACCAGAGATGCAGGAGGGGTTTTGAGCTGGCTGCAGCTGTCCCCAGCGTTTGTCAGGCCAGGCACTGCTTCGTTTCAAAAATCAAATGGACAAAATTCAATTCCTGAACCCAAAACCAACCTGAAACTGGGTTGGATTTTGGCAGTAGGAGTGAAACTCAAACTTTGGAGTCCCAGGCTGTTCTGAAACAGCACTGGCCCCTTTAAAGCCTGGTTTCATAACTGAAATTTCAGCCACAGGATGAATTTATTTTTTTCTTTTTTTTTTTCTGCAGCAGCAGCAGCAGCAGGGAGGCCACAGATCCAGGAGTTTTTCTGGCTTTGCTTAAAATCAAGCCAGGCTGCTTCTGGTTATCTGGGAATAAAGGAAAGAACCCTTGAAAGTCCTGCAGTCCAAGTCTGACTGAATTTTTGAGGACAGGACAAAATGTTTTTCTGGGGCTTGAGGGTTTTCTTGCTTGTTTGCTCCTCTCTCTCAGGTGATTCCAGGCATTTGCTGAGTGTAGCTCCCCAAGGGTTTGTTCCACACAGGGATTTGTTGGCTCTGCCCAGAGCTGAGGTGGTTCCTATCTCAGGTAAAAGCTTTGCTATGAAAATGAGGGTGGAGGAGAGGAAGTGATAAAAAACTAAATTGCTCAGGGTTCCTGTGGGGAAAGGAAGGAATTTGTTCCCTCTTTGACAGCGATTGCAGGCTTGGAGGGAGAAGGGAAGGAGGAAACATGGCCAGCATGGAAAAATGAGATTTTTTTCTTTTACCTTGCAGCAGCTTTGTGATTGTTGCTTTCCCTTCTTTGGGGTGCTGCAGAGTTAAAAGTCTTGGAATGGGAAAGAATTTGAAGGGCAGGATTCCCTGCCTGGAGGGTGTTGGAGCAATGGGAATTGTATTCCTTAATCCAGACTGTAGGGGTGAATTTGGGGTGAATTTAGGGTGAATTTGAGGTGAATTTAGGGTGAATTTGGGGCGAATTCGAGGTTAATTTAGGGTGAATTTGCAGTGAATTTGAGGTGAATTGGGGATTAATTGGAGGTGAATTGGGGATGAATGAGAAGTGAATTGGGAATGAATTGGGGGTGAATTGGGGATTAATTGGAGGTGAATTGGGGATGAATGAGAAGTGAATTGGGAATGAATTGGGGGTGAATTGGGGATTAATTGGAGGTGAATTTGGGGTGAATTAAAGGGGAATTGAGGATGAGTTTGAGGTGAGTTTGGGGTGAATTAGGGGTGAATTGAGAATGAATTGGGGATTAATTTGAGGCAAATTAGGGGTGAATTGAGGATGAACTGGGGATTAATTGGAGGTGAATTTGGGGTGAATTAAAGGGGAATTGGGGGTGGATTGGGGATTAATTGGAGGTGAATTGGGGGTGAATTGAGAATGAAATGGAGGTGAATTGGAGGTGAATTGGGGGTGAATTAGGGCTGAATTAGAGATGAATTGAGGATGAATTGGAGGTGAATCAGGTGTGAATTGGGGGTGAATCACAGAATCAGCTGGAAAGGACCCAGCAGGCCCATGGAGCCCAGCTCCCAACCCAGCAGGAGCTGCGTGTGCCAGCCTCCCCCTCTGCAGGACCCCGGGACGAGGCAGCAGCGCTGGGATAATGAACAATTATTCCTGCCAGGAGGGTGGGGACTGATTTCCTGCAGCTCCACTGCACCCATGCCCAGCTGCAGCCAGCCTGGGCTCCCCAGCCCAGCCAGGGCAGCCCCCAGCTCAGGCACCAGCAAGGAAAAACATCCTGGCTCGTGTTCTGCTGCTGGAGCTGCTGGGAGAGAGGGAAAAGGATTTGTGGTGCAGAAAAAAAACCAGGTTAAGAGAGCACAGGAAGGTCTGGTAGGATGTAGGAATTCTCCTGTGCTGCTCCTCAGGGTGTTCCTGGCTGTGCCCAGCCCCGGGTGGGTCACAAGGGACACAAAAGCCCGCAGGGGTGAGCCCTGAGCGAGCCCCACGTGTTGGTGCAGGAGCTGATTACTCCTCACTGCTCCCCAAAGCAGCCACTGAAGCAAGAGAATTGTCCCTGCAGGAGCTCTTGGGAAAGGATTGCAGGCTTTTCTCTGGGCAGGTGCTCGTTGTGGCTTTTTGGAGAGGGTTTGTGTCGCAGCAGCACACCCACAAATCGCTTGGTTTCTGTTTTATTTCTGCACTTCACTCTGTTTTTATGAAGGACAGAATTCAAAGCTCAGAGACTTTGATTTACAGGAAGGAAAGAGCAGGAATTAAAAAAAGAAAGAAAGAAAAAAAAAAGCCTGGAGAGGCTGTAGGTGTGTTGTGAACCCACAGGATCCAAGGTTAGCCAAACAGCTGCGGTGTGGGACGTTCACAGAGCTGCCCACACCTCAGCTCCTCGTCTTGCTTCACCTCCTCTGCAGGAAAAGTTCACTTGGCCTCTGTGCCAGGCCTCTCCTCGAGGGGAAGGGAGAACTTTCTGCTGCCCTGCTGGAGTTCAGCATCACTGATCCTGCCTGGAGACAAAGGGGGAATCATCTCGTTCTCCTCAGTTCCCTGACAATGCAGCCAGGGAACAGGGACAGGAAACGGCCTCAGGTGCCCCAGGGGAGGGTCAGGGCACTCATCAGGAGGAATTTCTCTGTGGCAAGGGGAGGTCAGGCATTGGAAGTGCCCAGAGGGAGGTTTGGAGGTGTCCAGGGAAGGTGGTGATGGGTCAGGGCACTCATCAGGAGGAATTTCTCTGTGGCAAGGGGAGGTCAGGCATTGGAAGTGCCCAGAGGGAGGTTTGGAGGTGTCCAGGGAAGGTGGTGATGGGTCAGGGCACTCATCAGGAGGAATTTCTCCATGGAAAGGGGAGGTCAGGCACTGGAAGTGCCCAGGGGGAGGTTGGGAGGTGCCCAGGGAAGGTCAGTGATGAGGTGGGGATGGGTCAGGGTGCACATCAGGAGGAATTTCTCCATGGAAAGGAGAGGTCAGGCATGGGAAGTGCCCAGGAGGAGGTTTGGAGGTGTCCAGGGAAGGTCAGTAACGAGGTGAGGATGGGTTACAGCTGGGTGACCTTCAGGGCTTCCCCATGCTGGGATTCTGTGGCCCCACGGGCTGGGATAACCCCAGGGGTGCACATCCCACACATCCCAGCGGGATCATTCCCAGGGAATCATTCCAGGGCTGATGTCACAGCTCACGGGTGGCACCTCCCAGAGCCAAGTGCTCACTCAGTCCTTAAATAAGCATCGAGTGGCACCGTCTAAACAGATTATATCATATCAGAGAGTGAGATAATCCTTCCCTGCATCCCCAGGCTGCTCCAGCACGCTCCAGCAGGGCTTAATCATTCCCATTCTCTTTGGGAAATGCTGCTACTCACAGCAGCAGCAGCGTGTGTGGACATGTGTGTAAACACAGATGTGCTTCCAGGGCTTGGAATCGTCGGGAGAAACTCAGGGGATGTTTGATGGGAATAAAATGCCCTGCACACACAGGGGTAGGGCCTTAGCAGGGGCGGATGTGCCAGGCTTTGGTGCAGCATCCCCAGGGTGCTGCCTGCTCGGCAGGGCTGGGGAGATGCAGGAATCTCCTGGAGAACAGCCCTGTAAGCCCTGTCCTTGTTCCTGCTCCGTTCCAGCCCAGGGACCCTGCGCTGCTTCCCACAGCTGGGCCTGTGCAGGGTCCCTGCTGATCCCTGAGAGCCCAGTCCGTGGCAGGGAGGGAGGGGTGGTCCCTGCGCTGTGCCCTCAGACACTGGCACTGGCTGAGCAGGAGGTCCCTCTGCCTTCCCTCCCTTCCCTTTCCCTCCTTTTCCTTTCCTTCTCCTCCTTTTCCTTTCCCTTCCCCTCCTTTTCCTTTCCTTTCCTCTCCTTTTCCTTTCCTTCTCCTCCCTCCTTTTCCTTTCCCTCCTTTTCCTTTCTTTCCCTCCTTTTCCTTTCCCTCCTTTTCCTTTCCTTTCCCTCCTTTTCCTTTCCCTTCCCACCTTTTCCTCTCCTTCTCCTCCTATTCCTTTCCCTTCCTCTCCCCTTCCCTCTCTTTCCCTCCTTTTCCTTTCCTGTTCTTCCTTTTCCCTCTCTTCTCCTTCCTTTCTCTTCCCCCCCTTTCCCCTTTCTCCTTTCCCCTTTC
>VWYI01033458.1:0-18400 GCA_013399455.1 Anthoscopus minutus
AGAGCATGAGCAAAAACTTGAGGGAAAGGGTAGCATCTGCTTACCCTCAGTTGATTTAGCAGTAAGTGGTATGTAAGCACATTTAGCCTTTCCCATCAAATACAAAATTCAAGCTCTGTGAGACACCAGAACCTACTTTTTCACATTTCAGCCTGCAATTTCTCCATTTCCCCCCAACACTTCCAAATGAGCAGCATTGCTGATCACTAAAGGTACAACTCTATTTTAAAACAAATCCTTTGTCAGTTCTCACGGTGGTTTTCTCGAAGGTGTTTTCCTCTTCACAGCACATTTTCTGTGTGAAAATGAAAGGCAGCCTTTGAGTTGTGTGAAAACTTTTCACCTCCTCTGTCATGTGAAAATTATTAGCCATTTCTCTGCAGAAACCTCTCTTATTTGCAGAGAAGCTGCTATGTTGACTCTAACACTGTGTAACACATGCTAATAGTCTGTGCTGTGCTGCCTTTGCAGGTCCTGCTGCAGTAGGATTGTACTTTTGAAGTAGCTGCTTGTCCTATGAAGGACATAGACCTGATGTAGCAGGGCCAAGAGAGCTAGTCTGGATGAAAACAGGCATTTGATAATTTCTGGTGTTTGTGGGTTTGGTCTCTTGCTTCATTTGGTGATTGCAGTAAAATGTGCCCTGAGTGTTCACCCTTGTGCTTCAGCACTGTCAAAGACACAGCATTGGAAAGCTGCTGGTGGTTTCCCCAGGACAGGGAATACCTGCTGCAGTTCTGCTGCACAGCTGTGACTCTTTTTTCCCTCTATATTTCCTCAGATTTCCCTAAAACGTGTGAGATGGTCCTAAGAACTGGTGGTGCTCTAGGGAACCATTTGCATCTTTTCCTTCTGATACAAGCACAGTATTCATGATGGCTTTTTCTCTCTGATTCTTTATAACTTGCACAACTGCATTTCTCCTTCAGTGAGGTATTTGTGTGGAGAAATGCTTTCTGTGCAGGAGATTGACTCTGGTATCCTTTGGCTGATAGATCCCTTTGGAGGAGAGAGCAGATTGACTGTGCAGTGGTATGTATCGAGAGAATGCAAAATTAAAAGTTGTACCAGTTGGCAGCCTGGAAAACTCAGTGTTTCCTCTGCATGGTTGTATGTGTACCCAGTGCAAAACATACAATATATAGAAGTCTAGGGTGGAGGCTGCTCCAAACTGTATTTTTTGAATTATTTGAGTGAGGAAGCAAAAGTCAGTTTTAGTTCCTACATCTACTTTATCAATCTGTCTTTTGTAGACTATATTTTGCTATATTTTCTATTGCATATTGAAATGTTGCAAAATTACTATATGCAATTGAAAGTTCGTACAGTTAAGTACTGAGACAAAGTTTCACTCTTCTTCTAATAGTTAATAGGTGTTGCAAATGCCTCATGTATCTATATGAACTCATATATTTGGTCCTCTCAAGCACTATTCCAATCATAAAAATGCCTCTAGTTGATATATTGTGATTAAAAATGCACTTTGATTTCAGTAGCACACAGTTGCTAAATGTTCCTCTTTAAAACCCAAGTTCTTCCATTCACTTACAGTTGCTAGTATTCAGTGACAAAGTGATCATCGTGATTGTAATTAAATATTTATCATACAGTTCTCTTTTGTCATTTGGATGTTACAAGGCAAGAAAAGATATACTTTAAAGGCTGAATAGAAAACTATATTATGATAGTATATCAGGCAAATGAGTGTTTGATGGGCTGTGTTAACGTGAGCTAAAAATAAAATCCCATCTGTTCACCTTTCAGACTGCATCAAGACACTGCATATGGGTTGCAGAATAATTTAATGAAACACAAATGAAAATATGTTTATTTCCATCTTGCTGAAACCAGTGAAACAGTCAACTTGTTAGTAAAGATGTTTTAACAAGCAGGGAATTGTGTGGTTATGGCTTTTCTGGAATATAGTAGCACTGCAATCATTTAAAATCATAGATGAGTGGATATAGAAACAGAGATTCACTGAAGACACTATCTCTAATAATCTTATAAAGCTCAGATCTTGATTACTGGTGCCAAGAATTGCTTGCACAGTTAGGGATGAGCCCCATTGGCATCAGGCTCCAGAGTGTATAGTGTGCTGTGATCTTCAGGAGTGCTTTTTTAGTGTTCAGATTTTTCATAGTTGAATGAGTTCTCCTAAAGTATTGGTTGACTCTATAGGGAGACCTTAGAACCATGTGCTGATTTACCCTATCAATGATCTATTCCATACAAATAAGCAGTTTCAGGGTATGAGGTGTGTGCTCTGTACCATGGCTGGGCACTGTACAAGAGGGAAATCAGTGGGGGTGCTGCTGCCTCTGAGCTCTTGCTGATGGTGGTGTAAATTAAAGCCACTGGAGCAACAATCATTTTTGTGCGCTCAGGACTTTTGAATATGCTGCCTATTTTAATACTTGTAGCAGAATGATTTTTTTCTGCTTTTTCAGGTAATTGTATCTTTGATGTTGATGCAGTTGCATTCATCTCGCTGCTCTGTTTTTCTACAGGCCCTTGCAAATTCTGTCTGCCGCTTTTACCGAGCATTTCCTATTGCTTTGTCTTTATCTTCAAAGCTCAGCCATTTCTAGTGACTTCAAATCACGGATCTCCATCTGTTGCTGGTTTTCTAAACCAAAATTAAAAGACGCTGTGTAATCTGTTAACTGCAATTGAAGGGTATGAGACAGTTTGTTTTCAAAGTAGCTCTGAGACCTGATCCTGCAATTAGGAATTGATTTACCCCATTAGAAGTTTATTTACCACTGTCTCTTACAGCTGAGGAAATACTTACCAAGGCAGAGCCAGATAGGAAGAGTTCATTTAGCTAGGCAAAAGAGCAAAAGCTAAGTATGAAAAGTCAGGAGGAGATGAGCTCAGAGAATCTGGGTAAGACGTGTCTTAAGGTTCAGGCTACAGGGGCACCTCTGGCTACATTACATCTAGTTCTTTGACAGAAAAAGGATTCCTGTGTTGCTCTTAGAAGAAAATCTGCGTGTGTGTTTACACTGTGCTTCACCAGAGCCCCAGGAGAACAGGACTGGTAGGAGTGCCACAGGCTGTACAAGGCCACATGCTCCACTCGGCGGCTGTGTCAGTAGTTTTTTTAAAAGGTAACCTGAACATGCAGCTCAGAAGGGGTGGGTGGGTGCAGATATGTGTGTGCGTGTGTGTATTTTTATATATATATAAATCATAGCATTTGCTTTGGTTAAACAGATTGGATTCCCAAATAGCTGAGATGTGTTACAACAGCCTTGGAAATGAAAGCCACTTGCAAAAGCCTTATGTTAGAGAGGCATAAACTGTCTGACTTGGCATATTTTCCAGGTCCCAAAAACCTCTGAAGCAGGTTGACAGGAAATACTGAGCAATTGCTTTCTGTCAGTCTTCAACAGAAATATTTATCTTTTTTTTTTTCTATTTTTAATTAAGAAAAGTCTTATCCAAACATTATTAGATGTGTGAAGGTACCTAAAATAGGGTGGAAAATACTTAGTTTTTTTATCTCCGCCCTAAAGATCTTATTCAAAATACATTTTCTAAAATCAAAGTATTTTATTGGAAAATTTTGAAGTAAAGAAACTTTGATTTGACATGAAAAAAATGGTAATGCTTTATTGACTTATATTGAACTCTAATATTAAGAAACTTAGTGATGAAAGATCTCTGAAGAGTGATGAATGTTTGTCAACCAACTCCTGTTAAAACGTCATTCTAATTTGCTTGTACTTGCCATGCCTAAAATATGACGAGCATAATCAGGTGTAGTAATTTGCATAAATTTCTGATCTCTGTCTTCTGCTCCTTAAAAG
Source organism: Anthoscopus minutus (assembly GCA_013399455.1). Taxonomy (NCBI): domain Eukaryota; kingdom Metazoa; phylum Chordata; class Aves; order Passeriformes; family Paridae; genus Anthoscopus; species Anthoscopus minutus. The sequence continues at coordinate 3,816 of VWYI01033458.1, forward strand.
GTTATAAAAATAATCAAAGTACATTACCTGAAATCCTAAATTCATATGTGACTAGACAGGAATCAAGAGCACTTATGGTTACTATGTGTCCACAGATGTGAAATGAGAGTCAGCATCTACTAATGTGAAATTGACAGTTCTTTTTATTTTAATTTGATGTGATATTTGTATTTTCCCAATTAATGTGTTAGATTTCTATTATCTATGACTACCCACTGTTAACAATAAATTTTGCTTGAAGTCTTCTTGATTCTCTCCAGGTGAAGACCAAGAAGCGAGAGCCAATAACAATATTCCTGAAATTCTTCATGAAGTATTCCCACACAGGAATTTGGGAGCCTAATTATGTCTTTACTGTTGTATCTTCCCATAATCAAGCTTCAGGAAAACTAGCTCAAGTGTATTACCATGTCACAAAGTCACTGAAAGTGCAAACAACTTTTATGGACCACCTTGTGGTTTTACAGAGAAATTTAGTCAGATATTTGAATCTCAAATCCCATTTATAGATGGTTAGTTGTTTAGTATTTTTCAGATGATTCCGCATGCCAGTGCGGACTTCCACCAGGAAATGCTGAGTATTTCAAGTTTTGAAAGTTGGTCTGGCCAGATTTAATGAAATGAGTAAGTAAACCTGCTCCTGCTGGAAGTGTTGCATTGCCGTCCAGTGGGGGAAGGAAAAGGAAGCTCATGAGAGGTTTTTCTTATGGTCTCTTCTGTGTTGACACTGAATATCATAGAATTGATATGGTTTCCTTTATGAAAATGTTCTAGGAAAAGGTTTACTTTTTTAGAAAAGGTTTGCTGTGATTTGGTACCCTTTTATACCACCCCTATACAAACCACTGCATCACTGCTGCCCTCAGAATCTACTGTCTGCATTTTTAAATACAGTTAAAACTAGGCAGAGCAAGGCAATACAAAGGTGCTGATGTGACCAAAACATATTTATGGTGTTCTCCTCTTATGACCACTGTAATGCAAGGTCAGTGCATGTGTTATTCATCAGGTACTTTACAAGGAAATTTTAATGCAATATATTCCAAATAGAAAGCCCAAGTTTCCTCTTTAGGCTCTTCTTTTCCTTCTTTTTTTTTCCCTACAGCTTGCCTGTTAAGAAATCTTCATGAATGAAGTCTATTAAAAATTTTTATTGTTCTTTCCCATTGTTCTCAGGAGTTACAATATTATATTAAATGCATATACTATTCCAAACACTTTATGATGATTTTCAAATTGGAAAGGTTTTGGATTTTACACTTAAAAGTTTGGGAAAAGACCTTAAAGATTTATTTTATTCTAAAGACACATCCAGGAAGAATCTTTTTCCCCCTTTATTCTCTTTTCTTCTCTCCATGTTTTCACAGTTAGAAAAATAATTAATTTAATGACTTTTTCCCTTCAGATCTAGGACAATTTCCTCCTCATTTTACTTTTTGATACTGCTGCTGCTCATCTATGTTTCCTGACCCCTCAGAGGCTGTATGCTAAGCTTCCCTTGCTAGTACTGATGCTTGTTAACGCAATGGACTGAGAGTATGCAGAATAAAATGGATGTTAATAGATGAGTGGGTTCCCAGAAGTCTTGCTGCTCCCCCTCTCTGGCATGGAAAACACTCTGTCTGCATGGCTGCTCCTCTTCCTTCCGCTGAAACAACCAGTCTACAGAATCATGAGGAAAATACACAACTTTGCATAGAGGAACATCTGTTAAGTTCTTCCCTTAGCCATCAGGTGCATGAATGAAAATTAGCTGAAAATGGGCAATAAGTTGTCCTTGAAATTGAACAACCATGTTACATACTTTAACAGTGTGTTTCTGCTCAAATGCTGGAGCCAGTGGTTGATTTTGTTCTTTGCTCAAAACACAGCTAAACTGTGGCCTTCCAGGACCTGAAGGAAGCCTATTGCAAACATGGAGAGGGATTGTTTACATGGGCATGTAGTGACAGGACAAGGAGGAATGGCTTCAAGCTGAAAGAAGTTAAGTTTAGGTTAGATATATAGAAAAAATTCTTTACTCTGAAGGTGCTGAGGTCCTTCCAGAATCCCAGGTTGCCCAGAGGAGCTGTGGCTGCCTCATGTCTGGAAGTGTCCAAGGCAAGGTTGGATGGAGCTTGGAGCAACCTGGGATAGTGGAAGGTGTCCCTGCCCATGGCAGGGGGTAGGACTGGGTAGGCTTTAAGGTCCCTTCCAAACCATTTTGCTATTCTATGATAGATAGCAGTGAATGTTCATTAAAATTTTTGATTTTTATAACTCTAAACTTGAGGACACAGTTAATGATAACATAGTCGTGGTGCTGGTTTGATGATTTGACTTGGTGATCTTAGAGGGCTTTTCCAATGATTCTATGATTTTCCAGTTTGTGTGCTGTCTGCTGTCATATCTAGTACAGGAGTAAGTTATTCAGGATATACAGTGCTCCATCATCATCTGCAGTTGATTTCTACACTTCAATGGGCTGTGAAAAACTGAACAGGAAGTTTATGGGGTGTAAGCACAGATTGTTGTGCAGCTTAATAGCACTAAACAGTGTAGTTTAAAGTTAGATCTGGGTTTGTTTATATGACACCTTCAGCAGAAAAATCAGCAATTTCTGTGCTAAAGACCTTGATTAAAGAAATCAGTTGCTATTGAAGCGAATACCAAAAACTCTTTCATAATTGCCAGCAGAGCTCGGTGCTCTGTTGTATCGTTAATTAGCAAATGCAAACTTTAGAGAAGACTAATTCAGGAATATGACAAGGGTTGTGAAAATAAAATGTCTCTAGGAGTCTCCCAAGGCAAAAATGAAAAAAGTAATTTTGTTCACAGTTGCCACCAAGCAGCAGTTTGTATCCATCTATAAGTGCAGGTGGATATAGGCTGTCTTTGGATGATTTTTTCTGGGAGCAAGGATCAGTACAAAGCTATGTTAAATCTCAGGTGAGTGTCAGGACTGCAGGAGCAGCTTGTGCTGCCACTGATGCTTTTTTTCAGACTCCCAGATTCCCAAACACTGGTGTGGCCTCAGTAGGCAGGTGAGCAGTGTTCCACTTACACTGACAATAGCAGTGTAAAAAGTGAAATATTGTTCATTGTTGTCCCCACATAGCTTGGCAGATCCCTGTTTGCATTGATGCTAAGGTAGTGCAGCTGCACATCCTACTTGTATTTACATCTAGGGCAGCGTTGCCCTTCAAGTGTAAACATGATGACTGAGCTCTGTGATGTGTAATAATTTATTTGGTTTTTCTCACAATACCTGCCTAGGGAAGTGAACAATTTGGAGTGTGCATCCTAAATCAAACACTTATGAAACCTTGTTATTCCATGAATGGATACTTTCCTAGTTTATTACACATCATCTCAGCAATAAGGTAGAGATTTTATTGAATGTGTACATTAACTTACTTGAAAATTATGCATACAAATGTTACTCCCATTTGTCTTCCAGAAGGCATTTAATGTCTCTCTTCCTCTGGTACCAGGTAGCCTACTGGGACATAAAAATAATTAATGCCTTGGAAGCACTATCTCACAGAATGTTATGTTTGTTTTATTTAAGGGAAAACATTTCTACTACAGGTTGAAAAAATCAGGCTAAGATTTGTGATCCCTGGAGATAATTCAGGTACTTTAGCAAAATGTGTCTGCATTTCTCTCTGAAGATAGGCTGGTATTGCTGCTGCATGCATTGATAGGGATTTTGGATAATATCAAAGTATGTCACAACTTGTGACATTACTGCAGGTTTCCACAAATCCTTCTCAGTTCCTCAAAATATTTCTTGGACAGCATGCTCTCAAAAGAGCTAGGCATCTCCAATTCTGAGACTTTGTATTAGGGAATCATTGTAAGTATTCCTATTCTTCATGCTGGTGTATTTAAAAGAAGGGTTTTGTTCAATTTTTTAAGACACAATTAATAGTCTAGGCAACAATATTTCAACCCTTATTTTCTTTTGTATAAGTCTCTGGTTGCACTTGACTTTTTGCTCCAGTCTGGTGCTTCCATTCCTGATTCAGTTGAAAATACCTTACTGGAAAGGAAGTGTTACATACACCAATTGTAAGGGAAAAGGGAAACAAATTCTGCTTAAGGTTAAATATATCAGTGTGCATCTCTGTCTGAAAGGTCACTTTTGGGGCTCCCCTGTTTTGGGTGTACCCTATGAGTACATCACAATATCTGGTGTAGTGGAAGGTAGGTGGACATTGTGGTTGGAAATGCACAGAACTAATACTCAGCTGCTGTGCATTTGCCCCAGAATTTCTCTGCCTGCAGTAAAGCAGGATCAGCAATGCGTAGTCAGCTCTTTAATTCAGGTGTAACTTAAAGTTGTCTAAATAAAATCCAAATTTATGCTTTAAACAGAGAGGAATATTAAGGGAACTACTTGGGGCACTGTAAGCTTTGTTGTAAAACTGCCAAATTAATTTTGTATCTGACATATTGCATTTTGAGTGTCTGGTCTGGTCTGTCAATAGACTAAATTCTATTCTAATGCAAATGACAGTCAAATGGAACTGTCCAAACACCAGAATGCTTTTGCCTCTTCCTCTGACTCTCTTATACCTCATTCTAGGGATGACTCTTGCAGGCTTAATGGATTTGGTTCCAGGGAAGGTTTCTGTTGTAAAATGGAATCTTTATTTATCCTCAGCTTGAAAACATATCACAGACTCAAAGTCATTAGTATAGATAAATCCAAATCGCACCTGTGAGATGTTCTCTGTGCTCTGCAGTCATTCTCTGCAGCCCCTTTTGTGCTCTCCATATTAAAGAATTATATTCAAAAGGAGTAGGAATCTATACTACCGAGACATCTACTAAGCTGGTGCTGAACTTGCCCAGACCAACACATAAAAATGTCTAAAGAGCATCTTTGATGTGAAAGCTGCATCTCACATAGGCTGTGTGTAACAGAGTTTGGTGACCTTGTGCTGGGGCAGGCTGGGTCAGTGCATGGAGTGATGCTCTTGCTCTACTTCTTTCTCAGACAGAAAGAAAGAAAGAAAATAAGTAAAACTATATTAACAGATGGTGAAAAAAGATAGATGCTTAGTAGAAAAATATGAACTATTTACAAAAGGAATACAGAAAATGGCTTGTTAAGTCACAAGAATATTTATATCCTCTTACTTGTTTCAACCATATAAACCTCTGGCAGAAACAGGTCTGTTCAGTCCTCTGACGTTCCCCAGTTTAAAAGTTAACCTGAGCTCAAGGCCCTGAAAGAGCAAAACTTAAGTTTAAAATAATATCTATTTTTCTCTGAATTCACAGTGATGTCAGACACTGGTTTTATGTGTAAAAAATATTTATCAGCAGAACAAATATGGTTTGGACAGGATAAACTGTCTTAAGAATCCTGAAGAAAATCTATGAAATCCAGTAGTTATATATATGTAAAAAGAAGTTATTCGTGACACCCATCACCATTATGTAATAATGCTAATCATATGCTAGTTATAGCAATAAATGTAAATTAATATTAAATAAAAAATATTATATCCTAATTATCAATAAAAATACTTGTGACATGATGTGTAAAAGGTATTTAAATCCCCACCCAAAATCTGATTGTGTGGGATTGTATGTGAAACCATTCCTGCAAATGTACAACTCTCAGTGCGGAGCAAAAACATTTTAAATACATCTTACACATGTAAATTTAGTCTGAAGACTATAATATATAGGCTGCCAAATGATGTGAAGAATTGACTGCTGTAGATGTTGGAAACAAAAGAAAATGGATGTGCTGAAGTCATAAGGATAGCAATAGCCACAAGGGCAGAATGTGATAAATCCATAGAGATCAATGTTTCTGCTAAAAATGAGCTGAGCTCAGAATGCAGTGTGGTGTCCTGAAACAGGTTTCAGGATTTACTTACTGTTTTTAGGCAATCCCTCCTTGTTTACTATAATGAAATTAAGTGCATGGTGCATTGAAAGTTCTTTGAATACATTTAAACCAAAACAGTTTAAGATGAATTAACAATGATATTTTTTTCCTATGATATATCTGTGGTAAACAGCTTGTATGTAATGAATGTATAAAAAGCAAGAGCCAAGATAAATTTGCAAGACAAGAGTCTAAAAAGCCCAAGATGTGCAAAAGAGGTAACATAAAGGAAATTTTCATATGGGGATTTAACTGTTTAATTTTTGGCCTTAATGGATTAATAAAAAGGGCTTTGGAAGGTGTAGGGAGAAGAGGGTGCTGGTTCCTGCCTTAACGCCCATAAAGAATGTATTTAGATGCAGAAATCAGATTTAAGCTGGAACAAATCCATAGGTCCAAGTGGTGTGTGTGTGTGTGTGTGTGTGTGTATATATATATATATATATAAATCAGGATGTGATTATTTTCTAATGATGGCTTTAGTTGAAAGGGTAATGATGGACATATTCAGAAGAAGATTTTGAGAATTTCCTTTGGAGTGAGAGGCAAGGAGGGGGGAGTGGATTCAGGTGCTCTAACTGATAAACTGTGGGGATGCTGGGCAACGTGCCATGTTGATAATGCTTTTTCAAGTTTCCCACTGGTGAAGGCTCTTTCCAGGTCTGCTGGCAGCTGAGGAGGAGGGTGGGTGGCAGCCAGGTGAAGATACAGAGCAGCACCCTGGACACTCTCCTCGTTCCGTGCCTGTCACTCTGAGCTTGCAGTGATACAGGGCTGTGCTTGAGATGCTGAGCCACTGCAGGCTGGATCCTGCTGCTGTGTACTTCTCCCATAGTGCTCCTGAAATGTTTTAATTCCTTGCTCTTCAGGGTATGACTTTGAAATCTGCCATGATGAATCCAAATTTGTAAGACTTGCAGGAAGATTTCATACCTGGAGTCCTTTGCAGGAAATGCTTTCTCTGAATTATGCTCAGGGAATGGACTCTCAGGTAGCTTTTCTTTCCTTTTTTTAATTTTCATTTTTTTCAGTATTGCTGCTTAAAAATTCAGCTTCAAATGTTCTGTATAGGGAAAGATCTGGTGCAACTGCTACAGAGCAGAGATGAATAGATGTAGTCCAAGAAAATCCATCTCTTAAGATTGAAAGGATCAAAAAAGTATCTGTACTTCTTACATTGTTGTTCCTGTAAACTTGAATTCAGTTTTACTCTGAAAGTGAAAAACCTGTGGAAAATAAAAGGCTGAATACATTTTGTAGAAGGATAAATGCATCTTGCTACTTCAATGACCTTGCACTTTTTTGTATTTCCCATTCCTGAAATCACCAGTCTTGTAAAGGACAAGGGAAACTCCTTCAGTCAAGCTGCCCAAACAATTCCATGTTGCTCACATGATCAGTCATACTCTCAAATTGCTGAGTACTTAAGCCTTAGTTGAAGTAAGTAACTTGATTAAAGATGTTCAGGTTAGCCTAGATATTCACATTCCATTTTAGACACTTTGAAAATACACAAATTGAACATAAGACAACAATTTGGAATTGCTTCCGTTGTCTAAATGTTTTGTTACAAGTACTGATCAAAATTTTCCTGCACAAACAAACATTTTAGTTATTGGACAGAATAATTTCCTCTAAATGACACATTTCCTTTAAATGTCATATAACCCCCACAAACTACAGTCTTTAAAGTGATGAAGAAAACTTAGTTTTTCTATGAACTTCAGAGGGGGCTGAGGGGAGAAAAAAAGGTGGGAATCACCCCAGCTCTGTCTCCTTTTGCAACTGCCTTCTCATCTCTGATCCAAAGTCTGTCTTGGTCACTGAATGCTCTTAAAAGTGGCTGAAGTTGGCAGGCAAGAGAGAGTATCTACACTGCCATCCATCCCTAACTACATATTTAATTTGGTAAATACGCAAATTGCGAGAACATCCAAATATCGATTACAATCTGTGGGAACTGGCTTTTTTCTTTGGATGGAATGAGATGGTTTGATACATATCTCTATCAAACATTGGAGAGAATCAGGCTGCTATATTTAAGTTTCACACAGCTTAGTGATGTTTTCTCTCCAGAAAAATTATTTTATATGTTAATTTAAGCTTCCAAATGCAGAATTTGGAATTAATGAAGACCTCCAAATTTCAGAAACTTAAGGAGATTTAATTTGCAAATACTTAATTATGGTCTATGAAATATGCAAAAAAAAACCCCTGAATTTGGAGCAAAGTTTTTTTCAAAAAAAAAGTTTTATAGTGGTAGGTGCTTTGAATTATCCAGGGTTCGATTTTCAATAGGGAAAATAGCCCTTTAAAAATTTGTTTCTACTGTTAATAAAAAACCCAGAGCTGAAGCTTCAATTTTCATGAGAGGAAAAAATAGATTATATTAATGAAGGGCTGGGAAAATAAATTTTCACTCTCTTGGAAAAGGAACAGATTGTGTCTCTTAATGACTTTGCATTTGTTTGAATGATTTTGTAGTCCTTTTGGAATGGATCTGAATTGTATCAACATTTATTATTATTACTAATATCTGGACTATAGTAAAGCAAAAGTATAAAAATTCTCATGTAGAGTTGATACTGAGAGGATGGAATATGTGCACACACACCTCAAAATAATTAAGAATGTATCCAAACATTCTGGCCAAATGAGCTATATCCTCCTTAATTTCCTGTTGTTGTTTTTTTCCCTAGACAAACTAAGCTGAAAAGAGACATTGATTTAATTTGGTGAGGGATGTGTTGTCTGTCTGATGCCTTGTTTTCTGCTTGCTCGTGTCTTGCCAGCAATTATCTTGTCAAGAGGTAAAGTAGGCAGCAGAGAAGCAGTTACAAAACTTCTGATAAAGGTAAAGTTTCCACTGCAATAAAACTTGACCTAAAAACAATCATCTTATTATTTAAAGCACTTATGTGCTTGTTTTCCTGTAAAACAAACATTGCCTTTACAATTGACATTTTCTGGACCTGAATCCCTGCACGTTAATGCAGATCATGGCACAAAACAGAATTAGACTTGAAATGAAGATTAATTAGAGAAACATAATGCACAGAGCTGTGTCTGTGCTGTTTTTCAGTGCCGTTTGTTGAAAAAGTTGTAGCTGGAATGCTCTTGCCCTCATGGTGTCCTTGTGAGACTGGGCACAGTGGTAGCTGGGAGCAGCTTGGGACATTCCACCCAGCTGCCCTGCCAATGCAGCAATATATGTAGGAAGGAGTGATCTCTTTTTAGACTTTTATTGATTTGTATAATCAGCTTTAAACTCTCTGCAATTGTTCTCCATCTGTTTTAGCTTTAAAGGTTTTTGTATCTTGCTCAGATCAAAGAAAGCCATAGTGTCCAAAAGATGATCTGTTTCTTTCCAAAAATAGCAGTTGGAAATAATAGCTCTCCCTCCAGTCCTTGGCTTATTTATATCCTGAAACCATCGTGGGTAAAACGCTGCTGGTACTTCTGCTGTGTGTGCGGCTGTTTGGAAAATCTGCACTGTGAGAAACTGAGCATTTGTTTAAAGTCTGGGATATATGTATGTATACACATGCAGAGAGGCTCTAAATATATGTCTTGGTCACTGTGAAGCTTAAATCTTAGACACTGAATTTCTTGACACAATGACATATCTCACTTGGCACAACTTTTACCCATTGGACACACTTAGGGGGGGAAAAGTATCCTCTTTTTCTAGATGCAGCTTCAAATGCTGCAGAACCATCAAAGTGGCAGTGAGCAAGGTTGGGCAGCCCATATAGGAGTGGGAAATTTGGTCTTCTGTTGGCTTTAGTGCTGTGGAGTAACTTAATTGTGGAAGCTTTAAAGATTTTATAAAAATACGTATGTCAGCTCAGTCAGTGAGCTGGCTTGTTGGGGATAGAATTTTGGCTGAAAGATGTCTTCTGTACTTAGATGCAGTAAATGTAAGGATTCAGGCTAAAAGGCAGAATGAGATTGAATTTACCACTTGGATTTTTTTTTCAGAAAGATCTGGAAATATATTATGCATTTAATAATGCTGAGGCACAAGATGGCTGAAACATTTTCTTTCTTTGCTTTTGTAGTTCTTTTGTAAAGGTTACAATATCATCTTTTGGAGCTAGTTCAGACACTCTGAGTTTTATTTCCATTTAATTTAACAGCAAATATTGAAAGTATGGTAATGTTATTTGCCTTAAGTTTAGGGTGTGGGAGAGGCAGAAGCCTTGTGTTTAGTGAGAAAAAGGAAGAACTTTTATTAGAAAGTTTGTATCTCTTAATACTTGAAATTCACAAATTAAAAAATTCTTGGATATTTTCTTAAATAGAGAAGACATTAGCAGTGTCACAATGAAAATACTTTTACCAAAGCTAGGATTTTGCTGTTTTTGCTGAGTTATGGTGACATCATAACTCATGTTTTATTGTGGTGCCAGTTATGAGTTTATTAAAAAAAGGAGGTTTAGTGATGGTTTTATACATATTGTATTGGCTTTTAGTAGTAATTCTAGAAAATTGTTTCTCTTTTTTTTTGAATGGGAATTTCAGACAAAAATTACAGAATAGTTACAACCAGGTCTGCACACAAAATACACCCCCATTTCTTCTGAAGACAGAACTGCATTGTGATGTTCAGTTTCAATGGCACTAAATCATAGTGACACCAAATCATTACATTTCAATGTATGATGTTCTCCAGTAACATTTTTTGTAACAATCATTTTGGTGATTAATTTCTGATACTTCTCAAATTACTGGGGCCATAACCATTTTTCTGATCTGTATTTTTTTTTCAGTATCATGTACAATACAACCTTGTCCTGTACTTCTGAACATCATGTTGTGTCTCTAATTCAAGTGCCTTAATAATAGTATCAATTCTTTGTTAAATGTAATCCACAAATAATTGTGACTAATGAATGACTAAGAAAATAGCAATGGTGTCCGTAACAGCTCATGAGAAGAAAAAGAAGCAAAATGCAGAAGTAATTTGTGAACTTTTCTGTCCATCCTTACATTTCCATGGAAGTTTGGAAATGGGTGCTGGCATCTCACTGCCATGGTGACCAAGATTTTGTGTGACATGAGTGTGAGTCAGTGTAAAGCAGAAGCCTGGCCATACTTTCAGCTGCTGGTTTTGTTTACATTTACATGAACTACGAAGGAAATGCTTTGCTTTCCCCATTAGCCATGAGGAATGTGTAGCAGCAAAAGCCACAGGAAGATGTAAGGGTAGGGTAGACAAACATGGGAGGAAAAAATATCAAGATAAATATAATCTTTGGTTATTATTCACAAATTATTGTAATGCAGATTGTGGCTGTCTGCTGCCAGAATGAAGATGCAGGAAACTTTATATTGGCTGGTATAGGAATCTTTCAGTTGGCACTGATGCCAAGGATGCCATTGCATTGTGTCAAGGAATCATGTGCCGAGGATAAAAAGTCAAGACAAGGATTTCTGCCGTATGTTTAGTTTTGATCGTCATGAGGCTCTCTCTGTCTAAAATTTGGCTTCTGCTTGAATGTCTAATTTTTTTTTTAAACTGTTTGATTCATAATTTCAAAACTTTGCCTGAAAATACTTTAAAATACATACTACAGGTAATAGTATTTATAGCAAAGCAGGGAAAGGTTAGTTTGGGTAATGTTGCTTTCTAGTTTGGGTCAGTCAAGTTTTTCAGCCTCCCACATTTCTGAGATGTCAGGTGGTTAAATAAGGATTGTGTTCTCCAGATTAACTAATTTACTTTGTTTGTCCTTCATACCCTCTTCAAGCATTGTTGCAAGTAATGGGAGCAATTTGAATCAAATGAAGGGAAAATATAAAACAGATGATGTGGTTCAGTTGCCTCTAAAACCTTGCCACTAAAGCCCAAGGTGAAGTGCAGCTGTGAGACCTGGGTAAAAGCATCTTAGATACCACCTGTAGTGCCCACTGACCTTCAGACAGCTGCAGCACTCTTTGCTGTCTTAAGTAACTTTCCTTCTTTTGTAAATATTTGAACTCTTTATTTTACATCATAAATACAGGGGCTTTGTTACATAGCCCCTGTTTTACTGTTGTAAAACTACTGATATTTTCATTGGTGTTCTTCAGTAATACAAAGTCTCAGTATTAGAATTTTGTTAAAACAAAATTCTCACTACTTATATTGTCCTTGTATTGAAGAGAAAACTTTGAGACTGGGATATTTTAGCTAGATAAATACGAGTTTTCTTTATGTACAGCAGGGATGTGTTAACATTGGTTGGGGAAAAACAGCAGTGTGCTTTCAGCTTCTCTTTAAGCTTTGGTTTTCCCTGTGCAAGGAAACAAAATAGTAAAAGGTCTCAGATCCCTCTTTGTGGGATGGAAGGAGGGCAGGGCAGAAAAATGTGTGTGATCTTGTTCCATCTCCCTCCACTCACCTCTTGCTCAGTGTCAGCTTGGAAGTTTGTAAAAATAGATTTTTGCTGTGTCAGCTTGCATCCCCTTCAAATGTCAAAGTCAAACTCTAGTTCTACCTTCCAGTAAATAATTTCTATGTGTAAAACTCTCCTCTTCTACTGGGGCTTGATGGGTCTGCACCCTTTGGTAGAGATGCACCCTCCAGAGCCATGTGTTTGAGGAATGAACGGTGGATTGCTGGCTGCATGGGATATTAATACTTGTTCCTTTTGGGGCCACTCTGCAATTAAAATTCAAGCCTGAGGGCTGACAGAAGGTTGGAGTTTCCACTATGCACCTCCAGACCAATTCCTTGCCACAAGGTCCTGCAGTTCCCTGTTCTAGTATTTGTAAGGTCACAGGCTGCACTATGAGCTTCCTTTAGAGCTGCTTCTGGAGGCACCTCCAACTCTGTTCCTAGAGGGCAACTCCCAGGAAATCTGAACTTTTGGGTGTTTATTTGGATTCTTTCTTTCTGGATTCCCCCACTGGAAAATGTATAGTGCTGCGTAAAAGCAATGGGAATGCCCAACATGCAGTGCAAAGGGGGAAAAAAAAGAGAAACTGTAGAGGACTCTGTAAGAACCCTTTGCACTCTCTCCCAAATCTGCTTTGTCCTTATGCTTGTAGTGAGATCTTCCCTGGCGGCATTTGTGAGGGACATTTTTTGTGAAAAGCCAGTTTAAGAAATGAAGCAGCATGGAAGGTGGAATTACCATGAATTGTTTCTTTCTTCTGCCCTGATCGGATTGTGTTTCTCTCATTGGTAATCCTGCCAGTTGCAGAGCAAGACAATCAATTCAGATTTGAAGATGCAGATCTTTATTCTTTCTGCTGAGGTTTATGTTAAATGTGAAGGTTTAGAGGGTTCCAGTCAGGGAAGTTTACTTTAACAGACAGTGTGATAGCAGCCACATGCTATTGCCAGCCACCTCCAGTTCTACCTCATCCCATAAAACATGTTAGCAGCAGCATGTTTTGCAACACCAGTGACAATTTATGAGGAGAAAAATTATTGCTAGTCTTTAATTATCTATCCTGAGATATTAGTTGCATGCTTCTACTTACTCCCACCTTTATTCCTGTGTAACAAAGAACCTTTACTGGATAATGAAACCATAGCAAGGTAGGAGAGCTGATGTTTTTGTGGGTATATGTTATGGCAGTACTGAAAATTAAGGCTGGAAATTAAATAATTAGAAATATTTGATGCAGACTGAGCTCTTGAAGGTTGCTGCAGCCCACTATTTTCTAGCTACTTTTTATGAAGCAAGAGCATCAGTAGAGATAGTCTCCTATAAAAAATGGGCTCTTTGATTCTTCTGTTTCATCACTGCGCTGTGTGATCTGCCCAGTCCATGTTGAATAATTTAGGTACATCATGCACACTGTGTGATTGTAATTTGACTGAAAATAATTATTCTCATAGTTATTGACTAGCACCGAAGTATTGACTGCTCTCCTAATAGAGCTGTTGTGATTCCCCTCAAGTTCTTCTGCTCTCTGCCTCTAATTATTTTGTCTACAGATTCTTTCCAGAAGTCGTATGCACAAAGGTGAAAGCAGAAATACTAACTGGTATTTATATTCAGTATGATCCTTTGCAGACAGCTTTTGTAATACAGTTCAGGAAAGCTGTGTGTCACAAGCTAAGGAGTAATCACCTGGGAAGTTGGATTTGAACTTTGGTAGGTAGGACAGCTGAGGGCTTAGTGTGCCAGCTCACGGGGGCAGGTCATAGAAAAACTCATAATACAGCAAAGAAATAGATCATTAAGGTAATGCAAAGTAGAAAAGAGGAACTAAGAAAAAACTGATGCAAGATGGGAGAAACCAGAACACTCCATTACATCCATGGCAGGATTAAATTTAAGATCAACTTGGAGACCATGCTGCTTAATTAAGCCTAATAGAGTTAAAAGAGCTGTAGCTGGACAAACAGCTGTCTGCTAATGGAAGAAGCCAAGAACCCAAAAAACTTCAGAAAATCAGCAGGAAGAAACTACTTTCTGTTGCTCAAGAATTGAGCCACAAAGGTCATCTGGCTGGAATTGGAAGTGAATACCAAATTAACTCTTTGTTCTTGACTTTTTTCCTTGAAAGGTCCTGAATACGAGTGACTCTGTTCCTTCCGTTTTTCCACCACTTATTTGAAGTGATTTCTGCATGCATGTATTTATTCTGCACATATGTTGGATGGAAAATTTTAAATGCATAGGAGATGAACCAGAAAATGCCACATTTTTCAGCCTATTTCATTTTTATGTTTCAGTGATGTGCAGTCCTGAGG
>VWYI01033458.1:18502-90606 GCA_013399455.1 Anthoscopus minutus
GGGGGAGAGGGGAAAGTGGCTGAATTTATTAAAGATGGTTGAAATATGAGTATAATTCAAAAATCTTCATGTTTGATCCCTTAAGGTCATTTTTCAGTAGAGGTTTTTATATCTCTTATGTTCTGTAAGCATGTTATCCAGCTATATCAGGCAGAACTTTAAAACATAGACATGTAAATAATGTAAAGAGAAAAACATTGTCAGAGCTAAGCTGCTTAATAATGGAAAGACTCTGGTAGTGTGTGTAATATAAAATATTATATTTTAAAGAGCTTAAATTTGCTACTCTTTATTTCTATGTGCATAATGTGCTGATGCTGCACTGGGAACGGAGGAGTTGTGGGGCACTCTAAAATCGACAGGAATTAATTCCTATATGTTTCCAAATGTGCAGAGCAAAACCCTCCTGGAAGACTGTGAGCTCCAACTGCACACAGAAGATGTGCTGTAGGAGAGAATCGATATTGTCAGAGACATCTACGGAACATATGCAGAAAGTCTTTAGCATGATTGCAGTTGGCAGGGAAGACAGTAAAAGATTGTTATCCCAGTGTTGCTTCAGATTTAACATGGTGAAAGGGTTGAGAAAACAGGGAACTAGAAATCAGTGCTGAGTTTTCAGCTCTGAAGAACCAGGGTATTTCGGAATAGTCTGTGCTCCATGCTGAAAGGTGTTTTGTAGATCTCTAAGCAGGAAGTACCCCAGATTTTTCTGGGAGAAATCACTTTTCTGCATTTCATTCCTCAAGCCTGTCCCATTGGAACTCAGACACCTCAGGATTTTGAAAAGAGTTCATCCCCAACGATACTAAGATTGTTGCAAAGGTATTTGCTGTACGAGAAGATAATCTTTCTATCTCTACATCGTTGTCACAGGTGAGACCTGGAGCAGTTTCCAGTTCACAGGTCCATATAAACACTTATTTCTTGATAAAGGAAATAAATGGTGGGGTCTGGAGTGTCCAAAATATCCCTGAGTGTCTGTTTTGAGCTTAAACTTGTTAAAATGGAGCTAGAATAGCACTGGAGAGTAAACAACATGCAAGCTGTTCATAACAACTTTTGATTTATAAGCTGCACTGAGCCAAAACAAAGGTATTCAGAAAATTTTAGCCACGGTTACTCCTCCAGCAATAACTGCAGCTAAACATCCCCAAAGCCAAGAATGAAGAGGTAATAGCTCTGCTAGAAGCTCCAACTTCTAGCTGGGTTTTGAGGCTGCTTTAAAATAATGAGATGGAATGGGGAAAGGAAGAAAGTTGGAAGAATCTAGTATAATTAGAAAGGCAAAATTGATCTCTAAGTTTGCAGTTTAGACACCTTTTGGTGCTGGGATGAGTTTGGAGTTGCACTGGTTTAAGTGCTGACTTGTGTGTGCTATATTAAACATGCTCTCACAGACAGTGGGAAATGCCTGAAGTGCTTTACACAGCCCATGAAAATTGGCATCCTTGGGGGACTTCCTCCCTGCTTTCATAATTTCACTGCTTCATTTATTCACTAAATGACTGTTTCTCTGTACAGCTGGGATAGGCACTTGAGGGGCAGCAGATCTGTGTGCTTTGCTGTTCTTCAGGCAGCTGAGCCTTCTGCTCCACTCACCTGCTCCATACACCAATGACTCTTCTGGCAATCATAGCCAGGAGCCACAAGATTATTATTTTTTTTCAGTTAACACCATTAAGGTTTAATTTTTTTATATATCTGAGGTTTTAATTCTACATCTGCCAGGTACTGCTAGAAATCATTGTAACAATATCTGTGGTAAAATAGGAAAAAAGGAGCAATAGGATTTCTTTTAAAAGCTGCTTTAAAAACTGATTTTACTGCAGATAATTTCTGTCTCACAGCTAGTTGCAAACAAGATGACTATTCTGATGAGATTTGTATAAAGTTAGTGACTTCTGTGATGAGGGCAGAAATTTTAATTATAGGGAAATGCATACTGCTTATTTCCTGCCTTTGTTAGAAAGTCCCATTTTTTACTTTTATAAATGCCTTTTCTTACTGTCTTTTAGTGGATTGTAAAAGTAATTGGAGATAAAACTTTTTTTTCACAATAGAAATGAATGTTAAGGAAAAAAATATCATCTAGACAAGTCCATAAGGTAACACTGAAAGTTTCATATTTGTCTGGCCGAAAACTAGGAAAATAAGATAGTTTTTTCTCACGTCAACCAGAGTCCAGATTGCATCTGGACAATTAATTTAAACCTCGAGGTTCTGAGATGTGTCCTGTCTTGCTTTGAGTAGCTCTCAGGGCTCCAGCTGAAGCACTTCCTTTGGAAGCTTGATTCACCAACTAAAATTTTGTTGTCCAAAATACTTCTTGCTGTTTAGCTTGCATTTTCACTGCCAGGAATGTTTCTTGATGTTCAATCTATGTATGACCTTTCTTAAGTTCCTTATATATCCTTCAAAAACTTCCATAAACAGGCTTATGTAGACGCCTTGCTCCTTGGTGGATTTTTCTTTTGGTTCTTGACTTTCATAACTGGTTGGTCCTGTTTCGAGTTAACCAACATAACTGGGTTTTTTATCCTTTAAATAATCATTTTGTATTGGAGAAACATTTTATAAGATGTGTGGCTCATAAATGCAGTTCATACATGTGTGTGTGTGTGTGTGTGTGTAAGCATTTTTAATAAAAATTCAAGTATATATTTAAAATGTTTAAGATGTAACAGGAGATTTTTTGAAGTGAGATCTTCCAGGATCAACCTCAACACAGCAAGAGTAAAAATTATTAAAATTTTATGAGTAGCTTGATCATCCTGAAACACTAAGTTGCTTCTGACCAGCAATAAATATGTAAACTTGGTCTCTGGGTCCTCTGCAGATTGGGTGATGGGTTTTTGTGCACTGTCTCTTAGAAAACACTGACTTCTCCTCATGACCAGGTTCAGTGGAAAATATAACTAGGTACCACTTTTAAATGCTTCCCAATAATGGCTTATAATTTGTAAATGTGTTGGTTAATAACTAATGATGTTTAATTCTTCTGAAATATTCCCTGCAAATAGCTCAGCCCAATTAAAGTGCTCAGTTTATTGATCTATGTCCTGTTCTTTCTCTTTCATCTTGCTGCAGGTCTTTTCATCCTTCTCTTACTGCTGGAATTCATCAGTTTTAGTTTACATCTGCATTTTCAAATGACTCTAAATTCAAGCTGCTACTTGGAAGCTGGGAAGTTTCCACCAGTTTCACTGGGTAGGCTCAGAATTTGTACTCCAAGCATGCTAAGGTTTCTGTCTCTCTTCCTTCAAAGTGATTACTCACATAGTTAATTAAAAAAGCCTAGTGAATATTTCCATTATGCACTCTTCTGGCACTGTGGAACTACTTAAATATAGCAAGTTGTTTGTTTTTTTTAATATGAAAAGTGACTTTTTACTGCATTTGTTATTAAAGATATTGCAGATAATATGCAGCATTTGTCTGAGATAATCTGCCCCATGGTCTGTATAAATTTCATTGCCACTTTTTGGTCTATTTTCTTGACCAGTAGGAAAATACATCTAAGAAGCAGCAACAAGCACGTTTTGTAAACATGGAAAGCTAAACTGATAAGAGACAAGCTGCTAGTTAGTATGTGTGGAAATATTGGGAATATGCCTACAATATATCTGGGATGTTTGGCACTTGTATCTTTACATGAGCAAGCAGTTGTTGCGCTGGCTGTTTGTATTTGCTTAACCTTCCTTTATCAAATAAAATCCAGAACAAAATACAATTTCTGTCTCAGACAAATATGACTGGAATCCCCAGAAAGACTCTAAAGGTCAATTCACCTGTTTTGAAACATTGTTTCTCAGTATCTACAACGTCTTAGTGACATTAAACAGTACAACGTGTAGGTTGCTAGAAGGTACCACAGTGTTATGTATTTAAAGCACAAGCTTTAGACTAGAAATAAATAAATAAAATCTGTGGTGAAAGACTTCCAACTTTGACCAGTATTTTTGAAAAAAGTGTACTGTGGAAACTGGATTTGTCAGCAGCAGAACTGCAGATCTGTGATGCTCCTGGCCCTTTGCCTGTCGGTGTGGTCAGATGTGGTTCTCACCAAGTCCAGGCAATATTGCTAAAGCAGACTTCCACACCTATTTATTTTGAAAAGAGAAATGGTGATTGCTTTATGTGTAAATGGGCAAATATTTGCATTTTATAATCTTTTACTTAGAGATTAGGAAAACTGAATCATAACGAGGTGTTTTTCTTCCTTTGAAATGGAGTAGAATTTTAATTAACTTTATTTCTTATTTAGGAAATATGGCGATATAGGAAGCATACTATTTTTACATATTTTTCTTCTTTTACAGTGAGTTTTATATGAGGCTTCTTAACTAATATATAAATAATTTGTTGGGCATCTACATGGACAAATTTTTTTGAATTTGCAGTGCTTAGCTAAAAAAAGTGATAGTTCTGGAAATCAGTGGAAGCTGGGCATGTAATCACAAGGGTTCCCTCTGAAAACTTCCTTCCCAGAGTTGATCAGTAAATGGAAAACTTCAAGCAGTGGGGTGAATATGTGTATGTAAGTAACTATAGCCACATATAGATATAATTGATATTCCAGTCAGCAAGGGCAACACACAATAGTGGAAGAATAATTTCAGTTAGCAAGCAGAGTTTGGGACGAAAAAAAGAAACTCTGAGGGGAATTAAAGGCTGAAATGAGGGATGTTTCTGTAAGTGACTGCCTCCATATCATCACAAAAAGATTGTGTTTAGTTTCTCAGGAGATATGTCTATGATTAAATTTCACTCTTGAACACTCTGGGTTCAGCACATGATTGAGTCACCTTGAATCCAATGATCACTTAAATGAGAAAAATCGTGTTCAACATAAAAATAATAATTTTTACTTCATGTAACTAATTTATAACATGCCCCTCTCTGTTGCACACTGCTTACCAGAAACATTTTAAACTGTTGGAAAATATATAGGAGTTCAACTGTGAATGAGATTTTACTACTTTTACTTAACTGTGCAAAAAGTTGAGTACTAATAATTCCAAGCATATTTTTAAAGAGGGTTTCTGTAATGCAGGGCAAATCTGAGAGAAGGAAATACTGGTTTCAATACACTGTGGCAAAGGGAGCATCTGTTACTTACATCTGTATTGTGTTTTCATGGCTTGATCATTCAGTAAGGTACAATTTTACCTCGGAGTAGTTAAGTATAGCTGTCGGGGGAAAAGGTCATGTTCCCAACATTTACAGAATTGTTAGAAAAAACTGAACAGTCTCCTGTCAGGTGCTGAAGGTCACCAAGGTATAGACTAAGCTTTGTGGAGGCCAGAACCTGGCCCCTTTCTGAGAAAATTCTGGTTTGAACTGCAAAACCTTCATTAAAATGTAAGTGGCAAAGCAGAGCAGCCTCCTGCAGTTCATCTCATTCTTGCACAGTGACACGCTGAGCTGTTGCTGTAGCAGAGTCAGGACCACACTTCATAAGATTAAATTCTGTGATTTTATTTTCTTGTTCTTAATGTTTCTCTCAGCATAATTGAGTTATGGTCTGAGTTTAAACCTCTAGTTTAGTCATAAAAAAANGACACGCTGAGCTGTTGCTGTAGCAGAGTCAGGACCACACTTCATAAGATTAAATTCTGTGATTTTATTTTCTTGTTCTTAATGTTTCTCTCAGCATAATTGAGTTATGGTCTGAGTTTAAACCCAACAAAGCTTTGAAATCTCATCTTATCAAATTTTTATCACTGGCACGAGCAGCTTGAAACACAATTAACCTGTTATCAATATCAGGTTTTATTTATCCCTGTGCTAAAACCATTGATGTTATTGATCTGCTTTAGGGCTAATTGCTCCTCTGTGTAATCTAGGAAGTTGTTACATTGCTTCTCTCCATGGCACTGATGTGTTTCAAACTGTAGATCAGGGGCAGCAAAGTACAACTGGTAATTATTCCTCTGTAAGATTTTGTGCTGGGGAGATAAGGATAGTTCATTGTTGACTGGGAACGAAATTCTCACCACCACAGTGCTGTGCTTCTTTCTGTCCATGTAGGAAATATTTGCATTTCCACCCCTTGTATTATTTTTTAAGAAAAGGAGTTAAAAATTGTCCTAATGTTGTATTAATATAAAAAAATATTTTCCTTCAGAGCTGTGAAGTTAAGCAGAAGTGAATTGAAAAGCATCTTGTAATGAGTATGGGCAAGGACTTTATAAAAAAAAAGAATTAATTTTGTGTTGAATATAGGGGTTTTTATACTTTTTCTTATCTGATGCTAATTAAATACTTTTGTCTTCCTTCCTCCATTAAGTGAAAGCATAGAGTCAAACAGGCAAACTACAGCACTAAGGTGGTAAGTAAATTATAGAACTTGAGATATTCACTGCAATCATATGTGATAAAACCCAAGGCAGATTATAAAGTTGTCATCAGGGAGCTCTGAGCAGAGGTGGCACTACCTAAAATGGAGTCCTAGCAAAACTTGAGATTTCTGTACCATTTTGCATAAATATGCCTAGTTCAGGCTTGTTTTTGAGAGCAATGATGGTAATCTTACACATCTGTCTGAGGCATTGGAAAAGGGATGCATGATGATTATCAGGAGGCAATAGCTGGTATCCAACAAAGGTTTTTAGCAGTTGACACTCCGTTATTTTAAAAGCTGGAAAAGTAGCCTTGAGAAGTATTCCTGCATAATCAACTCCAAAAAGTTAATATTCATGGAAAAGCCACTACAAAATGATTACAGCAATGTTTACAGGTGATTCAGTGGGCAAATTTTTGGGGAGGGGGGTGTTTCTAGATTTTTACCTTCCCAGCTGTATATGGTGTGGTACAGCCAAGGATTCAATGTTCTGCTGCACAGAGGGGTAGAAAAGGGAGGGATTGGCAAAGGCAGGCAGGGGAGGGGTAGGCAAGGCAGGGAAAGGGAAGGAAAGTGAGTTTCAGGGAGGATAAAGTAATGGTTAGGTTGGCAGAGAAAGGGTGTTGTAGGCAAGAATAAGGCATGGTAGGGGTAGGTAATGCAAGGCATGGGTGAGTCCTGGTGGGGGACAAGGGAAGGGGTGAAGTAGAGTTTAGAGGCCATAAGGCTCTAGGAGGTTTAAAAGGCTTTGGAGACTGGAAAGCAACTTGTGACCATAAAAAAAATGGAGTTGTAAAAATGGTGGGAGGCCAAAGAGATGTGGGAAGGAGTAAAAATTTGTGAGGGAGGGCAGGTAGAGGGCAGAAAATAGGGGAGGCTAAATTGGTGTGGGAGAAGAGAAATTTTATCCTTATGAGAATCTGTGGCTGTATAATTTAAAGGAAGATTTAAAATAAATTACTGTTTAGCTTGTAGAGAATGGCTTCATGAGGCAGGTGAGTAAACAGCTGAAAATACCAAATTTAGCAGCCTATAATTTCTCTTTCAGTTTTCCCATAAAAGGTTAATTATTTTAAAATTATTTTAATTATTTTAATACATTCATTAAAACACAACAGGGGACAGGAACAAGAGAAAGAACAGGTCAAAGAACTTTTGCATCAATTAGATACTTTCAGCTCAACAGGATCTGATGAATTTTTCTCTAGGGCATTTCAGGACTAACTAAAGCAATGTCTGTGCCTAAAATTGGGTAAAATCCCAGAGAACTAGAGAAGCCACAAAATAAGCTTTATTTCCAATGACAGATGGAATGCAGAGAGTTTCAGGAAATATTAAGCAGGCAGCCTAATTACAAAAAGCAGAGAAGATGTTGTAAATTTGAATGATCCATATGTATATATGTAGAAACTGAGAATAAACTGCCGATATGGAGGTCTGTCAAGAGCAAATCACGTCTCTTATTTGACTGCTCATAGCATGTTTAAATGAAGAGCACATGAGGTAAGGGCACAGTAGCAGATGCAATAAACTTTTGGTAAAGGTTTGTATGTAACCATCCATAGCATTTGCAAAAACAAGCAATTAGCACATGGGCTTAGAAAAATTGTGTAGGATGTACCCACTTTATACAAGGGGCAGACACTACTCCTCCCTGAACAAAAATAGGTATCACTTTTCCTGTGATGATGGAAGGATTTTTTTCTTCAGGGTTTGTTACTGGACAGAAATCTGTGTCCTGTAGGGTAGTGAATCTCGTAGTCAGGGTGTCTGAATATGTTTTTATTCCATTTTGAAGTTTTGCAGTATATAAGAGCTGGTACCTCTTTGATTATGAGTAGGTAAATTTGCATATTAACTACATACATGTGCAAACCCAAGAACTGGTATGTCCTGTAGTAGAAATGTTCTGCCCTAAAACTTTATATTCATTTTGCTTTGCTTTTATTGCAGGAAGAGAAACAAAACAACACAGGATAGGCAAATTGTGACAAAACTGGCAAAGCACATTTCCCTTCAAAGGTGTTTTGAGAAGGTTCCACACTCCTGGGATTTAGCAGTACGGTCCTTTGCAATCTGTGATTTTCCTGTTTTCAGTGATGATTAAAGATCAATTAGGTTTCAATCTGAGCATGATTTTCAAGTAGATTTGGAAAAAAGCACAAGGCCCCTGGAGTTCATATCTTCCATTGCAACTTGAATGCAGGGTTTGCAAAGTCCCTCAGCAGCAAGAATATGACTATTTAGAATTCTGAACTATTTTTTTACATCTCATTGCCTGTGGTATTCATGATGCTTCTGGTTTAATATAGGGTTTTTTTTTACCTCTTTTCAAGAGTTCAGTGTCATTGTTGACCTAAAAGCAAATTCCCAGGCTAGTGACCTTAACAAAATCCATGGGCATGCTTGTCCTGGTGGTAAGAAGTACCCTTTGAAACCTACCTTTTTAATTTTGGATAATGTTTATCACTGTTATTATATGCCATAATTATAATGATTTAATTCCTCTGAGCCTTGGAGTGTTACATCATTGGGAAGAAGGCATATTTAGGAACTGAGTCTGAAGCCAGTTAGCTACATAATTTTCTCTTTTGTAGGAAGTAGCAGTTTGCCAGGGACACCTTGTTGCCTTCACAGTCATAAACTGACTTAAAATTTTAACACTCAGATGCACTGGTCGCAGGAGAAAATTCCTTTACCTGTCTCCTGGGCAATCAGCTGGACACATCTCCCATGAAGGTGGAAAGCGTCTCTGAACAGTACCTTGATGTTTTCAAATTTCAGTGTAGGATTGGTCTACCAGGATAAGTTTCTTTCCTCTGAGTGTGTGGTTACAACAGGAGCACCACAACATATCTTTGCAATTGGAAACAAGGTTTAGAAACAAGTATATCTCTTAAATAAACCCACCAGATGCATTATTTCTTTTTGATTAATCTTTTTTACAATGTCTAGGAGGTTTGGCCCTTTCTTAAAGAAAGGGAGTCTTACGTTCTCAGAAAGAACAGATTCATCTAAATAAAAGTCACATTATTAAGTTTCATTATATAAGAAGATTATAATGTTTAAAAGCTATGTGAGGCCACACACGAAGTCCCCAGATCTTTGTCTCTTGTCTTCAGTGATTTAGGACTTGAAGTGAGATTAAAAAAAACTTGTTTATTTTTGAACATTTCTGTGCTGTTCATTAATAAAAAGAAGTTTTGGTAATTAGGCTATGATGACAGAAACTAAGTATGCATTAAGAAATCCCATTAATCTCTAAAAATGTAAATGATCCTTTTAGCAGTGTTTTCATTCACTAAAACTAATATCAAATTAATAATATCACATAGTAACTGCCAAGTTGCTTCTCTCCTGTGTCAGAGAAGTGGGAAACGGTATTATTATAATTATTCTGCTATTTTACAGAAGAAAAAGCTGAAACAAACACACACAAACCCAAACCAAGTAAACAACAACAAAACCAAAAACAACAAAAACCCCAAACAAGAAAATTCCCTGAACTTGCATGGTACAGTGGATTCCAAGAAACATTGGAATCAATAGCCATTGCCCTTGCAATCAGTCCCTCACAGCACATACAGGGCACAATCTATAAACTACTATTTGCATAGATTGGTGATAAAGTAAGATTAATATTCAACTGGTACTGGCAATATTAAAAAATCGTGGGCTTAAGATGGCTGACAAGAGTCGAACTTCAGAAGGCTAAGAGAAATCCAAAGAGAATTGCATCTTTTAGTGACATTGATACAGTGATGTAAAATAATATTAGAAGTACAGGAATTAAAGGCATAGTTCCCACAGATGTTTTGGAACACAGCTTCCATCATGCTCTGGTGTAGATGTGGGGTGGGAGAGGTTATTCTCAGTAGTTAACTCAGAAAACTGCTCTACCTGTTTTTTTCTTGCTTGTTGAGTTGGAAGAGGGTAGCTGAAATGAAGAGTCACCAAAGTAGCTTTAATTAAAATGCAATTCTGAACCCTTTCCTAGAGGAAATTGTTCTTTTCTGTTGTCTTGAGAGGGAATGCATAACAGGGGAGATAAGCTGAAGTTCATATTTCTGAGCATGTTTTTATGTGCAGTTTACTGGATGTCATAAAGCATCCAGTAAATTTAATAAAACCTTCTAAATTCTTCTGTCACACAGCCACAGAAGGCCTGAATTTCAGATTTTCTGTGGCCTCTTGATGCTTTTGGAGCAGCATGAAGTGACCCTGTAACAGGTGAAATTGCTGACTGGGGAATCTTACTCTTGGCATAAAGCTGGCAAAACATCCTTTTACTTTGCTGTGACAGTCCCCAATTTTCTGTCATTTTAGGAATGGGAGAGGGGAATTAGTCATTGGGATGGAGAAGCCAGGAAGGAGGATTGAAGCACATGTTGTCAGAGATGAGGATGGGATGGCAGATGTGAGACCTAAATTTGTATTGGTGGGAAGCCAGGGCACAACATGCTCCATCTGCTCCCGACTGCATGTGACGCAAGCAGCTGTGAACTCTATATTGTAAAGTGCAAGTTACCCTCTGGGGCAGGAAATCCCCCTCTCAGGAGAGGAGAAGGAAAGGGAAAAGACTGGAAAAAAAGTCTTTGTTTTACCCATTCCCTGGACAAGGAATGAAATGTGCTGAAGAGATGTGAGTGAGAGTTTTCCTTGTGGTGCAGAGTAAGAGTTGGGATTATGATCCCTCACAAGAGTAGCAGCATGCAGCTGAAAGCTGTGGGGTTTGTGCTCAGAGGAGATGACCTTCCCTAGGCAGCAGTGATTTCTCAAGAGTTTGTCAAAATATATCACATGTGTACGTATCTCTGAAGGAACGCCTGCTGCAGGAGAAAACTGGTTTCTGTCTGTTTTCAGCGAGTCCTCTGTGTTTGAGAAAAACTTTCTCCAAGTAGCCTGTCTCTTTGAACACTGCTCAGCTTCCTTCCTATCTTCCAGGCTGCTCTCGGCTGAACTAAAACAAGTTCCATTTAAAACCTCTCCAGATTGCATTTTTCTTGTTTTTCCTGAAAGCCCAGACACCTACTGTCCATGGGTAGCAAGTGAGCCGAATTAGAGTCTGTTTATGAGAAACAAAAATGTATGCCATATTTTACAAAATGCTGTGCATGTCCTAATATTTTGCATTGTAGGAGCTTGGCTGCAGTACCTCACAGAAATGTGCATTTCCTTTCCTTGGAAAGCGGCCTCATTGGAATAAAGGGGAGGTTCATGCTGAGAATATAAAATGCTTCTGTCTATCCTACGATTTAGCTGAGTAAAGACAAAAGGAGCAATGATATAAAATTAAATATAAGATTTTTGCTATCCCTTGAAGTGTCAGAAAAATGCCCAAACCATATCAATTTCAAGGTCATGTGATACCAGTTAATTGACCTGAACAACAATGCACTACAGGAGAATGTCAGTAGGGCGGACTTTATAGGGGTATGTAATCAGTAGTTGCTTTAAGGAGAGATAAGTCTCAGGACTGGCTTTGTTCTCAGAGAAAGATTGAAAATGAAATACTCTTTATTGCCAGATTCTTATAGAGTTTACAGGAGCATAGAGAAAAAATAATCATCATAAAACCAAGAAAGAATGATCTATTTATAAAATGAAAGTGTCTGTAAAAACAGCTGATAGGTGATGAGAGAAAGAGGTAAAAGACAGACAAAAGTATTGTTTCAGAAAGAGAGCTTGAAGATTGAATTAATTTAATTTCTGCTTATTGCCATGGACACAGCTCCTGATCTAAACCTATGTTTCACCTCTGCCCTTTGATAAATGCAATGAATTCCTTCAAGTTCTGCTGAATGATAAAGCTCCTGGATGGTAATTAACAGAAAGTCCTGAAATAAATTCTAATATATTACAATGGTTCTCTACAATTGATTATGTTACTGATAATGTAAATATAATTTCCTCTGCTTTATAACAGGAAACTTATTCATTGGAAAAATGGTCCAATAGAAGCGGTGTACCAGTGCCTTTCAGTCTGTTGCTGTGAGCGTGTGGGTGGTGATGCAGCTGCATCTCAGAAATAACAAAAATGCCCCTGGGATTCTACATTCCACTCAGCTTCAATTTTGTGGTCTTTTGTGTCTCTTCCACTGCTTTCTATAGCAGTGTGGCAACTTCTTGAAATATTCTTGATTAAGGTAGAAAATGGACAAAAGATTCAGGAATTTGTTATACTTTTTAGTATGTCTTTGATCAACTCGAGGTTTTCTTCTCATTTGGAGTATCACTCCTGAGAGAACAGTAATCTTAACCTGGCCCCAACAGGACACCTGGCTGTTCAAAAGGAGACTGGGTAGGAGGTAACCATGTAAGTCAGAAGGCTTTTCTTTTATATCAGAGGAAAGCTGCAGTTTGTCACTATTCCCACCACAGAGGCACTTTAGTGATTTACTGTAAGACAGGGAGTTGCTCCTGCTTGTAACTTCACATGCTCTCTGAAAGCCCACATCCAGGTGGGATCTGGGAATATAGAAGACCCTTGGTGAAAAAGCTCACTTCATCCAGAAGTCTCAGAACATTCCACCTCTGTGAGGGATCTAATCTTGTGGGTATCTCATGGTGGTCACACACCTTTGAATGTGGAGACCTGACTTGTGCTTTTAATTCTGTTTGAGAAATCACAATCTGCATAGTTCAACACATTTCCTTAACATCCAGAATGTAAATTACTTTGTGATTGAAGTATTTTGCTTTCCTTCTATTGAAAATTTTTGAATGTCATTTCTGAATTTGGGCTTTCACTGGGACACAGCCATTTTTCAGTCACCCTAGACTTAAAGGGATTAGCTCATTAACAGAAGCTGCAGAGCCATAACCAGAGGGTAAACTCATCAACCTCATGCATATATGTTTTATTCTATACAGTAATTGATACACGTTTATCAGATTTGCCTGGTGGTCTGGGGTGAAGGGAACTTTTGACATTCCTTTTCACTTTCATATACAGCAATTTCATACTTACTATTTAAATAAAAAATGTGCTAAGCAGTTGCTTTTAATGCAGTCTGTCCTTCTATGCTACCTGACATTAGCTGTAAACTCAGACGGAAGAATTTGAACAAAACAAGCATGAACATAACCTAATAATAGGTTACTCAATTTGCAAGAAGACAATAGATATTTAAATTAAGGAGACATCAAAAATCTGCATATAAAAATATTTAGCGTAAAGGCCACAACATCTAACAAGATGAGACAAGCAAGAACTCATCAACAGAGGGAGGCTCTAATTGGAGTGGCACAGAAAGGAAGACAAAGAAAACTGGCTTTTCAACTTCGGTTGCTTTTTTTAGGGAATGAAATTTGTCAAGAAACCTAGGAGAAATCTCATTCTGCTGTTTACTGCCCTATCATCAAGGTAACAGAACAAAATGTGTTAAAAGAAAAAAGGCATTAAAGAAATTCTGCAAAAAGAAATAGCAAACTGGGATAGATGGAAATGCTCCCTGTGAGTCAAATTAAGCCTTAGAGCAGTATAATACTCTCTTACGTGTTATCTTCATTAGTGACTATTCTGCATCCTATTTAGAGAGTGTTTCTGTGAGTGGCAGAATGCATGACGCTTGATTTTCTCCAGTGCCATCTGTCGTGGGGAATATCTAATAATGGTTTAATCTGCTCTGTAAACACTTTTTCAGTGGGAGTATTAATCTGCCTCTCTCCTTGGTTGTTTCATGCCCCCTTTTCTGACAAACCTGAGCGCTTTACATCTCTGGTGCTTCTACCCCACTGCCAAGCAGGGTTGACCATAACTCCTAGGTGTGGCTGGGAATTTGTTGTTTGGAGAGCTACAGGGCAGAGGATGATAGATAACAACAATCTGTTAATTTGGTTTCCTTAGGAAGAAAGGAATTCTGAGCTAGGCTTAGAAAAGGAAGCATACTTCCGTAATAGGTTTCATTTTCTTCCATGCATTTCTAAGAATGTGGTGTTTGTGAGCAATTGATTACTAATGCAAAATGACTGAGCTACGTTCATGATGCCCAGTTTGACCAGAACTGGCTGACCACATCTTTCTGTGCACTGCAGCACTCCATCTGTCATTAGGAACAAGCACTTGTGCTCACAGAAAATGTCCTGCACTTGGGTCACAACAACCCCCACACAGAGATGCAGGCTGGGGGAAGAGTGGTTGGAAAGTGGATTAGTGGAAAAGGATCCAGAGGTGCTGGCCAAGAGGGGCTGGACATACGAGGCAGCATGTGCCCAGGTGGGCAGAAGGTCAATGGCACCTGACCTGGATCCAAAATAATGTGGCCAGCAGGACCAGAACAGTGATTGTCCTGCCATGCTGGGCACTGGTGAGGCCACACTCGAGTGCTGTGTCCAGTTCTGGGCCCCTCAGATCAGGAAAAACATTGAGATTCTGGAGCAGGTCCAGAGAAGGGCAACAGAGTGGGTAAAGGGTCTGGAGCACAAGTCCTGTGAGGGGCAGCTGAGGGAGCTGGGCGTGTTTAGCCCAGGAAAAAGGAGGCTCAGGGGAAATTTTATCACTTCTTTCAATCGCCTGCAACTACTGCTCGCTCTGTTACCAGTGACAGCTCTCGAGGGAATGGCTTAAAGCTGAATCAGGAGAGGTTTATACTGGATATTAAAAAAAGGTTCTTCACTTAGAAGATGGTTGAGAACTGAACAGGCTCTGCAGGGAAGTGGTCATGGCACCAAGCCTGGCAACAATTCAAGAAGTGTCTGGACAATATCCTCAGGCACATGGTGTGACTCTTAGGGTGTCCTGGACAGGGCTAGGAGTTGGACCCATTGATATCTGTGGGTCCCTTCCAACTCGGGATAGTCTATGATTCTCCTAGTTTATAGCAAGGTGAGGGTTAGTCTCTTATCCCATGAAACAAAAAATAGATGGGAGGAAATGGTCTCAAGTTGTGCCAGAGGCATTTTAGGCTGGATATTAGGAAAAATTTCTTCACAGAAAAGAGTTGTCAAGCGCTAGAACAGGCTGGCCAAGGAAGCTGTTGAACTGCTATTTTGAGAGGTACTTGAACATTTAGATGTGGCACTTGGGGATATGGTTTAGTGGTGGACTTGACAGTGCTGGGCTAACAGCTGGACTCGGCGATCTTAAAGGCCCAGCCTTAATGATACAATGGTTCCACAAAGCAATTCCATTAGCTCGAGTGTGGTGGTGTTAATCATCATTTACATGACCATTGTTGACAGAAGACAGCAGCCCTCTGTACCTCATCTGAAAATATAATTGCTCCATGCATTTAGAGATTGATCAGATCCTCCTGGAATCAAGGAAAAGCCTCCCAGTGATTTCAGGTTTTGGGCACTGGTTAGAGACTTTTCTTTCATTCTGAGCTACAGATGAATAGCCTTAACAGCAATGATCAAGCAATTCTGGTCCTGTTTAGAAGATTAATTTGCTGGGGAAGAGAAATGAGAGTTTATGTGAGAGGTACTGTAATCTAAAGGATAAACCATTGTTTTCTTAACAGCAGTAGTTATCTCAGTAGACTGCACTTTTATCACTGAATAACAAACCATCTTTAAATCTCTGCTCAAAGTTGGCTGCCACTAAAATACTTGTAATGCTTTGAGCATGTAGGAAAACATGTTCATTAAGGTCAAGGATCAGAGTCTTCTCTTTGGTAGGGAAATCTCCATCAAGTGAATGTCTCTATTATGATAAAATAAGGAAGTAAACTACAAGAAGGTCATTGACTGTAAGAAGCAATTTTCTAGCTCTTATTGCCTTTGAAACTCTACAGTGTAATTCACAAACAAAAGCATAAATCAACAGCAACCTTTTCCAGCAGGTTAGCAGAGAATGGGGAGAGATGAAGCCACATAACACAGGATATTAAATTGCCATGACCAATTTTCTATAATCATTTTTAAAAGAAAGCAGAACATCTCTTCTTTACAATTACAAAGATATTTTGCAAAATCCTGCGTATTTTAGGAGTGTTTCAGAGCATCCAATATAATAACTCTTTCTACTGTGAAAAGTATGAGCAGGCAAACAAACAAATGCAAGCACTCATATATATTCCTCTGCCACGCCAGTGAATTTTCCTATCACATGCATGACTGCTCCCTATTCTGGCACTTATTTTATCACAACATTTACAGAGGCTTCTAGGCCATGAACAAGTAGTTTCAAAAAAAGTATGTAGAGGCTGCCGTGTCTCATAAATACAATCCATTTTCTCTCATCTCTTGATAATATATGCTCACATCTAACAATTCTGCAGACTCAGCTGTTGGGAGTATTTATAAGTTGTATAGTTTTGTATTTCGCAGCGTCTCTCACGGTAAGAATTATCTCAGTGTTTCGATGCTTCTTCAGTGAGAAGTGCTTCTTACAATCCTCACACATATATACTGTTTGTAATTAAGCTGAATTTAATTGTAGAATCGTGACCTTCTGAATTTACATTTTAACTTTGAAAAATTGTTAATTTCAGGGATCTGTAATGTGTTGTACATCAGGATATCAGTGGTGCAAGCTTCTCACACAGGTACCTTCCCTTCTGTCAGACACCTCACGAATGTCCCAGTCTGTGGATCATGTGCAGTTTTGTAATGATACCCATAGTGGCTGATGGACTGAAATTTAGATTGAGGGTGTGCATTGAAGCTTTGGGGTAATTAGTAAGAGAAAAACATTTATGCCCATGACATAAACTCATGCTGATTTGGTGGAGCTTCCCAGATAATTAAGGAATCTTTTTGTGTGTATGTACATGTAAATTTATAATTAATTAATAAAATGTGCCGTAAAAGTGTCAGAAATAGAAATTGGCACTTGAGAAGCTATCAGTAAAGGAGAAATTGAAACAGAAAATAGAATGTAGAATGTAAGTATATTCAGTAGCAGAATCATAGAAAAAAATCCACTTCCATATCTTGAAATTAAACTGTATGTCCTCTTTGAATTAATTTTAAGGAATTTAAACAGTGCATTAGGACATTCATAATTAACTTTACCCTTCAGCTGATACAATAAGTTACTTTTAGCTGAATATATAATTCTGTTTAATGCCAACATTGGAGATGGTCATTTTTACCTGTCAGGAAACTTGAAAATGAAAAATGTCAAAATTCACAAAGAAAACAACAGGTATTAAGTCACTCTTTCAGTAAAGTGGCTGCAAACAAATTTCAGCCTTATGGAGCAGGGTTGGTCCCCTGCATCCCCAGGGCTTCTGACAGCCACAGCCCAAAGGATGTGGCAGGGAGAAATACCCCTCTGACATGAAGAGCCCGTCCAAGGAAGCTATGTTGCTGTTATACCAGTTGCTCATAAAGAATATTTAACATTCTAGAGAGAAAGCAATGCAATAATCTGGAATCCACCTCAGTCCTGCTGTGCTCCTTTAGACACAGGCGAAGAAGGACGAGGACATGGGACCTGTTGCATTCTTCCCTCTGTGGCAGTGTTGCTCTCTTTCTCTATGTGGTCTCTGAATATTTTGCTCATTCCACGTAGCACTCACATTTCCCCCATCTGCTTAAATCATAATTCAAATTACAATTAAATTCAGAATTAAGTACCTTGCGTACAAAATGGAGTAGCTAAGCAGGAGCATCTTTGCCATACTGTATCTTCACCATGCTTACATGTCTAAATAGTCATGCTCAAGTAAGTAAGTGAAGAAGAAATAAATGTTTCCTTCACATTCCATGAATTTTGCTTTCTCCCTTTTGCTGGGTAAAACTTCGAGAAGGACATTAACTTCCTGTAAGAGATTGACTTGGATGTATCTATAAATGTTCAGTTTTTTGCATCTCTGTTTCTCTTTAAGAACCATTTAAAAAAGTAGGAGATTGTTTTTTTTTCATTTTTTATATAGCTATTCTAGGAAAACTGTTCAGAATATTTCACCTGTGAAATTAAAGTGCAGAAAATAACTAATATCGGCAAAATACTGTGAGCAATTTTGTTGTTTGACTAGGACAGAATAGGAAAATTGCAACAAAACCTCAGAAAAGCTTCTTCGATTCTTGTGATGTATTTTTGTAAGGTAGGGGTTGTAAACCAGCAACTTGAGGAGTGTGTACAATATTTTTTCTTTTTATCTGAAGTAATCTTAAACTCGGTCATCTATGTAGTCTCTGGGTAAAATCTTTCTAAATGAAAAGTGGTGAAATACAAAACAAGCAAACATTAATGGGCAGACAAAACCTTATAAATGATTACTAAAACCTTTTTTCTTGTAAATAAGCTAATTTCATGTGTAATTATAGGAATAATCTATATTTTAGAGTATTTTTTAATAGATCTTATCTATTTACATTTTCAATATATTTTGTTATGATATTCATTCCCTCTTAAAACTGCCTTTTACCTTTTTTGTTCCTGATAGAACAAGGGGGAATAGCTAAAGCTGAATGAGTGTAGATTTACATGAGATATTTGGGAAGGAATTCTCCCCTGAGAAGGTGGTGAGGCCCTGGCACAGGGTGTCCAGAGAAGCTGTGGCTGCCCCATCACTGGAAGTGTCCAAGGCCAGGTTGGATGGGGCTTGGAGCAATCTGGGATAGTGTGGTGTCTGGGATAGAAAGTTGTCCCTGCCTGTGGTAGGGGGTGGAACGAGATGTTTTTAAGGTCCTTTCCAGCCCAAACCATTCTGTGATTCTATGATATTTTTCCACTGCTTGTTGTCTGGCAGCACTCTGCACCCCAGTGGTGCTTTTAGAGTGGGCCCAGGTGAGGTTCACCTTACTGATTTAAATGTTATATTTCTTAAATCTTTTTGAAATTTATTTTCTTTATATAAATAGAAGGGCATTGCCAGCAGGACCCCTGTTTTCAGCTGAGAATCCCTTCCTATAAATTATCCCAGGTCCGCATAGCAATGAGGCCATTTCTATGGAAATAAGTGAGCCACTGTGCTTCTGCTGGCTCTCCAGCAACTCATGAACTGCAATTCACATTGTGAGAAGTGCTTTGTGAATTAGATCAGAAGCACAACTGAGACACTGGTAATTTCCAGCTCCCTTTGATAAATATGACTCTAAACTTGAGGGTGGTGAAAGAGGCAAGGGGTGCAAGTGGTAATAATGTCAGGGGAATTGGATGTTATTGTAGATAATGGTCTCCTTCTTCTCTGGTCATTAACACAGGGGGACAGCAGAGATCTTTATCAAAAGGTAGATTGAGCTCAAATGTCTTTAATAAAGGGGGATGCCTTTTTACTTTTGGATGATGTATTAGAGAATCTTATCTATTGAACCCAAGTATCTCCAGTACATTAGCAGGTACTTACCCAACCAAGAAAGCTATATGCTCTAATTTCCCTAGATAACAAATATTTCTGAGAGACAGGCAATGTGCTGATTCATTAAAAAATATATTTGACTTAGATTTTATTCTAAAGCAACTTAGCAAATGCAACTAAGTTCAGGTAGAAATAGCAAGTATTTTTGGTGTGTGGCCTCCAGTGAATAGTAATAATTGCAACAAAGCCATGGTAGAATTTAGGCTTGTATTAGTTAATTTTGAACTTCACCATTTAGTGAATAAAGGTTACAGTTTGGGTAGGGATATCCTAGAGTACTAAGTCTGTAAATTGGTAATTTGAAACTCATTTCTAATAAAGGAGCTACTGAAATCCTAGGAATATGTGACATTGTACTACCAGTCATTGAATAATATAACAGATTTTTGCAATATTTTTCCATCACAAACTGATGGAAAATTATTAGTTATATGAAATATTTCATATAGGAAAAAAATGTGGTTACCTATATCTGCACACACCCCCCTTTCTCTGTGTAAGTGACAGCTTTTGTTTATTTTGAATGTTCAAGGTTGCTTTCAGATCTTAAAAGCATTATTCTTTCAGTCTTGTAAATTACTAAAAATTTCCTCATGATTAGGGGAATGGATTTGAAAAGCAAATTTGAAAAGCACATTTGTGAGAATACAAAGAAAAAAATATAAAGAACTGTATTTGAATCTCTGTAAAGGTAAAGGGACTTTTTTCTGTGGACTGAATTACAGCACATTATAGCTCAGTTTTTATTGTAAGATCTTCCATACATTCTCATACTTTTAAGTGAGTGAGAATTGGGGGAGTGGAAAATATAGAACAAACAATAGAAGTGGATGAATATATCTTAATTTATTTTGATTAGTTGTAATTTGACAGTAAAAAAAATATTAGATCGGCTATCTTAGCTGGCTATGGTTGAACATAAATTTGCCATAATATAGAAAACTTGCAGTTCTGCTCTCCTTTGTAATTAGGGACACTTAAAGATGTAAAAAGGATTCAGAGACATTCTGTTTCTTGGTTAGAAATTTAGTTTTTTGAACTGCTGGTGTGTGGATGGTTCCTCACACTCTCTTTTCCAGAAATGAAGACCATTGTTTAGGATATTATAGATTTTCCTTTATCGGTGAAGGAGCTGCTTGAACTCTCACCCCTGATATTCTATGGGGAAAAAAGGTGAATTGCAGACTGGAGAAGCAAGGGAGAGGGATAAAAACAAGCAGGAATGGTATCCTGATCCTTCCCTGGCCAAACTGGCACTATTTATGTCACGGAGTTCCCCAGCTCGAGAGAAAGAATGCTGCTTGCTTGTACACAGAGATCAGTCACAGGTATTCACCTTGAGCTTTGCCCACCTGGTTACTATTGCATCAGGATGAAATACTGGGCAGTGGTTTTCCTTCTGAACATGAGGAAAATTAAAAAAAAAAAACAACAAAGGAAGGAACAGAAGTAGAATACAAGTTGAGATTTTTCTTACTACATAAGCTCTGTTGATGTCTCCATCTCTCCCTCAGAAAATGAAATTTGGAATAGAGTGTATAAAAAAAAAAGCTTTAAAGAGCCTTCACAAATTGTGCAGTGTATTTATTTATACACATTTCACCTTGACTCATTACGCATCATCATGAGTCTCCCCAGGCTATGCATAAAAAGAAGAGCAGGCATAAATCAAACTGGATGCAACTCTTCCCTTGAACGATTTTCAGATTCTACCCTACCCACCCCCACCCCATAATGGACACAGAGAACATATTTTTTCCTTATCACTCATGGAAGGGATACCATTCCTTATAATTTTTGTTGTCCAATAATAATGAAAATCCTCATTGCACATGTAGTTTAAAGCAGGATATCATTGTGGTGATGTAAGCCATTATTTTTGCCCATTTTTTATCAAATACCTCTAGAATTTATCTTTCCAGCAGGTAGTTGATATTAAACTTTTCTGTCAACTTTTAAGAAGAAAAATTTCTGCTCAATAATTCTTGAGAGCTTTATCCCTCTGCTTTTCACTCTATGTATAGAAAAGAATCCAACCTTTAAAGTATGCAACCTGTATGTATTTTTTTTTTCTTTTCTGTGGGGAGAGTATATAAGAAATAAATTCTCTTTGAATAGTCTATCGAAATCAAAATTGAATTCAAAGTCTTCTAAGGAGTTTTTTTTGCAATCTGTATCTTCAGTAATTTTAACAAATTCCCTGTGGGCGGTATTCTTTCTGCCTCATTTTAAGCTTATCTCCTGAAACAATCTGTCTAGACTCTTTAATGTTCAATGAAGTGAGAGAGGTTTCCCTGGAGGATGGAGCACATGGTACCTAAGTGAGTGTTCTGCTTTGAATTTCTCCTCAGAGAAATAGGGCTTCTCCTGTCCCTCGTCAATACAAGGACATGTCTGTGTTTCCTATTTCAAATTGATGACTGAGTACCTTTTAGTCAAATTTTGTTGTCCTTTTGTGTTGAGATTGGTTGCTTTGTTTGATTTTATTTTGAAACAGAGATGCTGATCTTTTGGGTATTCAAAATATATTGTGGAAGGGCTCTGCCTCTGCAAGCCAAGAAGTCAGGGGCTCTCCCATGGTCTGTGTAGCTCACCAGATATCCAACAATATCTGGTGAGCAGATCCAACAATAGCTTTCAAACGGCTGAAAAAGCCAGGGTGGGGCATGCTCCTGGCCAAAATTTGAGTAAGAAAGCAGTTTTTGGAAATTGAAAAAGTAAATAGTTTTGATATGAGAGAGAAATGTCTACCAAGGGCATGAAAGGGAACTCTTGATAGACTAGTAAGCAGGATGCTGCCGCTGTGCTGGGCTTTCTCCAATGTAGACTGAAGTTAGTGGATTTTTTTGTGTGGTTTTTTGTTGGTTTTTTTGGGTTTTTAAAAAAATTTCTGATGTTGCTCAGTCTCTGTGGAAGAAAGTGAAGAGTTAATGAAAATGACAGTCAAGGCTGAGGGGAGATGAGATCCCCTCTCAGATCCACTAACGGATGTGTTGAGTTCAACATGAGTTAAGATTCAGCTTTATCATTTAAAAGGAATTATGTGAGGAGAGAGGAGAGGGCAGAAATGATAAGAGACACCCTTTCCTCCAAAATTGTTGTAAGCATCCTTTGTTGAGAGAAAGATGATTCTTTCCTGCATAGATATATCTCAGGATTTGTCCTAGGGCATGTTTGTTCAACAGCTTCTGGATTCTGCCAGAATGCTCCCAGCACACATTTTAGATGCCAGTGGAGGTGAGAATTGAATCTTGCTGTTGTTCAGGTTGGTAAAAATCATCCAAAATTGTAAATATTAATTAACACTGTTCTTCACCCAGTGGATACTCAGCCTATATAGATCAGGATTTTTTTTTCTTATTTATGAAGACTGTTACAAGAAGGGTTCTTTTTCCACACAGTTGTGTGGTGTTTTGAAAATTTTTGTCTGTGGTTATTTTGAAAATTTGTTTAATTCTACTGGATCAATGCTGATCTCAGTAACAAGTGATTTACATTTTTTCCATCTTTGTTTTTATTAAGGTAAAAATAACTAAGTGTTCTTTCCAAATGGAGTGTGGCATTTATTGAAAGACTTTTGGTCAAAAATGATTCTTTTTAATATAAAAGTCTGTACATTGCTACATCTAGCAATTTTGAGCAAAGTCAGAATAAATTACAACTCTAGCAATTTTAAATGCTACAGTAGAATATAAAATAAAAGCAAATGATGAAAACCTGTAGTTGTAAGGACTTTCATCTTCCCACCAGTAAAAATCCTCAGCCTAATTACTGATAAAAAGAGATTGTTCAGGTTTTATGCAATACAGTCCCCTCTCCTTTAATTTTTTTTATGATAGCATGATTAAAAAACCCCAAAAAACTAAAGTATATTGTATATGATGTTGGAATAATGGTTAGCAATCACCTATTTCAGTTGTCCTGGACCACTGAATAACAAAAATTTTGGAGGAGGGCTCAAAACCCAGGCTTTTTCTTTCACTCACAACTTTCTCAGCTATTAAGACAGATTGCTTCTTTTTGCTGCTCTATAATATACTGTCTGTCTCTTTGGTGTACTTTTTGAAAGAATAAATGCACTCCAAAAGGAATTACTGCCAGGAGGGAGAGTGCTTCTCTCGACAGCTCCTAGTGCTGTCAGCTGGGGGAAAGTTGCTGATCCTGATGCTAATTCAGCTCACAGAGGCTCAGTCAGCTACCACTGGGTATCCAGCCCCACTTGGATTTTCAGTAAATAAAGGCCAAACAAATAGATGTCTGCATCTAGAATTTGGTGAGTTGAAGATTGTACAGGAAAACTTCCATGAGAATTATTTGGTTATTAATTCTAGTTCAACTTGCAGCTGTCCACCGATTCAGGTGACCCTTCTTGGAGAGGCACTATCTCATTTTTCAGCACTGTTGCCACAGTTGAACAAGATGGAGCCTCAGCTTATAATAAATCTGTATAATTTAGATAATAATTTTAATTGCTCAAGAATAGAAGGGCTCTTTTTAAAATTGCAGATTACATGTAAATACAAAATTATTTATATGGGAAAAATAGGAATAAACACATATTATGAAGAGTCAAACCTATCTATTTGAGGATTCAGACCAGGTTTTCTGGAGAAGGCTTTCTGAAAATGCCATTATGCTCACTGGAGAGATCTCTTACTGCATCCAGTGCTCGTCTTATGTTAGGTCAGTTCCCACCAGTTATAGTCATCTACTCCACCAGTCACTCTTTTGGTCACTACTGCTCTGGTTTGCAAATCTGTAAGGTCTTAACCATGATGGATATCTAATATCCTTTATGTTTAGTTAAAAACAAAACATCCCACCCCACAATTCTTTGAAGTAAATTTGATGTTGTCAAGTTTAATTTGGCATATTTTTGTATTACAAAAACTGTAGAATTAATTTCTTCATAAAAGTACTGTTTTTGGAGATAAGCATGTGTAGGAAGAATAACTAGGTAGTTTTTAAAGGCTGAAGGCAGATACTATTAGTCTACATAATTTTGGTTTAATAAAGTCAGGTACAACACGTGGGTGAACTTATGCTGCTTAAAAAACCCAACTCATTCTGTGTTAAAGTGATAAATATGAGTATTGAAGTTAGTAAACAAATTGTTTGCATTATATATGTTGTTCTCTACTAAATGTCTGACATCAGACTGTTGTCATAATTCTGCAATTTTGTCAATGTTATTTAAGTAATAACAATTTCTCTCAAGTTCAGGATACCATATACTTAATTTCAGCAATTTAAACTAAACAATATATAAATCTTCATCTGTATCTGTAATTTGGTTTGGGCTAGGCACTGTACAAAGTTTTGAAATTTCAGTGTACAAAATTTTCTTTGAAAACCTGCAGCATAGTCATGTAAAGAAGTTATTCAGATGGTAATAAATATTATTTTTTTTCTTTGCAAGATTAGGTAATAGTTTTCTTCTGGTGTCTTGCCAGTATCTTTGAAGGAAACCACTTTTGACAGAGGTTTATGGATCATCTTCCCATCAATACAGGCATAGAAAAGCCATGTAACACTATCTCTATACTGTTTATGAGCCAATGAGTTTGCTTCCTCCCTCTCTGTGATCTGCTCTGTTGTGATGCTGAAGAAACAGTTTACATTTCCCTAATTTTTCAGTAATAAATCACGATTTATGTTGATCAGTACCACTCAGCTGGTAGCCCAATAGCAATGCTTTCCATTTTAGTCTGATGCAAAGGGAAAAATCTTCCAAATATTTGGTCTTTCTTTTGAAACATTTGGAAATCTGCTTGGGAAGTTTGCACCAAATTTAGTTTGCTAAGATTACAGGTAAAGGAGAACATTGTGCTTGAAAGTGTAAAGAAAACAGAGGTTTAATTACTTGCTTTTTTGTCATTGTTGAAACTTAACTTATTGAAACAGCCTATCATTGCTGCGAGTAATAGTCCCTGGAAGGGAATTTCTGTTTTCTTTTCATCATTAACAGCTGCAAAGCTGAGTAGAACTGAAAAACAGAGCTTATATAAATGTGTGTTGAGCTCCCAAATAGATGTATTTCCAGGGTGAAGGTATTAGCCTTTTCCTTCATAAAAATCTACTTTTTAAAGGTGTCACTGGAAATGGTATCTACGGACATTACATGTTTTTGGAGTACTGTGTTTGAGCTGCATCACATAATAAGGAGTCACTAATTTTCTCAGAATTCATACGTCATAGAAATTCTGAGAGTGAATCATGTGGGCTGGAGATCTCTTGATACAACATATCTCCCTCCAGTCCAACAGGTTTTTTGTAGCAGAGTCTGTTCTAAAAAGTAAGTCATTAATATTAACTACTTTGTTTTCCTCTTAAAGTATCTTGTTCAAGCAGCAGGAACGATATTACATGAATTGTCAAAAAGTTATAAATAATCAGATGTTTAAATTATACAAACTTTGAAAAATAATCCAAGTTATTAGGTAATAATAAAAAAATAGCAAAGGTCAGTATAACTGAATTATCAGTTAAAATCTTACTGTGTTTATCCATGCCTATGACAAAGAAGTGGATAAAAAATAGTAAATAAATTAAAAACCCCAGACATGCTTTTCAGGAAACCAGAAATACATGTTCCAGAAGCTTTTGCTAGCACAGACCCTCAGTGTGACTAGATGATTTTTCCCTTTAATTGAATTCCTCTTTCAATCTGGTTGGTGTTTTGAACTGCTATTTAAAAGACTCGTCTCCAGGGAAACAAAATCTGTGTTGGACCAGGAGACTCTGACTGACAAATTACAGTGTGGTTGTGGTCAGAAAGAGTGACTCTGGAAAAGTGAGACTGTGGGTTTCCATATTTTTCTTTCTCTGGGACTTCTAGCTGCAACTGGCTCCGCTGACAAGTCAGGCAGTGATTTTTCCAGCTGCCAGTGTTTTGGGTCAGCATGGGAATGCAGAAATGAGCTCTGCCAGTTCTTCCTCTCATTGCCATGCAGCAGTGCTGGCTGTGAGACCTGAGGTGGTGGTGTTACCTGTGGTGTGCAATGCAAAATTAATCTAGGTTTTCCTAATCTTTAAAAAAAGAAATTCCAAAATTTTAAATTTTTTTTGCTTGTTTGTAGTCTCTATATAAATTCATGCCAGCCTGATTCATAGTGGTCCTTGGTTAGAACAGTGTGTTGTTTTCACCTGCTGGGACTAAGCTTGGTGAGAGTCTCACACAGAACAGGTTGAGTAGGGAACATCTTTCTATACATATCAGTACCATTTGACAGTGCAAAAGGAATATTTCTCCTGTGTGTGAGCACATATATGAACTAGTTCATATATTAACTAATTTTTTCTAGGAAAACTGTTGGTAGTGTTTCGAAATCAGATAAACCTCTTGAGTGGGAGTGTTGCTCAGTAAGCAATGGCACAAAAGTCTGGTTAGCTCATTGTCTCTCATGATTTTCCCTCTGGGAGAACTATTTGTGCAGCTCAGCAAATTATTTTTATAGTTCTACTTTTGTATTTCTAGGTGTCTTTCATGTTTTTATAAAAATAACTCTTTAGGCCACTTACATTACATTTGGACTAGAGCAGCCTGAGACTTTTTGTGGTGAAGTAGGATCTCATTCCCCTGTCTTGGATCAGTCAGAAGCTGATTGAAAATAGCATTGTGAGCTGGGCAGGTGAACTTCACCTTTGTGGCTGAAGAGTGGGCAGAGGAACTTGACCTTTGGTGTAGAGTTCTGCTGAGTATTTTTCATACTGACCTCAGCTCAATAAGTGTGCTGGGCCAGCAGATCAAAAGACTGAATTAATATTAAGCTAGCCTTGATTTTCTGTAGAAACAAATGGAAGAGGTTGAGAATTTACCCTCTGTGTTGTGGGTAGATGAAGCGCAGCTTTGGGCACTAGATGAGTTTTCCTCATGCACAGAGGGAATGGTTGGTATCCTGAATGCCTCTGCAGTGACAGTTGTCTTCTGGAAAATGTAATACCTGTTTAATAGAGCACTTTTTAATGCTCGGGTTGGGTGAAACTTAATTATACTTAACCATGTCAAGCCAGGAAGCAGATATTTTAATCAAATTCAATGACTTTCTTTGTTTTATAAACCAGCAGCAACAAAATAATGATAGCAATTCTGTGTGTCTGTTCCTTTTATTCATTTAGAAATCTATTATCATAAACCCCTTTTTGTTTTATTTTTCAATCAACCATCATCAGACATTTAATATTTTAAATTTCTTCACATAAGCATACCATTATTCTAAAATGATCCTTTCTGCAGATGAGTGTTGCACTAAAGTTTCCCCTGATTATTACTTTTGACATCAGTACTTTATTGAATTAGCTGTTTCCAATTTAATTATACTTGCTTCATTGTCTAGGTCACCTTTTAAACAAATTCATATCACATGAAATTGCTGTTATTACTGAATTGGACTGTGATGGCTCTATGCTCATGAAGATAATTTTTCTTTTATTCACATTTGGAAAAGTTGTATTAACAGTAATTTACTAAAATCATTTAGAAATGTATTATTTCTGCTAGTAAAAGTGGATATATATAATGTTTCCTTGTTTAGTATTTAAAGAATATATGTGAAACAGTATTATTAAAAAATCCTTAGTTTAATTACTGTTCATTCCAGAAAGTGAAAATGTAAAGTAATAACTTTTTTTATTATTTTTATTTCTAAGATATACAATATATATGAGGGCTTCACAGAATCAAGCAAAAACAT
Organism: Anthoscopus minutus; assembly: GCA_013399455.1. NCBI lineage: Eukaryota > Metazoa > Chordata > Aves > Passeriformes > Paridae > Anthoscopus > Anthoscopus minutus. The sequence continues at coordinate 46,795 of VWYI01033458.1, forward strand.
TTGTCTTTGGAGGGCATAAGGTATAGAGAACTTATACAGTGGATGGTAGCACTTGATGTTTAAGCCTCCAAGCCTTCCTACTAGACTTGGATGAAAATACCTAGTCACAGTTGTTTTAAGATTAGGTTTTTTACTCATATTTGACATAACAAACACCGGTCATAAATAACTGAATCAAAATGTAGGCGGACAGGTTCAATGATAGATAGAACTATAATGACAAAATAAATGCTAATTTTAATAAGAACATATTGGTGAATCAGATTCCTTATAAACATCTTTACAATCCCATTATCCTCTTCAATTCAGATCTACTTTTTAATAAGGTTGTATAGAGGATGTTAATGACTTTTGTTAATAAAACTAATGCTATTTATCTTAACTAAATCAACTGTTGCTACCACCAGGTGACCAACTAAATATTTAATTTTTCTTTCCATTGTAGATGTCATATCTGCAGAGCTTTGTCGCAAACAAAATGTTTGTATTAACATCCATTTTTTAGCTTTCATGAATTCGCTGAAATACCACTGTTTATATATGACTGTTTTTCTTTCAGCATCTTTCATTGTAATATTCCCATAATCAGTATTAAAATTTTAAAGGCTTGGATTTTTTTCATGGCACAAATATACATGGATGAGTTTATATGTTTAAATATTTATGTGGTGATGTACATGTGAGAGGGGCCAATCTGATTTTTTTCTATGCCTCAACCTATGTTATATATGAAGTGAAAAGTTGTGTATATAGGTACATAGGTGTAATCTAGGGTCTGTGCCTGTCTTCTCTTTCTTTGTCTCTCTTTTCTCCTCTTTTCCTCCCTTTTTATCCCCTTTCTGTAGGAACACTTACCTTTCTTTATCAAGAAGCAGTTCTCAGCTGCATTTACCCTTTATTTTCATCTGAAAAATCTATTTAAAAGAATCTCCCCTGGCTCCCCCTCATACAGCAGGACAACACATAATATCAGTTTTTGGAGTGCAGAAGTTAAGAAAGCGATGGCTTTCAGCTGAGCCTAATTTAGAAGCCAGAAAGATAAAGGTGAAAAAATCTATTATACAAGACATTAAAAATGAAAGGTAGCCAAGCCATTGAGGATAGGATGCCACATTACTAGAGCTTGGAGTGGCAGGACAGGAGGGAATGGCTTCCCACTGCCAGAGAGCAGGATTAGATGGAATATTAGGAAGGAACGCTTTCCTGTAAGAGTGGTGAGGCCCTGGAAGATGTTGCCCAGAGAAGCTGTGGTTGCCCCTGGATCCCTGGAAATGTCCAAGGCCAGGTTGGACAGGGTTTGGAGCAGCCTGGAATAGTGGAAATTGTCCTTGCCCATGGCAAGCAGGAAGAGATGATTGTTATGGTCCCTTCCAACCTAGGCAACTCTATAGTTCTTTTATTACTGAGATGCCTTTGCATGGTTTTATCCCTCTCCAAGAGGTTGTTCTAAACACTTTTTTAGTACATTTATGGAGTATAAAATATCCTTTAGCTCATAATATGTCCTTTAGTTCTATGCAGTGGCAAGTTCAGAGCATGTGTAAAATGATAACATGTTAACAGCCAAAGTGAGTGGCAGAGTCTGACTGTCCTCCCCTGTGACTGAACTTCAGCACTTTGAGGCCCCATCCTCTTAGGTTTCATTTCACCTCTTCCCACATTTATTTATCTGCAGGAGGGTGTCAAAAAGGCCTGCTCTGCTTTAAGAGACAGTCAAATAGATTTGGTGGCACCTGGACTGTGGCTTCTGTTCCAGTGTAACTAGGGAAGAGTGCTTCTGTGAAAGCAGACAGAACGCTTGTTCTTGGTCACTGGACATGGATCACACAAACCCAGTCCAGGCTGGGGATTTTGGACATGTTCATCCTCACAAGAGATGCAGACCTTCAGTCAAGAGAATAAGTACTTACCCTCATTTAGATAAAGCCATATGGAGCCTGGCACAAATTTTCTTATGTACCAATGTTTGATTGTCAAGGCTACTGAAAAAAATCACTTGGGACTCAAGCGCACATTATTAACCATTTGATCTTTGGTATTTGCTGAATGAGCTGGGAAAGCACTTGTTTCTTATGGAGCCATTCTCCATGCTGTCAGAGAGCTGAATCTGTGATAACAGAACCAGGAGCTCAGCAGTATTTCTTGTGCTCAGCTTGAAAAAGATGTTGGAAAAATGTTGTAGTGTTTTTCAGGAAACTTTGACATTTCATAAAAAATAACAATAATGTCTTTGAAAATGTCTCTTCTGAATTCATGAGAAAATTTGAAGATGGGTGGAAATTTCTTCTAAGGGAAAAAATATAAACCCAGCATTTAATTTACATTGACACAATTCATTTGACAATTCAACCTTAATAATAGACTAGGGTATGCTGTTAGGTTATGTTATGCCAAATCATATTTTAAGGAACAAAGCCTTTTCAGTCAGCAGCTGCAGAGGTTTGAGGGAACAAATTAATTTTGGAAACTGTGTGTTAATATTTGTCCAAAGGGAAAGTTGTACAGATCATCTGTTTTCTGGGACATCTAAAAATATTATATGTTATGAATTAGAAGAGAAGTAAACTTCAAAATGTCAAAATCTCACATAGACCAAAAAGTCTCCTCATCAATCAGCTCTGTTCAGTGCATATCTTCTGACATTTTTCCACCCAAAGAAGAGACACTTTATCACCATCCCAAGTCCTCATACTAAAAGGACTTACATAATCAGCATCAAGCAGGAGCTGTCCAGGTAAGATACAGGAGAGTCTCTGCACTCAAAAATCACAATAGTGACAACTGCAGACACCAGAATCTTAAAGTTCTGTACTGGGGATTAAGAAGTACAAACTTCACATTTTGTGTAACTAGGGAGCTTCCAGCTGGTATGGCTTCTGCTTCATATAATCCCTGCTCTCTGTGGGAACAAAGGGATTGGTTTGCCCAGACAGGCAGAGAATGCACCTGAAACAGCACTGACCCCTCAGGCTGCTGAGGGAAATGGTCTTGGGTCAGTGATACAGCCTGGAGGAAGCTGGAGCACATGGGCTGGGGCATGGGACACTTCCTTTTGGGCAAGTTTATTTTCTTCCTCTAGGTTTTCTCTGAGAGTGCTAAAATACTTTAGTAAAAGGCAAACAATAAAGACACACAAGAGACAACTTGACAGAAAGTTTTCTAAAATAATAGATATTGAGAATGAAAATAATATAATAATGTGCTCTGGAGAATCACACAAGGGCCAGCACTACCAACCTGACTTAACATTCACCAATAAATGAGCTGGTTTAGGTTGGATTCCCTCATGGGGAGTTCATTTGGATAAGTACTCTAATTTCAGTGATGAAAATATGTAATAAAAACATAGCCTTGACTGAATGCCTAGTGTCTTCAGTCTTAGGGAGAGATTTAATAAATGAGGCCCTGCAACTTTTATTTAGTGTCTTCAGGTGGTAAATTAACTACAAGTAGGCTTCCCTATTGTTCAATGAAAACAGTAAAAGCAGATGGAGGATTAAAAGCAATACACTAATTTACATCTCAGTAAATGGACTAGGGAGTCAGAGACCCCATCCTTGCTATATAATAATATTCATATGAAGGCAGAACTTCATAGAGCATATATTTGAATATATGAACAAACTCCTTTATAAATCTATTTCCTATGATACTAAACCCAGGATTATTTAATTGCTTTACTTTTAGAATGTTCTTTGCAACCGAAACTAAGAATAAATTTGAGGGTTTTAGGGCCCTTATCTGACTTCCAGGTCACCAACTAATGCAGAGAAACATCTGTCCACTGAAGTCAGCCTTGGCTGGCAGTTAAAGCAGTGGTATAATAGTTTTATGTGGGTTTTCTTTTTCATGATTTATGCTGGACAAGAGCAAAGAGAAGAAAATTCCCTTTACTTTGCTCTTTGTTTTTGGTAGATGTGTGAGAAGGGGCATTGCAGGAGGGGATTGGCAGCTACAATGAGAGACAAGATCCAGCCTGGCTGGGCGATTGGCGAGCAAGGGTAGGGAAAAGGTGGAGAGTAAAATCTATGCAAAACCACTCTCAAAGTGCCTGGGAAATGATCACAAGCTCCTTCAGGGCCATTTCTCTGCACCTTCAGTGTCTGTGCGCAGTGATGTGGCCTCTGCACAGGTCTCTGCTCTGGAGCCTCACATGAAAGCTCAGCACAGAGTTTCCCTTTCTAGGAAGCAGTCTTGGGAAATCTCTGCTCCCCTCAAGCATACTGTCATGAAATCAAGAAGAGTCCCATTCCTTTGCTGAGTTCACTGTGAGGAACATGACAGCATGAGCATCTCTTCCTGGGGAAGCTGAACTGAAAAACAACGTGACAGACGTACAGAAAGAGGAAGGTGCAGATGGGACCAAGGGGGGCAGGAGAAGATAAAAATATCAAAGTTACAGAAAGAGACACAATGCCAAGGCTTGGGAGAGTTGGACCATCTGTCTCTGTTGCAGCACCTCTCCATGATCGTCTGCTCTCTTTGCTTCTCTTTGTTAGCAAGTGGAGAAAAACTAAGTGAGGTGTAACGAAGGCTTTGGTGTAAAACAGATGATGAAGTAGCCTGCATTAAATAAGGCCTGTTTTATTCCCTGTGATTTGCACAAGCTCTCTCAGCAGTGCAGGCTGTGACAGTGATTTTCTGCATGCAGATTTTTCCCTGCAGCAATCGTTGTTTGCAGCTCCTTCCACGTGTAGAAAGCGATGCTGATTCCTCATGGATAAATTGGGAGTCCCTGGAGCAAAGCTGAACCTGCTGATGTTTTACATGCCTATGTCTAGTTAAAGCCAACTTGCATGACAATAGATGACCTCTTCTCTGGAGTTGTGTGATGCAGGAAGGCTGAGCCAAGGGGTGCTCCCTGTGACCAGGAGAGTTCATAATGAAATACAAGGTTTTCACTTCTGGGTTGCCTGTTTTGGTCCAAAATGACAGTGAGAGTTACGTTTGTATGGCCTGTGTGCTAAAAATGGTTTCCTTTCCTCTGGTCTGCAGTACAGCTGACACATCAGCTGTGGCTGCAAGGCAGAGTAATGATCCTGTGTTCATGCCACATAAACCACCCGGAGTGACTGCCTTCGCTTCCACCAGGTCATGATGGACATGGTTTGGCACCTCTAGGTAGGAGCTTGCAATGCCATTGCCTCTTCTGAAGCTCCTTGGGAATAAAGAGCCCTAAGTCCCAGTGAATCTGGGATGTTTAATGCGCATTAAATTGACTCTAGGAGGGGTGGTGAGAAAAACATTTGGGAAGCATATAATAGATCCAAAATCATCTTCATGCCTGGAACTGGAGTTTCAATGTTTACAGCTGAACAGCAATTTGACATGAAGACAAATTTCAAGCAAAACAACCCTGGGGAGAATGTAAGAATTCAGCAAAACTGCTGCCAGGCTGATAGGAGATGGGAGTGCTGAGTGCACGTTCTGCCTGTAACTAAAAGTGAAGCCTGCGTGGAACTCGTGCCATCTCTGTAAGAAGCTCTGCATTATTTAGCATTTGACATGCAGCATTATAAGTAGGAGATTTGTTGAATGACAGTCACAATAACATGTTACATTGTTCATTAACAGTCAGGTGTCAGCAAAATGGATTGGTATCTAATAGGGTGCACGATAGGATTCAACTGAATGCAGTAAATGTTCTGTAATATCTCTCTGAAGTTTCTTGCATTTTTCTGTAGTGGTACCTGAGAGAAGTAAAAATATATATGTTAATACAGATATTAAAGAACTAGCAGAGTAAAGATATCAAAAAGTTTCTGTCTAGGAAGCTCTGTGGGAGCCATATTCTTGTTTACTAGTTCCAACCCTTCTTGACAGGATGCAAATATCTATACTTAACGATCAAAATAGTGTTTTCAAAAATGCTTAAGGAAAGACACAGCTGCCACCGAGAATGCAGTTCTTTGTTAGACTGACCATAACCATGTCAAAGTATTAGGAACAAATGGAATTTCTTTAGCCTTAGTAAAGTTAAAAAAAAATAATATATTTTATAATGGTGCTAAAATGAATTTGCCTTAATAGAATAGGAAAAAAATCATTGGCTTCTTATTCAAGACTTAATAAAAAAAACAAGGCCTATAATACCTTGAGGATAAGAGCTTTGCAGAAAACTCCTTTTCCCCATACGAAAAGTTTGCAGCTGTCATCAAATTCTGCTGCTGACACAGACCCAGATGAACTGTCCTTGCTTTGGTATTTAGTTCATATATGTTTAAAAATCTGCCAAACTCTCAGTGAAGGTTTTTGTTCAGGCTTTGTGCTAAGACAATGGCACGTTCTTAGTTTAAATATAAGCAGAAATCTAAACAAACCCCTCCCAGTCACTCAAACTCCCTGTCTTGTATGCAAAAGTTAGTTAAGTGATATGAGAAATTTTAAGTATCTCTTAAACACATGCATTCAACCCTCTAACTTGCATATATTACAGATGAAATTAAATGTCCAGTATGTGCTCTGACATTTCAGGAATATGATTTGGTTTGTTTTCTGGTGTAATTTGAATTTATCAAAAGTTCATTCTTTATGAAGCACTGGCATTTGAAAAGGATTTTTTGGCTTGACTTTGTTCCATACCCTCTCCATTGTTATACAAAGGTATCAATAATTAAAACAATTGTCCTGCAGATGCTTTTATTTGGAAACTGCTCCTGGTAAGGTCTCAATCTGCACCAATGTGATGTACATAAAATGTTAGTCTTAAATACAAACTTTCAATCTATGGAATTCAATGACTGGATGGAAACACACCCTAAGAAAACTCTGCAATCAGTGGTGATAGTGAGCACAATCTGAATTTCACCTGCAGTAGGTTTGGTCTTGAAATCAATAGCAGAGAACTTTCTGTCCTTGCAGGGATCTATTATTGGACAAGGGATCAGGACAATAAATTATTGCCTCATATAATCTCCTTGGATGTGCTATAGGAATGAGAGACTGCAGAGTGCTGCAACCTCTGCTACAGCAGCGCAAAAAGCAGACCCAGAACTGTGCAAAGTAAAAGTAGTGAAAACTACTGGATTTGCACATCTTTGGCAGAGCAGTAAATTTGCTTGGTCTGATGCATAGATGAGGTAATTAGAGAGCAATCATCAGTGAGCTATGGCAAGAGCTGAAAATCAGTACTCCCTGAAGGAACTGTTGGATGTATTTTGACCCATGTACAGATGCACAGACCTGGAATGCTCAGGATAGAGCTTGTTCAATTTTGTGTGCTGGTGGCAGATACTTACCTTCAGTTAGTGCTTTTGTTGGGGTGGTTTGCAAACCATTTCTGTTTGGGAAGGAGAGCCTCGATTACTATTGATGTCTGGGCCTTGCTATGTAAACAAGACCTTTTATAATGTTTGACAGCTGAGATATTTTTATTGCTGGTTTCTGAATTCTGTCAGTGTGGAAGTTCAAAGGAAAATAAAAACTATCTCTTGATTTTGCTTCTCTTCCTGGTTTTAAGAATTTGAATATGTTACTCTTGGTGTACCTGAGTACTGAATAGAAGAAATAGATGTCTGAAGTGGTTATTGTATTTTGTGATTCTTACCATGCTTTTGTAGCAGACTAACTCACATGGGTTGAGATATTTCTGACTAGCAGGCTGAAAGTTAGGGTTTGTCATCCTGGAGAGGGCTTTGGGGAGACCTTAGAGCACCTCCAAATGCCTGAAAGGGCTCTAAGAGGGTTGGAGAGGGACTTTGGGCAAGGGCCTGGAGTAACAAGACAAGGAGGAATAGTTTTAAACTAAAAGTGAGTAGATTTACATCAGGTATTAGGAAAAAAATCTCCCCTGAGAGGGTGGTGAGGCCCTGGCACAGGGTGCCCAGAGAAGCTGTGGCTGCCTCTTCCCTGGATTGGTCCAAGGCCAGGTTGGATGGGGCTTGGAACAACCTGGGATAGCGGGAGGTGTCCCAGCCCATGGCTGGGGCATGATCTTAAAGATCCCTAATATGATCTTTAAGGTCCTTTCCAACCCAAACTATTCTATGATCATGAAAAAAGGGGAGATTGAGAGAGTCCAAGCTGGATGTGTTGTTTTAATAAAAATACCTGTATCAGATGATAGTGGTCCACGTAGCAAACTGGCTAGATGCAAGATACTAAATCAGAGGAACCAATATTGCCCTTTTACCTCTTTTGAACTTTGAAGATTTCTTTTATCACTTTTATGAAGAAATATTGTAAGTTCATGGGAGGAAACAGAATTGTTTGTATATCATGAACACAAACGTGGTTTGAGATTTATATTTTTCCCTCAAAATGACAGTGAGAGGCCTTACAGATGCATCTTTAAAAGCTCTGAAGTTGAGTTACACGCATCCTAAATAGCAGAAAATTACAGAAACAGTAGTGTTATGACTTTATGGCTTTTCCTGAATCAGCTCCAAGCTGACACTGCAGATGCCAGAGGAGACTGATTAGTTTGAATATCAATGCTGTAGCTGAGATATTCAAAATAACATACTGATGAATCGTCAAATATAGGGCTGGATAAAATAATGGTGAGATTAAAACAATCATTAGTCCTGAAATGTTCAGGTGGGATAAAAGGGGCCATGAGCATTAGGGTGCAGCTTGCCATGAAGCCTTAATACCTTTTTGTAATTAAGAAGCCATTAGCGAGCTAAATGCTGGGCAGTGTTATTGTAACTCCCACATCATGTTAGTTAAAACATCATTAACATGTTTGATGCACTGTGGGGTAAATCAGAGATAAACTTCTCAAGTCTAAGAACATAAACTTACAATTTATACTTTTACAGAATTTGTGTGTGTATCTATTTTTAGTTCCAGCGCTCCATGGCATCACCATGTTTTTCCCTGAGTTTCCATCTCACAGTGGTATGTACTGAAACTGGGAGGAAAAGGTTCAGTTCTGGGTCCTGCTATAAGCTTACTCTGTGATCCTGTCAGTCACTTTTTTCCTCCAATAAGACTGTTGTTTTTATGTGTGGAAAAAACCGAAAAGGCATAATGATTGCTATATAAAGAAATTGGAGTATTAGAGGTTAAAAATGTTGTTATTCAGTTATATCTAGATACATATACGCACATATGCATATGTTATCACCCAAATCATTGAGCTTCACACTTTGACAAAGTGTACATCTGTTTCCTACTGCTTTCAACAAGATACTCTCATTTATTAACATAAGCGGAAATGGAAGCAATTGCATTGCTAGTTTTAGCTTAAAATGTTAATCTGATTCCAAGTTTCCCATGCAACATTATCGGTCAAAATATTGAGGGAGTTTAAAATATGTATATACCCACTGGATATTACAGAAAAGTTGGAACAAACATTAACAGAAATTAAACACGAATCTAAAGATCTGTGAGTCCCAAGGGTACAGATCAATAATAAATTAATAAAGTAGTTAAAAAACGTGCAGAGGAATAGTTCTTCAATTGATCTTAGAAAGAAAATCAAGGGTTTCAAGTAGAAAGCAAGAGAAAAGGGGGCTCAGACAGGCACAATTGTATTTGGTACTGTAGTACATATATTTCAATACAATAAATGTAATGTTTTTTTCAGCATGATAAAATAGGGATTAAATAGTACACGTTTCACATGTATAAAAGGCTTTCAAAATGCAGCAGTTTTTCTTTAGTGTAAGCCTTTCTGGTGGCTTTGGATGGAAGAGGATGACAACAGTTCAGTGGCCTTGAGCTTGAGATTTATTTCTCCATTTAACTTGTTAATTAGTTCATTTCACTAACTAGCCATTTATGTGATGGATGATTCCTTAGGCAAATGCAACAACAGGCATGCAAGCTTGGAAATAGTTTTAAGAAGAACTGCCAATATTGCAGTTAGAGGTTTCAGGGATTAGTGATTAGCTGATTAATATGTACATTTATGTTCAAAATGATAACAGTCTGTGGTATTGAGATGTCTGGAGTTCACTGTTAGCACTTGGTTTTTCAAGCTGGAAAATTGCCTAAAATGTACCTAACTTAACATGTTGTCAATAAATAGGTATAAGGCTTTATATATTACATGAAATAATACATCAATCACAAAATAGTCAATAATCAAGGGAAGTAGAGGAGACTATAATTGATTCTAAGAAAATATAGAAAAGTGCCCAGAATTACTGTAAAAAAAAAATTTAAAAAAAAACCCCATGTAAATTATTCTCACTTTTCTCTGCATGCCAAAAAGTGTTTTAAATCCCCTGTGGCTTTAGGGAGTGAAAACCTGGACCCACCAAAGTCAATGGGAGTATTGCTATTAAATTCAGTACAACCAAAATCTCACCTCAGGTCAGGGCTCTGGGAGTTCAGCAGGCAGAAGAAATGAAGGCTTTTAGCTCTTGATTTATGAAATATATCTTGCCATGTCAGATTACTGGATTATTGCTGGTTTATGTTAATGAAGACAGGGTCAGATATTTGTGCTGAAAGCCCCCTGATTGCTGTCATTTGAGCCAAACCAAATCTCTGTTCCTTACTAGGAACATGGGAATTACAGAATGGATCTGAGTAGCTGTGATTCCCTGTGAAGTGCATCAGTATGAAAACAGATATTGCACAGCAGCAGTGATAAAGTGCAAGCCTGTAACTGCTGATAGCCAGAAAAAAAGGTGAGTGTGTGAGGGAAGAAAGGAGATCCTGTCCTATTTTCTTTCATAGTCTTTTCTTCAGCACTCCCTCTTGGAGGTGTGGGGAGTAGTTTAAACAAATGTGTTTGGACACAGTGTGGCAGCTGTTGTAACTATAAACTTTTAAGAACAATATTGTCCCCTTCTTTCCCTTTTAACTAAAAGTATTAAGCAAAAGAGCAAACACTTAAGTCCCAAGTAAGGGAGATAGACAGCTCTGTTCTCAACTCACTGGATTTGAGGATGCTGAAGTTTCCATGCAGGCAAGATGTCAGTATGGCTGAGGTATTCCAGAAAGACAAGCTGCAGAAAGGAATAGTGGTTGATCACTTCTTCCTAACAGTCCTGAGTTTCTAAAATACAGCCCTGTGTCAGCCAGGTGAGGGTCAGGGCTCTTGTAGCACTTGTGTCTACACCTGCCTGTCAGACATGCAATTTCAGTCACATCCTGTACTTGCAATCCCTAGCAGCTCTCTTATTTAAACCACTCCCTTCCCAAACCAGTGTTCCTGCTTTTCTGGCCCATTTCTTGAAACCTGCAGTTCCTCTCCAAATTAGGTGACAAGAGCAGGTAAATGTGAGGCTCACTCTGTACTCCTCCTGCCCAAGGCTGCAGTTGCAGTGCTTTGTTACAGAATCATGGAATGGTTTGGGTTGGAAGTGATTTTAAAATTTATTCAGTTCCAACCTCTGCCATGGACACCTCACCAGACCAGGTTGCTCAAAGCTCCAGTCAACCCTTTTGTAGCTTTTTGATATCAGCATGCACTGCTTCCCTTATTTCCCGGCACTGCCTTATCCTTAACTTCAGGAGCACTTACCTACTCTAGCTATGAGATGAATTGCAGACAGAAGGCAGCGGGGAAGGGCTGTGTTGTGAGCACTGCTGAGGATCTCTGCTGAAAGAAGTCTGCACATCCTCTTGGTGCACTGCCTTTCTGGTGAGCATTAGCTGCTATTACCCAAACTGGTGGTTCCTGGTTGTCTGGGAACATCTTTGATTTGATTTCATGTAAGTAACGAAATACGCAAATGATAGAGCTGTATGAACTCTATACAATTTAGTGCTTTGAGTGAAATGCCCCACAAATAACCAACCAACCAGGGAATCAATAGTCTTGCTTCAGTTATGGAATGAGACATTTATTATTAAGTAATGGAAAATAACGATGCAAACAGGGTTATCTCTGTTTTGATTAGGGTGAGCATGAAACCTGAGTGAGTTTGGTGCTTGGAGAAGGAGTGGAGTTATGCAGAATAGTGAGTTCAGTCCCTGCATGAAACCTGAGTGAATTTGGTGCTTGGAAAAGAGTGGAGTTATGCAGAATAGAGAGTTCAGTCCCTGATTTTCTGTGTGCCCTAAGGGTACCCTCCCTGTTTTCAAAGGTGGTGAGGGAAAAACTACCCAGAAATGGGGCTTGAAATGAGGAAAACCAGAATTTTGGATAATGCACTTTGTTAGGTTGCAACTCTGCTTTGTACTATAAACCTAACTAGAGTTAGCATTTCTGCTATTTAAGCTAAACTATGGTAGAAGAAATACCTTCTTTTCCTCGACCTTTCTGGAATTATTGAGATTATTTCCTTTTAAGAACATACAGAAAGAAAGGCTATAAATATGGAAATATTCTTATGAACTAAACATATGTTTTTGAATCTAAAATAAATCAAAAATTTGTTGAGCTCCTTAGTGCTTCTGTTGAAAATATCAGATTATTTTGGTCCAGACAAAAAATGAACTTAAGGAATTAAATTTAATTAGCGTCTCTAAAGTGCCAGATGTCCTATTCATGTATTTTCCTTAAGATATGGATCAAAATTTCAAGAGGATCAGAAGACAGTTGTTATATTAAATTCTAACTCAATAAACAGATGCTGAAGGGTTTAAAAAATGATGGGTTTTTTCCCCCTTTGTGGAGCAAAATTGAAGTGATGAAAATGCAGGGTAGTCCCAGACATTTTTACATGCTCCTGCAATTGTAGTATTTCTGATTTTTTTCAAAATAATAAGTGACAATGAATATATTTTCCTATAGTAAAGGTGATTTACGAATTGCAGAGAATACTAGAAAGAACTTTTAATGTATATATTGCAACACTAGTGTGCTGTTTATGGCTATCTATATATCTCTTTATACATTTTTATGAGCTTTACTATTCTGCATTTTTTATCAAGCTTTTTTGTTTGCTTGTGGAAAAATGAATGCAGATTCTTCAAGTTTGAATGGTGTTTTTTCTTTCCACAAATAGCTTTATCTCTTTCTATTGTAAGAGATACTGTCTAGAAGAAGAGTCTTGTCTTACTGTACTATACAGATAGAACATGGGATAGGAAAAGAAGAAGATATGGAACAAAAATTTTAAAATCAATTTGTAAAATAAGGCTCGAGGGATTTGGGAACCCTTTAACACATTATTTGCTCAGAAGTATCTGTTTTGTATTTTTTTATCATTTTACTGTGTTATCAGTGAAATCTTAGTCCTGATGTAACTTCTTGGAACACTTGCACTGTCATAATTCTGTAAGTTTACAGAACATTTCATCCCCAGTGCCAGTCTAAGCATGATGGATGGTATTTGGCATCATCATGGTTTTCTGGATGTAAAAAAAGGGGCTGACTGATTTAACTGATAAAGCCACTTTGTTTGTTGTATCAATTAATAACTGTACAAAAGCTCGGTCTGAAGCTGTTATAGGGAGAAATTAACAGATATATAATCTATAATCCCACTGCATTTGCACTTATGAAAGGCTTATATGTTGTAGATGATGCATCTGCCCCTAGAAATCAGTGTGTAGCAAGGGATACCTCAGAGTTGTTGGAAGAGATTGCAGAAGTACCTGAGAGGAAAGCTGTCTTCCCAATTGCAAAGTCACTCCAGCCTCCTGGCAAGATGGAGAAAAATAAATCAGGAAATAAAGTACTGGTTTAAAAACCACACTGAGAAAGCAGACGAGGTATCACACAAACAAACTTTACAAACCTAAGGAGTCCTTGATCTCTAGTTATTAATAAGATGCGGATGTTAATTTGCCTTCTTGGTTGTTGTTTTATGTGTTTTCCTACATACACAAACTCTTTCCTCTTTCCTGGTCTGGATGGTCTGAATAATCGTCACAAAACCTTTTTTTCAAGAGTTGAAAGAGAAATACTGTTAAATTCCATGAAAATCTCTGTAGACCCTTTCCTAGGCATAAGTTCCAAGAAAGACTTTTGTCCTTTTAGTAACCTGAGAACAGGACCCATTTAACTTAGTTAATTGGGAAAGCCCCCAACAAGCCAACATTATATGACTTTTTTTGAGGAATCGTTCCTGAGTTTTGTTTTGATGTGGTGCATTAAAGAAAGGCTCACTATCAAAATGATTGGCAGAATCTAATAATAAAAAAAAAAAATCAGTTTTTTTTCCACTGTAGCAAAATGCTATAGAGTCTTGTATATAGAGTCAGGTTGTAGTAGGTACCCAAACTCATGACTTCTGATGTAATAATGGACAAGAATTAAATATCTGTAACAACACAGGTGACGAGTTCTAGCTGTGTGAGAGGAATCTCAAAGTAGGTTCTCCTTGATCACTTACTTTTACAAAAATTAAAGGAATATTTCCCCCAAGATTAAAATATGGTGGCATGGGTGTGATGGTGGTGGTGGTGAGGAACCAAGCCAAAACCCCAAAACGCACGTAATTAAACAAGCCCAGCCAATAAATGACTGGATAATTTAAACAAAAAGGCAGCTGCTGAGAGAACCTAATTAAATGCAGTGAGTGTGAAGATTGTTAGCTTTAAAAAATAGTGGTGGTGTAGGTAAAATTGTTGTCTTTCATTTTTACCTCTGAGCTTCTGAAAAAGGATATCTTGCTGTGGGACACATAAGAGGTAGCTCTTGCTGTGTCAACCATGACCTGACACGATAAACATCAAAACTATCCCATGTAAAATCAGAACAATTGCTCTTTTGGCAATTTCAGACCTGAGACAACATGGGGTTTACTCTAATAAAAGGATATGACGCTGTTCCTTTTGAAGGTATAGTTCACATTTTGCTGTTTTACACAGATAAATACAGGCACTGAAAAACACCAGGTTTATTGTTAAAGGAAATTTTCTGCTCATCCTGTGCTACATAAATGTGACAAAAAGAGAATATTCCCCATGCATAGACTCAGTTTTGTGATGTTTACAGTCTACAGAACCTCATGCGCTGTCAGATGGCATCATTGTGCTCTGTCTCTCCATACCCAGATGCCATATGCTTGGAGACAGTAGAAGGAGAATTTCTACATTACTCTTTCTAGACAGACTTTATCCTTGCCATCAGTGGAATGAAAATTCAAGACCTCACCAAAAGTACTAAAGTGGGTGGGGCACTAAGAGCAAAGTCTTTTTTTCTTGGAAAGAAAAAAAAATAAGGTAAACAGTAAGTGTTTATCCTCTCTGTTTGCCTATTCCCTTATTCTTAGTAAACATAATAAAATCATAAAAGCTTAAAAATGGAGGCCAGCTCTTTTAATTTATCTTTCTCTAGTGGCTCTTTACTTCTAATTTCCATGTTTTGAACTTTCTTAATTAAATCCTGGGCAGGTTATGTTTTTATATGTAGCCATCATAGATTGTTAGCTAAATGATACTGTAATTTATATATCTTGGGCTGTTTAGGGACATGTATGGGAAATTAGAACAAAATATGACTACACAGCTTTTATTTGTATGCAAATTTCTGCTATTCTGCATGCAAACACTAGAATATCTAACGAGACCAATAATAAAAAATAATTAATGTCAAAGTTATAGCAAGGAACAAGAAATGATCTTGCCTTTACAGAGTTTTGTGTACAAGTTGGTAGAATGTGGGTCTTTGTGAATCACTACTATTGCAAGTTTTTCATACTTATACATACACATATATACATATCTGTTTTTTTAGCTTGAGTGCTCTTATTTCCTCAATAAATATAAAAATCAAATAGTTTTTTTACCATTTTTCATCATTCTTTTTTACATGCAATCTTCCAAAGCCCAAACCTAAGTGAAAATGCAGATTAAATTGTGAGTTTAGGACAAATTATGAATTTTGCACATAATTTTTCCATCCTGATTCTACCCCAGAACACACATTTTTGTACTTGTTAAAGAAGAGCTATGGTTTGATCCCTAAATAGCCTCAAAAAAGTCCAAAGAACTTTAAATAATGTATTCTGTAAAATTCCAAATTAAAACCTGGACTTCTGTGCACTACCCTCTGAAATTTTCCTCACATTTCTCTACAGAAATATCTAAAATGGAGCTACTGAGCACACAACAAAAAAAGCTAAAAAAGCTATTGCAGCCAAGTAGAAGCATGAAGAAATAGATTAATATGGATAAGGGCATTAAAAAAGCCATGAGTTAATGTATATTTGTGAGTATTAAAAACTTGGCTAGCTTAGTATAAAAGAGATGCATTAGATGAAAAATGTGTTTTAAAATTGCTGTTATAATGCAGGCTTTTAAATTTCTTTGTCTTTAACAAACATCTTTCTCTTTATTAATATTTCTTTCTATTGACATGGCTTCAAAATAACAGCAGAGTGTTTGGTTTTGACATCTCGAAGTCAGACAAGTTAAAAATGTTGCGACTTCCAAAATCTTTGTTACTCACATGCAACCAAGAGCTCTTAGAGGAAGTTATGCCTTTAAATGCAGGGAATCTGCAATGAGTGGTTAGCATTAGCCAGACTGTAGTGATATAAAAAGATTCCTGTAAAACAATTTGTAATCCCACTGTTTAGGGGTAAAAAGAAGGGTGTCATTTGTGTTTGGATTGTAGCCACAGGAACTTTGTATATTCCCTTTAGAAAAAGCTGAAAAGCCTTGTGTCATGTGGGCTTGGGGCAGATGATCCATGGAACTAATAGGATGGGAATTTTTTCAGGCAGTAGGGTGATTGTGGTCCTGGAAATACCAATACAAGGAGATAAAACCAATTAGATGTAATTATTCTCCTTAAAGAATTATGTATGTTGCTTGTGTTTGAGTGCTCCTGAAAAGCAGATATTTGAAGTGGCATGGACAATGTTTATAGAACTGCTTAACAAAATTTTAAATTTCCTAGATAGAAAGTACAACTTTGGTAAATATATGTCTCTAGATTTTGCCAAGCAGTTTAAAATGGATTATAGCTTCTTAAACACACACATTATATATACTCACATATATGTGTATCTGTGGAATATGCTAGTGAAAGTGTTTTAGCTTCTGGGTTTGGTTCCCATCAAGTCAAAGAATACTTTTAAATTGTAGTTATAATTTCCAGATCTGTCTTAACATCTCATCTAGACTGGGGCAAAACCGGGTCATTTTTATGCTATTGGTTTAATAAGTCGCCAAGTAAAATGTGTATAAGTAGAAAGGAGATATTAAAATGTGGTCTGGAGTAAAATTCTTGCAGAGACACTTCTTGATGGTCTTGGAGGTTTTTTCTACCCTTAGGTTTCCATGAAAATCATACAAGGCTTTACTTACTCATTGCAGGTGCACTATTCTATCTTTGCATGTAAACATTTCTTCAGTAAATCTACCTGACAAATATGCTGTACGATGGCCCTGAGACTTAGTATAACAAAATACAGCAGGTAGGTGTGAAAACCTTCATGGTCATAATACATATGAATATTTTATTGGTCTATGAATGTCAAAAAATCTCATTTTAAACCTTCATCTACTATTTTTTTTAAATGTCAAAATTAAGTGCTGATTAAGTTGCAATATCTAATGAGTGCCTTGGTTATTTGCAAAGTTATTTTCAAATAGAGTAACTAAAATAATATAACAAAATATGATCTAGGTCTTGATTTAATTATAAGATTTTATGTCCCTTTTAAAAACAAGCAGTATATGATTTAATGCAATTATCATATCTATTTGCCTGCAAGCATTTCATTTCAAATTAATCTTTAGACCTGATGGCTGTTATTTTCCCTGTTGTTTCAGAAAACCAGAAAGATATGAACTAGTGTATTTTATTGAATTTTTTGTTTTTCATCTGGCTTTCAAGCTCCCTGAAGCACTAATGAAGGTCAAGGAGTTTTAGAGTGAAATGCAATCCCTTCACCTGGAGTACAGAACCTGCTAGTACAATAATAACAGAAAATATCACTTTCTTTCTAGAGAATATTAGATTGCTTCATAGCTCAAGATCAGAACAAGGATGCTGAAAAATAGAAATGCCTCTTGGAGTGGGTTCTGGTACTTGAGATTCTAGTGGCTGGTACCTGATGGCTAAAGCTTATTATTATTTTACTCGGGAGGAACAAAATGATCATAGCAATAGTTAAATGCTGACAGTAAAAATAAAAATAGTTAAGTGTCTTTCTGTCGTGGTCCAATTCTAGCACAGAGAGCTTAAAAGTACCTCTGGTACAATAAAAACCAGATGTAACATGAATTCAAGATGAGTATATATGCATGTCCTAACTTTAGGCTTGCATAAGCATTCAGTGGGACTGCTTGAGTGCCTGAAGAACAGGAATATGTCTGCTTTAATGACCTGCTGGAGCAAAACAGCATCACCATCTCTTTCATAAGATTCATTCTGATGGTTCTGCCCAGCAGGCCAGTTGTTGCAACAGTGCAGTGCAGACTGTGGTTAGTTCTTCATTTTCCTGCATCTAGGAAAAAAAATAACTCTGTGGAAAACTCATACCTACACACTTGTCCCTCAGATTTATAGTAATGGATATTAGTTTCACTTCTTTGCGAGAAAATTATTGTCATGGGTGAGTTAAAGTTCTTTAAAGCAGAAGTTTTTCACTTATTTCTTCTTTTTATTGGGCAGTGTCATGAAGACACCCTCAAATTTAGAATGCTGCTCCATCAGGGTTCATATCTTTCCTGTTTATTTAGTTCACTGCTTCCACTGGTTGCAGTTAATTCACAGCTCAGTAACACTTCCCTATCAGGGGAGCATATGTGTATAAGTAAAGGAGGAGTAAAACAAAATATATTTTAGTCAAAAGATAATTATTTAGGATAATAAAATAAGGTAATTACAAGTCTCAGAGTTCTGTTCCATGTTAGGCCTCAAATTCTCTAATGCCTAGAGAATAAAATACCTTATTTTGGTGCTTTTCTGCTCTGTGTTGTGCTGCCCTGCGCAGTGCTCATCACTATTGACCTTGCATATGTTTTATAATTGTTATGTTCCTTTTAGGTGTGAAAGGAAATCTCCATCAGGGAAGTGGAATGCTTCACCCATGATCTGAAGTGCATGTTTTTCATGTAAAAGTAAAGAGAAAGAAGTGATAAGTTTTAGAGTGAGATGTCTGAGTGCTCCTTTCTCCAGCAGAGGAGAGGCATGCACAGAGACTGGGCATAGTGTGCTTGCTGGCTACAAGCTCATTTCTCTGTGCTTAGCGAAACCTTAGCTAAATCTTCACATTCTGAAGTTGTACAATAGGCAGATGCTGTCATACTAATTGAGGAGGAAAGTTTCAGTCTTTATACTAAAGGCTGCTCATGTAGTCCCCCTAAATTACATAGAACTACATGAGTATTAAAAGTGTATTTATATCTCACTGAACTACTATTCTGTCACATTCACTTACAAGAAAATATCTAAAAGAACAGGAAATAAGGACTTTGAACAGCATCATTATAAGAAATGCTGTTCTGGTCTCCTGACTTTCTTTTGCTCTCTTTCCCTTTGTGTCATTTGCTCTGCACATCCTGGGAACATGGTTATATGATGTCAGAGCAAAGATCCATTTTGGTCAGTAATACCCTGTTTCTTGCACTCTCCAGTAATGGATGCCAGGGAAAGATGGAAACTGGAGATAAGCAGCTCTGCTCTGTTGGAGGAGCCTGGCCTGCAGCATGCCCTGGCTCAGCCCTTTCCTGCACTAATGGTGGCTATTTAAAATTTAATAGTGTTTAATGGGAGGTATATCCCTGACTCTGGTGGATCCTGGTGCTCACAGTTGTAATAAGCACATTCCCAATTGTAAGAAGCTCCCCCTCCACGTGCTTCCTTACCTCTACTTTCCTATACTCCTGCTTTTTAGAAAGTATTTCAGTATTTTAGGAAGTTTCCGCATTTTTGGACGCTTATCTTTTGCTCTTCTTTAAGTCACAAAATTATTCCCTGGCACCTCATGATGATGAAATCTGTTGTCCCAGGGAAGAAGGCCCAGGGGGAAGGCTGTGAAAAATGAAGCCTTTATGTCCCCACTGAATGCTTATAAAAGTGAGTGGATAGGATCTTAATAGCTTTTTAAATACTGACTGTCTTGTATGCAGCCTTTGCTTTTACCTTCTGAGCTGGAAAGCTGATGGCAAGAAATACAGTTCTGATTTACTACATTTAATACAGGAAAAGTTATGAGGAAGTTTTCAGACTGTAAAGCAGTTGTAGAAAAGCTATTGCTTCTAAAGTGTGGATGCTTATCTATACTAATTAGATACAGAAATGGAGGTATAAATCTAAAGGGATCAGGATTTGTTCCAGTGCTGTATTGCCCATGTCCATACAACCCAGAAATTGCACTTATACCTTTCCTTCAGGCAAATTTTCTGTCCTAAGCAAACACACATAATGAAATAAACTGTAGATAAATTTCTGTGATACTGGGTTCAAAACAAAAGAGGAGAAATTAGGTCAGATATTGGGAAGAAATTCTTGACTGTGAGGGAAAGGAGGTCATGGCACAGGTTGTCCAGAGAAGCTGTGGCTGCCCCATCCCTGGGAGTGTCCAAGGCCAGTCTGGACAGGACTTGGAGCAACCTGGAATAGTGGAAGGTGTCCCTGCCCATGGCAGGGGGTGGAATGGGATAAGCATTTAGGTCCCTTCCAATCCAAACAATTCTATGGTTCTAAGGAGATGCAATTTTAATGTCTTGTGCAAAATTAAATATCACCTTTGTTTTAGAAATATTTGCATTTTTATTTTGGCACTTGTAACCTTGAAACTGAGAAAATTATTTTTAAAACGATCTTTTTCACACACTAGTGAAAAACCTAAAACTCCCATCACTTACTTACCCGAACATAAACTTTCAGGTTTTAATCAGATCAAATATATGCTTTTTTACCTGCTGCAGAATTTTGAATTTGGGTTACTCTGACTATTTTTCCTGAAACATAGTATTGATTTCCCATTACTTTATTCCCTGTGTTTTTATCAACATAAACATTATAGCTCTTAACATTTTTGTGGAATATGATGAAATATGCAATTCTTCTATATACTTCTATATATACTGGAGTAAAAGTCCATGCAGGGTTCATCAATAAGCCTAGGGAAAGAAAAAATTTGCTCTGTGCATACACTTCAGTCCCAGTCTTAAAAATGTTCAGAAGAATCTAGTTCAATTTAGCACTGATCTTAGGGGTATTTTAGCAGTGATGGTCTAATTTCAGTATTGTGAAATTTTAGGATTTGTTTTTCAAGCAAGCTGGAACTTACAGCTCCCATTAGACATATGAAAATATTCTCACACTGAAATTCTTCTGTTTCTGGCTGAGGGATAAGGGGAAGAGGAGGAAGCTACACAAAAGGTTTGGTAAGAACCCCAAGTAATTAGTTAGATATATTTATATTGATGTGTTTTGGGACTTAATAAATAGAATTCATCCACTCTGTTTCAGATGACAGAATGGATATCCTGATGTCCTCACCTGGCACACTCCAGTAGAGCTGAGTGTCCCATTTACCTGTCTGGAATGATGAGCAGAACCTGAAGGGACTGGCAATGTCAATCTTGAGGATCTGTAACTGCTAATAAAAAGGTAAACCACAGTTTCACCATAGATAAGCGTTATATAGTTTGTCTCACAATGTGGGGATATTCTGGTTGTTTGTGGTTGTTGTTGCTGTCTGTTTTTTAAGGAAAAGAAAAGGTTCATGGTTAAGTAGACCTAAAATACCATTAAGTTGGGATTTTAAATATTTTTATATATATCCTTTTCTCAAATCAGTTTTTAAATGCAAGGTGATCCACTCTTCTTAAGCAGATCTTCTAGAATAGAAATTTCATGCTATGAAGGAATTTTAACTTTCCAGAAGGTTTTGGAGTGGTCCTCATAGTTGCCTCAAAAAAACCCATCTGTCTTCCTTCTCCCCCAGAAGAAGAGAACTCTATTTCACTGTTTGAATTATTAAGTAACAAGACAGGAAAGTTGTATGCATTATAAAGAGACAGAAAAGCTGCGCATTAAAAAAATCGTCTCTCTAAATTTTACAATAGTCCTCAAATAACTTCACACAAGCTGATCTGTAAAATAAAGAAAGAGGAAGAATTGGGTAATGTTTCCAGAGGGCATCTTTGTAATGCTGGTGTTACTGTGCCTTTGGCTGTAATGTCACTGAAAATGGCCATTCAATCTGTCCTTGTCCCTAAGGAAAGCAGAGCTAAAATGGGTGGGAGGGGAGTTACAGCAGGGTGATACTGGCAATAGAATCAGCTGCCTCTGCTAAAACACAGGGCATTTGTGTATTTCTCATCAGGATTAAAGTATCACTTTTTTAGGATTAAAATTCATATCTAAATTTATGCAGGATAGTAAAAATTAATAATAATTAAGTACTGTCCTGAACAACTCACATAATTGTACAAAACATCTCAGTCCTAATAACCACTTTAAAATGCCCCCATTAATCCCATAATTGCAAATGGCTTCTATTTGATTTCATTATAAAAACTATCAAAAAGCTAGGGAGGCAAACAAGCAGTCATGCTTTAAAGTCTCAAAATCTTACTGCAACGAGAAGCTCTCCAAACAAGCCTCATGTGGCTACCCACACCCTATGACCTTCCTGTTGTCACTGACTGCAGCAGGCTTTGAGGTCACTGGGTCTGATGTAGGTTGGAGCCACCTTTCAGCAGTTCCCATCATCCTGCCAGCAGCACAGTCTGCTCCAGGATGCAGAGAGCATGAAAGAAGTATTTTGGTGCTGCTTGGGAAAAAACAGTTCTTCCACTGCTGCTTTGGGTCTTAGCTGTCATCTCCAGCTTGTGTTTGTGCTGTGGCTAAACTGACTTCAGTGATTTGCTGCTTGAAGTATGCAGGGACCTGGTTCATTAACTGCAAGAAAATTGCTGAACTAGGCTTTCTTTAGCTGGTTAAAGGTCAGAAAAACAAACCAAAAATATTTTGGCGGGGAAAGGATTGTTTAGTGCCATGGCTGTGGACTGTGGACTTTTTGTCTGACCTTTCAACCATGACATGATGAACTGTAGCAGTTACTGGGTGCCAGTACCCCTCTTACCTGCTGCTGGAGCTACCTGAAGAATCCTGAGCAGATCAGTTATGTCTGAACTCAGAAATTCTCCTACAAAGCCCAGGATCCCTAGTTGATGCATTGACTGGGGCACTCTGGGTGAGGTAGTTGGTTCATTGAGGAAGTGCAAGATAAGGATGGATTTGCTCCAACTCTTCCCCTGAGAATCTCTCTGCCCAGTAAAGGAGCTTAACAGCTCCTTATCCAGCTCCTTGTCATACCTTGGCCTGATGGCAGTGCTTGTGCAAAAAACTCTGTGGGAGATGTTTTTTTGACAGTCTGAGTGGGTCTGACTCTACAGCTGGCTTTACCTTGTAGTGATGTTTCTTTGGTCTGCAGACTGTAGAGCCCCATACCCAAGGGAATTTCCCTCCATCCTTCTTGAAATACATGCATGTATTTTCAGGAATGCCAGACCTGTAAGACAAAAGACAGCAACAACAACAAACCAAAAAACAAAACAAACCCAAAAAACCCAAACCAAAACAGGCAAACAAGAAAGTATCTATTTCTTGGTAGAACATACTCCTCAAACAAAGGTGGAAATTTTTTGGAAATTTCTCTTGTTAATACGGTTTCATTCCACAGGTGTAATGATTTTGAGAATAACAGGTTACTCATCTTTTAGGCTTATTGGGCTTTTTCCCCCTCAAAAAAACTAAAATAACTGATTTTGTGGATCACTGTGATCTTCAACCTTGTCTCACTAATTATTGTCCAGTGTGAATTCCAGTGGTAAATCCCTGGATTTATTTGGCCAAATGCCATACTTGGCACTGCAGTCACTACTACAGCAGGAGTTTAAGCCCTGGGTGCTTCTAGGGTGAGACAGCTGTGGTAATGTGAATATCCCTCTAGAGCATGGCAGTAAAGGTTTCCTCAATAAATGGATCTCTGGCAATGTGGTATAAACTTTAATGTCTTTGGTGTACCAACAGCAAATAGTAACAGCAACTTTTAATACCCTTCAGTAGTTTGTTTCCCAAGGAATAAATAAAATGCCTGGTTTCTGTGGTTAAATTAGGACTGATATAAAGAGACAGAATTTCTTGATTCCTTCATTATCTTGATATGTTTGATTAAAGCACTTTGTTTGAAAAATCTATTTTTATTCATGCATAGATTCAAAAGACTTAGAAACTGAAACATTAATCTCCCTCTAAAAAAATTATTCTTATTGTCATTAGTCGCTTATTGTAAGAATAATGGGGAATATTTTTAGAAAAAGAAAGCAGGTAAAATATACATTCCAGAAAGCACCTTGAAAAGATCATTTTCTTTTCAGATCTGAGTACTTAATATTGTAATATTTTCAACTCTGGACACTGAATTTATCACTTTCTGCCTCATCCCAGAGGACCTGACTTCATTCAGTGAGTAGGATAGATGTTTCTGAGGTTGGTGTGTCTTCCATTTTTGAAAGCTTCAGTTTGTGTATGTCTGTTTTCTGTAATTATAGATGGAAAGTGAGGTTTAATATTTAAACATTTTAGTATACAAATGTCAACATCACTACTTCAAAAAAATATTAGGAAATAATGAAGAAATTAATAGCTGTAGGAGGACTTTCAAAAAGGTAAGAGGTACCAATATGACACCGTCAGGGTCTTTTGAATTCTGTGCAGTTTTATGAAGGTATTTAATGTGCAGAAGTATTTAAAGTTGTGAAATGAAGTTCTGTGTTAAGGAATCAAGTACTGCAACTAACATTATCCACAGATTGCTCTTATATACAGGAAACCATCTGTAAGAGCATTTTCACTGCAGTGTTATCATTTGGTTTTTAAAATGTTATGAAATTTAAGTGTGGGACTTGCAGATTATACCTATAAATGACATCTGCCAATGTCCCTCATGAGTGGCTCTTAGTGCAGAAATATGAGTGCATTTAAAAGGACTCAGAGACTCTGAATTTCCTTACCTTTTATTATTTTAAATGGAGAAAATTGTAATTTTGCTTGCAGTTCACACTTTTGCCTATCTTGATTCTTTGAGTGGCATTGAGAGCAAAGAGGGAATATAAGCATCCTACATTTTCATAAACATGTCAAAGGAAAGAGTAACGTAAAATGGTGTTTAACAATCATAAAAATCTGCACCAACTGCAGAGAAAAATTGTACCTCTCACTGAAAATGTCAGAGAAAGATTACCCTAAAACAGCAGCAGCCAATAGGTTGCCATTGGCATTTGATAGCTTAATGAAGGAAAAGGAAGCAATAGTTTGCACCACTGGCATCCTCCATTGTATTTTTCCTGCTGAACTTGAGGCAATGAGCAGTTTCTAGGTTGTCTATGTGACACCTTTCCATGCTTGGATGTGTTCTAGGAGAGACAGCCTCTGTCGGAGACTGTCATGGTAGGCTGGGCTTTCTTCCTCTCTGCGTAAAGCTCTGCTCTGCTCACCCAAATGGGTGCTGGTAGTTGGGCATAACCTTGCCTTGTTCCTTGCAGGGCCACTATGGGAGCTCCCAAGGCAATATTTGGCACTGGAAGTACCTGACTTGTTACAAGAGTAGTGAAGAGGATAAAGTAGATTTGGGCTCCTTTTAAGCATACCAGATCATTGCATTTTGATGGCCTTTGGGAATCATTCTTCCAAAGTATTCAACATTTAGAGGAAGATTCTTGGATACTACTGCAGTGATAGTTTAGAAAGGCAGCTTCTGTTTTACCTGCTAGGAGTGAACCAGCCTGTTGCAGTCACTCCTTGTCCACTCTAACCCAAGAGCCACTCAAGTGCACTGTGGGACTGTTCTTCATTTCAGTGGTTGTGTTCTGCTGAAATTTAGAAATGTTCAAATGAAGTGTCTGCTTCCAAACACTCCCACTGCTGATTGCACCATTATATTTGGAACCAGAGTTCCGAGCAGAGCCAAGATTTAACCTGTGATGTAAAATCGTGTCTAAGCCTGTAGTGCATCAGAATAAATTCCCATAAAGCATGGGATTTGGGAGCTATGTGTATTAGCATCCCTAGCCTCCTCTTAACAAACAGTCTTACCTGTCTACATATTGCTTTAAAATTTTGGGAAGTGCTGTTGTTTATACCTGAGAGAACAGGATTTTTTTTCTTAAAAGACAGTTTTTCTAAAAGCCTCTGTTAAAGTATTTTTTAAGATAGAATAAAGATAGTTGATGAATATCTGACCCATTTTACTGCTTGCTCCCCCCCTTCCCTTGCTTTTCCTTGTAGCGAGGCTCATAAGCTTTTTGGCTGTATATAGATTTTGGGTTTATTCCATCTTTTTCCTTTTTTTTTTTTCCTTTTTCTCCAGAGACACTTGGAAAGCACCTGTTAGTAATGTTGGGCTGAACTTTGCTGTCATGATATTTTCAGTCAGACCCCTGGGACAAGGGAGCGGAGGTGAGTGAGCCACTGCCCTGGGCATGTTCTCTGCAGGCAGGTTTTACAGCTAGCTTAAGTATTTTGGCCAGAGAGTAGAAAAGAATAAGTAAAGGACAACCAGCTTCTGCAGCAGTACATTTTCAGACAAGGTGGCTTAGCAGATCTGTCGAGAGTCATGGCAGCACAGCGGTGCTGTCAGCTAGTGCCTGTTCTGCTGGACCAGTGTGGTCTGAACAGAAATAACAGCTTAGGAACCTGAATCTAACAAGGTCAGTGGAGCTGGGAAGCAGTGATTTAAGTAGGAGACACTCTAGTGCCTGAACGTCAAAGACAGCAGCAAAGCCAGAGCTCCCGGGGACACTTGGGTGGAAAAAGCACAGGGGCCAGGAAAGCACAGCATCGCTGCACTGGGGGAGGTTACCTGTCTCAGGGTCAGCTGGGGCAACCTGGAAGTGAGACAGAGGAGATGCAGTGTGTAAGTGACGTGCTGGTGGGAAAGCTGTGCAGGCAGCAGGGCCAGTCCTGAGGGAGCAGGTGGAGAGTGGGCTCAGGGAAGCAGCAGGGGATGGGAAGAGGTGGTGGGAGCACTCCTGTGCACTGAAGGCTGAACTGTCAGAGCAGACAGGTCACAGGGCAAGCTTTGCTGGTGTGGGGGGTTCATGTGCTTATTTCCTTGTAGTAAAATTAGGAACTACTCTGAGAGATTTGGTCCAGTGAGGCATTGCAGCAGAACAGGTTAGACCTGGCAAATCCACTTGGAGCCAGTGCAGGATCTGCCCTCAAACACCATTGAGACCCTTCTGACAAAGCACCAAAACAAGAAGCCAAGGTGGTAGCAAAACTTCTGAAGTGTTAGACAGTCTTAGGTCTCCAAATTTTTGTAAGACATCTTACGAGGATCTTCTTCAGTATCTTCTGCTTCCAGCTGTGCCCCTAAATACTCCAAGCTGTCCCCCTCCAGGATTCTCTACCTCCCAAAGCTTCCCTTCATCAGAGCTTAAACACAGAAGTATCTGTGTGCTGTAAAAATTTAATGTACACATTCAACAAACTACACAAATCTAGTTTTTAAAAGACTATAAAAATGTATCTATTTTAAATAATGAAGAAAACTTATTTTCCTTTTCCACAGAAGAACATTTAGTACAAAATTATGTTTTTGTATATCAACTGAAACCTAACAAACTTATTGTCAAGCTCAGTTATTTAAGGGAATTCAAATGTTTAACTGTTTAATAACGTGTACCTTTTGTCTTTTAAAACATAACTTCTATTTATAATTTTTTTTAAGAAATTAAAATGCAGAATTAGTTTTGGACTTCAGTTTTTACTTTGAGGAATGTAAAATGATTCCTAATTTTACACAAAAAAAATGTCCAGTAACATGCATATTTTTTATCCAATTAATTATTTGCTGATAATATATTTTTAGTTAGGATTTTAAAGCATAAATGGTAAAGGAAAATATCACTGGAACATAATGCAAAATGTTGATATAAAAATCAAATCATTTCAGATTGTCAAATTGTATCTTTTAATTAAAGTTACTTTATTTTCTCATATCTTGAAGGTTAAAACATTCAATAATTTTTTCGCTTCTGATGTGGAAGCTCATAATTGTATTATGGAATTTAGGAAGGTATTAGAGAGGTCAGCTGATAAAAATAAATGCAGCATATCAGTTCTCTTAGGAAAGCTTATTTTTCTTTTGGGTGAAATGAATTTTCTTTCTGCTCAAAGTTTTAGACTTGGTCTTTTTGGTTTAGGATATAGGTTCAAAATCAGTTAGTTTTTTTGTTTTTTATAGATGAGTATGCATTGACATTAATTGTGTTACGGTGCATCGCATTTTATTGTGACATATTTTCATCAGATAACCTCTTAAAAGTCTGATTACAATAGTTATAGTCCTCACTTTGACAACCTAACTGGTGTTTTCAAAAGTTTCATATACTTTGTTTTCCTGAAAAGCCAAATGTAAGTCTGGTAATCCTCACTTCAGTGTTTTGCATAATAACATCTGTTGATCTTTTATATCTGTGCTTTCTCATAGGAACTTCAAGAGCAAGTTGATGCAAATATGGCAGCAACATGAAAATGCTGCAGAAGTCTCTTGTGCTTGCTAAATGAAATCTGAAAATTTAATGTATCTAGGTATTATTTTAATAATAACAACATTAATGTGTCTAGGAATTTTTTTCCCGTTGAGATAACATGGCACAAGCTGTCACAGAGTTTGATTTTGTGTTTGTGTATACCTGGCAATTGTGGCAGTGGATTTGGAAGCTTTTTGCTTGTTGTTTGGAGGGTTTTTTTCTTGTTTGCTTTTGGTGGCATTGCTATAGTTAAAAATCTAATGGAAAGGAAGTTGAGCTATTAATGATAAATATTGGACCGTGTTTTGTCTTCTTGGCAAAAGCGCTCTCTGTTTCCAATGATCTCCTCCCTGGTGTTTCCTCTTCATGAAAGGCCCCATGTTCTGGGCACAGCCACTGTCAGGGCATCATCCCTCACTTCCAGAACACTTGCTGCAGGGGTTGGAATGTTTCACCAGCCCAGAGCTGCCCTTAAATCCAGAGTTCTGCAGAAAGTTGCCAAGAGCTGGGCACAGAAAAGCCATTCTCTAGGGAACACTGGTAGTGGATCATCCTTTGGCTTGCCCAGACACAAGGGCTGCTGAATTACCAATGAAAAGGTTTTGGATGAGTGCCCTTGATCGTTGAGGAGTGGGAATACAGCAGCAATAATTCCTGCTGGGCCAAGGTGGGGGAGTGGTGCTGGAGGGGGTCAGCATCCCAAAGGCTGCACCCTTTTATGCATAGGCATTAAATAAGCAGTGAGCAAGACAAAAAAATCTATAAAGAAACTGATTTATCAGTGGTGAGGAGAGGTGCCCTTGAAAATACTACACATTGCTTGGAGTCTGTTTGTCTTCTAACTGCCTGCTTCTCTTGACTTTTCCTTGAGTTTTGCCAGCTGATTTTCTTTCTGGCACTAATTTTGGCTGGATGTTCAGATGCCTTAGCAACTTTGCCATTTCAAATATTCGTCCCTGTACCACTTGTGCTTCATCTCATGCTGTGTAAAAAGCTTTCAGAATGGCTTCCTACAGGTGTTGAATAATTTAGCTGAAAAATGAAACTTGCTGAATGCCACAATCAGTTTTAAGTATATAGAAGAGTTGCTGATAAGAATGACCTTTTCAGAGAAGGACTTTTGAGGAAGGTTCTCTTTATCCCTATAGCTTGCTAGAGATTTCATTATCCCTTTAAAATTAATAATAAACATTATCTTATTGCTGCGGTAATAATAAGACTTTATAAAGATTGATAATGTTGTTAACAACAAGATTAATAAAAGAATGAGCACTTGATCATCAAATAAAGAAGTATTTAAAAATACTTCTTTACCAGCATAACTAAAGTTGTCCTGAACTCCATCTTCTCAGGATCTGGCAACTCAGGTTAATAAAACTGTAGTATATGCTGTAGGAAGCTCAGCATTTCTCCTCAGGCTCTGTGTTTCAGGAGTTTTATGATACTCCATGGCAAAAATTCAAGGTGAGTTAAAGACAGAGTTTCTATCTTCTAATTATTAATATTTTTAATTTTAAGGAGAAGGGGGTAAGTGGTGTCTTAAATGCATTTTATAAAGCATGCTGTGGTGATTTTATTATTGTGTTTTGAAAAGTTTGGTTAAATATGACTTGAAACCAACCTTCATTTAAAAAGAATTAAAATACTTGAGAGTGCAAATATAAGTCCACAACCTGACATAGTATCTTCTATATTTTAGTTTGGAAAGCAGGAGAGCCACCCACCTGTTTTTAATTGCATATTCATAAATGTAATTTATAATTACATCTTCATACATGTTCCTGATACATTCAGGTTTTGTTTTGGGTTCTTTTTATATTTCACTTATCCATATTTAGAAAGCAGACTTACAGTTCCTTCACAGCTGTGCATGACAACAATGTTCATTTTAAAAGCATCTACTTTTAACTCAGTTTTGTATAAAGCTTGCTATTCTATGCTTCACTTAGGGAATAAAACAGAAATTAATCTGGAGGAGAAGCTATTCATCGTGAACCTGTCAGCTTCCATAGTATCTTATGGATTTTAAGGAGGTATTTTGAGCTACATTATAAAACAAATAATAACTTTCTTCTGAAGGAGGGAAAAGAAAAAAATGTTCTTTAAATAGTGCTGTGTTGTCATGAAATATGTACTTACATTCAGACAAATCTACTTACTTTTAATAACACCCATGCTTTTATAATACGCTGCCTTCATGAAATCTCTCAGCAGCCAATGAAGCTCCACGGAGGCCTGTGCTGATGGATGGCATTCTGAGGCCAAAGCCAGTTTTACTGAATTTATCTGCCAGATTCCCACTGAATCCATGCAGCGTGATGAAAAGGGCACCTGGAATATCCCCTGCTACCTTTCTTTGTTGAAGTGTGGGTAGAGCATCATACATCCAACTCAGCCTTAAAGCTATTGAATAGGTCACTTCCCTGTCTGGGAAACAGCTTTTCTGGATGATAGAACAGGGAAAAAAATGTGATGACCTTCCTGGTGGGTGCTTTGGATCTAGGGGTGAAAATCTGAACTGGAGGTGAGAGATGTGAAGACATCCTTCCGTGTGTCAGCCTCCCATGTGACAAATTCCAGCATCCATGGAAAATTAATATCCTTAACTAGAGAGCTGAACATGCTCTCTTTAGTCTGGGGTAGGACCTTGTGTGGAGACAGCTGGGGCAGAAAGATCTTTACACTGCCACAGCCATATGGTGACTTTGGGGAGCACACAGCTTTACCTCTCCCCAAGCTGAGACAGCCACGTGGTGCTATCATGAGGCATGTAGTGCCAGTAGGGGCAGATCAGCTGGCTTTTAGATTAATGTTAAATTGAAGATGGTGTGAAATCAGCCAACTGACCCTTGAGTCAGGAAAGGGAAAAGGAGAGCAGATGAGTTTGTCACCTTACCACAAGGAAGGAAGTTGCCATACCTACAGGTGTAATTCTTGGTATTTCCTTTCTGTCTTTCTATTTTTTCTTGAGGGCTTTTTTTTAGAACTTTTGATTTAGGACTGAATATGAGCAAATAGTAGCACCTGGAGACAGGTGAGGGTAGGAGCAGCCTTGGCTGAGGGTGCCATTCAAGCAGCTGGATGTGGGTTAAATATTTTCTAGGCCATTTTTTGTATTGTCTGATCTTCATCTATTAACACAAAGGGTGGATAAATGCCCTTGCTGGCTTCATTCTCCTGGGTCACCTTATTTTATTTTACAGTGACTTGTGACAGATACTTATGAGATGAAGAAAGGGAGGTCCTGCTTGTAGCTGTACTCTTGTCCTGGCAGATGTTCAGAGAGCTCAGAGACCACAGTGCCAGCTGTGCTGGGAAAGGATCTTTGCTCATGCACCATAATGCAAGGGAAGATCTCATTTGTCAGAGTCATTAATTGGGTAATTAATTAATTGGTATGTATTTTCTCCTCTCATTTGCAACCAGAGATTTTTTTCAACAAAGACCTGTGGTGCTACCCCGAGGCTTGAGCTTGACCAGGCTCTTTGCAACCACTGAAATAAACTATTACCTGCAGCTGAAACAAAGTCTAAATATCTGTTGAAGCTGTACAAGGCAGGGATATTTCCATGTGCAGTGTATGAGTTACACTGCAGATCTCTGTAGGTATTTAGGGACAAAGATGTTGTTGAGAAGTAAGAAGAATGTCGTATTTCTTAAAACTTTTAAAAATTTTCAATGTCTTTTCTATTGGCAATGGTGTGATTAACATGAATACCCTGTAATTCATTTCCAAACTGTAATGGTGTCCTGGGTTCAGCAGGGATAGAATTAATTTTCTTCCTAGTAGTCAGTACAAAGTGTGTGCTTTGGATTTAGAATGAAAACAAGGCTGATAACAAAGGGATGGTTTAGTTGTTACTGAGGAGTGCTTATACTAAGTGTTTAGGGTAATAATCAAGGATTTTTCAGCTTTTCACCCCTCCCCACCAGTGTAGAGGCTGGGGGGGGGGGGGGGCAAGAAAATGGGAGAGGACAGAGCTGGGGAAAGCTGACCCCAGCTGACCCAAAGGATGTCCCAAATTATCCCAAGTCATGCTCAGCAAATAAATTAATGGAAAAGCTGTCCAGGTGCTGCTGCTCAGGAACCAGGCATCAGTTAGTTCATGGTAAGCAATTGTTTTCATTTGCATCGCTTGTTTTTCTTGGCATTTATTTACAATTTTGCTTTTTCTCTTTTCATTGCAATTAGGATTATGACTATCATTACTATTATTATTAATAATTTCATATAGGTTGTGAAGCTGTTTTTAATTCAACCCACAAGTTTTCTTTATTTTACCTTTTAAAGTCTCTTCCCAGCACAATGGGGGAAGTGAGTGATTGGCTGTGTGGGGATTGGGTTAAGCCATGGCGAGCTGGAGCATTGGCCAGTGTGAAAGGAATCTGCACTGGAGATGCATGAGAGCACCCACCCACGGCTACCAGAGATACAGACACTGCTTCTCTTGATTTCTCTGAGTTTTGGGCTGCAAACCCTCTCTTGCCAGGAACTGCCCTTGCTCAGACATGGAGCCTAGTGGAATCCATTAATGGGATTGTGCCCCTGGTGAGACCCAGCTGGGGTGAGCTGCCAAGTGCCAGTACAGGTTGGGGGATAAGTGGCACAAAGACAGATTGGGACAAAGAGCTGAAAACATGGAGAAAGACCTTAGTACTCCCAGGGAGTACACCTGCTAGCTTTGGATGCAGCAACACAAGTGTATTCCTTAGGAATGCTCAGGTGTGGTGCTGGCCAGTAGTGCTTGTCTCCGTTTGGATCTGGCTGGAAGGAGAAACACTTTTCCTTCCAGCCTGGAGCCTGTCACTACTGGGTGCTTGTGAGGCATTAAACCCTGCTGCTGTAGTGTGGGATGTGGTTCAGAGGGTTTGTACAGAAGGCACGTGGCTTGGGAGCCAATTCCAAAGCTGTTGTGTCTCTTTCTTGAAATCAAGATTTATCTTTCTTAAGAGAGATCCAAAGCCTGGATGTGGCTGACCTTCCTGTGACAGCACTGAGAAGTAAAAGGTTTCTTGGCGTTTCCTTTTGCAGAAACTTCCCCTGCAGCAGTTTCTCTCCTTTCAGCGCTCACTGTGCTGAAGCCCAAATGCTTTCCACCCTGACCTTCCTCCTGAGCCTGGAGCAACAGCTCTGGACAACCCCATGTGCCTGCATGATGGGAAATGCTTTTTCTCTCGTATCTAAATGGTAATAAGACCAAATTCAATCACGTATTAAAGAGGTGATGTCCAATAAATTCAGTCAAATATTGAAAGACAGTGGCTTTGTCCACGTGGCTGCTATTTTTATTGCTTCCTTTACTACAACAGATGAAGCAAGTAACTAAAGAATCTTTAGTTTTGCTTGTATTTTAGCTCTAAGACTTTGGCTGTAAAATTTCTGGTGGAAATTTTGCAACACAAAATGATACAATTCTCTTAATAAGAATTTTAGACAGTTGCAACTCTAATGTGTCTGTCTTGCAACTGCTGCTTAATATCACATAAATCAAGTAGCATTATGAGAGTGACAGTAATATCAGGGGAGGGACTATGTGCCCAAGTTGTTAGCATACAGTATTAGAAATAGATTAATCTGATTAAATTTTAATAAAAAATAAATTGCATTTGCAATTTGTTAAGATTCCCTTCCTGGGCCAAAGCTTTTCATCTGTAGCATCCTTCAAAACTGATCTTTATGCACAGCTTTATTTAATCAACAACCTGGCCAACTGGAAGGAAAGACATGGAAAAGTGTTTGTGATTGTAACTGTGTATCTCTGAATATTATTTTCATAGACTTATTTGCTCATTTTTTTCTGCTTAGATCTCATGCCCTTGACCTCCTGAATTCATAGTTTTCACAGTATACATGATCTTTGAATCATCAATGTGAGTAACAGAGTGTCACCTTGAGCTGGGAAAATGCAAATCAAGTAAAAAGGCATCAGCTGGTCCCAATCTGGCCATCATGCCTCTACACATTGTCTACACTTGGGACATGTGAGTTTGTAAAGATGATGTTTTTTAGAAGCAGCTCCTCAAGTGTGGCAATGACAGCCCCAGTAAAAAGAACTTCCCAATTGACTCTTACGTGAAGATTTTTAACCTGGAAATGGCAGTGAGTAATTTCTGACCTGTGATCCTTTTGGCTGAGGTTCCTGCTGTTTTAACAGGAATTTGGTAGAATACAAGTTTTAAGGTAGACAAAATCCAGGAACTGTCAACTCAGTGTGTGGCTAAAGCTGAAACAGAGCTGATGTGCCACGTGGATTTCCTGCTTTTTGCATTGACAAATGCAGGTTCCTTCAGAAGTGGTAGGGCCATGTAAGCAGATCCTCTGGTAATTCCCCTGCCCACGTTGATCAATACAATGGAAAATTTTACTATCTCAGCAGCACTGATATAAGTGATAAAAGAGAACAAGGTGCCACTTCTTTTCCTAGTTGCAATTAGAAAGACTTTGCACTGTGAGGAATCGGAGTTTATCTGTTACAGGAATTTCTAGGCAGTTGTGGCTATTTAAAAAATATACTTTTGACTTTTAGCTGTAGACTGCACTGAGGAAACATTGGTAGGAATGGCTGGAGATTTCCAGTCAGAGCTAAATCTAATTATAAATATTGAAACTCTGTTTCAATACTAGTAAATTAATTTAGCCAGAAAAGGTAAAATCTATCAATACATGTTTCTTGAAAATCACAGTCTTTGAAGGTTTGTATTGGATAATATCCTCTTTTTTTTTTTTTTTTAACATGATCATAGTGTTTTTTTCCAGATGCCCATTTTGTCAGTTCTATCACACCCTGTTTATTTTAACTTATCATATCTCAGGTTAAATCTACCACATCAACTGCAGCGATCACAAACTGTAGTGCCTGAGGGCAGTTGTGAATGCCACTGCAGCAAAGCTGTCACCACTGCTTATCCAGACTGTGCAGAGGGAAAGCTTGCTTGAGATGTGCAGCTCAGACAGTCTAAGTTGTCTTTTTGATTTTAATCTATTTAATTTTTCACAATAAAAATATATAGTAGTCATGATCTCTCATGATTTGAGAAGGAGAAACATGTTATTTTCACTCCATTAAAATAAAGGTATGCATGAAGTACAGCAGCTGAATATCAATGTGTAGATCAGTCATATTTTTCATGAACTTTAGGTAAAATATTTATGTTCAAGACCAAAAAATTGCTCATGGCTGCTTATGTCGTCCATCTACATTGAAATTTCATATCTTCAGTATTCTCTTCCAAGAGCTTAAAAAAAATACTTAATGCTAAAGGCATAACAGCTACTAAAATTGCCTTCTTGATGTGACTGCAAAAATCCCTGCTTATCTACTACTAAATCATCTATCCATCCAAAACCAGCTTATGCCAGTAAAATTTCATGTGAGTACACAACTCCTCCTGTTGCTTAAGTGCATTTTAGTTGGGGTGATGGAATGCAGCAGGTCTGTGGGTGCCAGCAACCACATCTATTTTACTTTGCTTAAATTGGAAAACAACAAAAGAAAGATCTGAGTAACTGAGCAATTCAGAGAAACCTCAGTATTGTCTTCAAATACAGTATTGGCTGATAACTTCATACTTCCCTGGTTTTCTTCAATGTTTTGGTTTTTTTTTCTTTTATATAGAAATGATCTCCTACAATGAAAGTTGTCCAGCATAAAGATACGTGCCCTGCTTTTATTTGAGAAACACTTGCTTTGGCCCAGTGCTTAATGCCTTATTTTAAAAAAAAGATAAAACTCTCAAAGAACAAAAACAACAAGAAAAAGGATTCACCAGGTTTATTTGCAGGAAGCAGAACATCCTGACTTGGCAACAAGATATCTGACTTTCTTCGTAAAACCAGTGATAAATGTTTTCAGTTCAGCTATGAATGTTTGCTAGTGCAGCTCCAACATCTGCTTTTGGCAGATTACTTCTTTTGTCTCAGTTTAATTGACTCATGCAAAATAAAAATATCATTGGGCAATGTAAAATTATTTTGTGATATTAGTACCCAGTGACAGAATACAAACACAGAGTGCTTGGTCCAGTGTTTATCAGAGGAAAATTCTCCTTAGAATGGAAACCTGCAGCTTTTTGTCTGAGGGATGAAAACTGTTGTGACATACTGAAGCAATCAGATGAACAGCCATGTAGAAATTGTCCAGATCATTTTCCTTGCCCTCTTCCCACTTAAGTGTAAATGCTTACATTGTAAGTCACTACACATGAAGTTATCCATGATTTTGATTATTTAGAAGGAAGGAAAAGGCAGCCAAATCTCTGCTGGACCTGTAATTTTGTGTCTAGGTTCTTGGATTAAATGTGCTCTGCATTTATTTTTCCATTCTTCAATTGTAATAATATCCTCTCCTCCTTTGTCCTCTATTTCCATTATTCCATCTGCTTTGTTTCCCCCTGAGAACAACAGTGTATTCCTATTGATATTTGAAGCAAATTATTTGCCTTATTTTCACAATGTGATTTATCTTATGTCTAATAGGGAGAAAAAAAAATTATTATTTCTTTGATGTCTATCTTGCCAAAATATGCAGCTGAAGAACCTTTCCCCTCTCTTTTTCTATACATCTCAGTGTGGCTGTGCTTTTGTTGTCTCTTCAAGACATAACTAATATAACATCATTCCACTTCTGGTGACTAATGGTTTCTATTACCAGTTGTTTCTTATTGGTCCCGTATTTCTTTGTTGATGTAGTTATTCAGTTCTGTCTGAAACATCTTTCCCTACTGTAAACGAGGCTCTTTTGAGAAAGTGAGGAATGGGAACAGCAGATACCACCTTCAACTTTACCTCTTCTACAGTCTGAATTCCCAGGTCTGGTTGCCTGTTGTTGAGTAAGGTAACTAGCTAAAGACCTACTTGGCTTTTAATGTAGCATCCTAAATCTTAGTTGTCCTGGACAAGGGGTGCTGCCTCTTGCCCCAGTCCTTGCTGCCACTACATCTCTCAGCAGCTCAAGTCTGGTAGCCTCATGTCTGGCTTCAGTTGCAGGGCACCAAATCCAATCAGTTGCTGTAGATCTAATTAGTTTGCACAAGATGACTGCATGATGTGGTTATATCTTTTTCCTGTTCCCAGGCTGATTAGACCACATGTGGATTTTGTTGTCTTGGAGTTCAGGGCACTCTGTGCACCACTCCTTAATAAACAGAAGTATTGAAGAATAAAGTGCTGCTGTTCAAATTCCTGCCAGTATTTCATTTTTATTTTAAGTCTGTCGAGCAAAGTCACTCATTACCTCTGCAAATGGAAGCAGCCATGTATTTATCTGAGGCACCTGCGCTGATCCATCCAGTGCAGCCTGTAACTGCAGCCTTGACAGCAAGACATGAATGCTTGAATAAGAATAGGAAGTCTGTGGGGAAGGATCAGTAAAATATTGATTTAATTAGTACTGCTAATTTCTTAAACAAGCCTGCAAACTTTTTAATGAAACAGCATAACAGCATTTCAGACTGCTCTTGGTATAGTCTGAATAAGACCAAGCTACTGGTGTTCCCAGCACTGTAATTTATCTGCAGGACATATGAATGGTTTGAAAGCAGATAAGGTGTTGGGTACTACAGAAAAAGAGTAGTCTGAAGATGAGCTTTGCAAAATCAAAAAATCTAAAGAATTCTCACAGTCAATTAATTATAAGTTTTGAAGTGTGTTTCCAAGAAATGCTTAACTGTATTTGGTGATGTGGTTACTGACAGCCTTGGTAATGCAATTAGGCAGCCAGTGAAGCACTGAAATGGAACAATCAAGTGAAGTCACATTAAAAAAACAGAATAAACAGCCTGATTTTTACCTATGGTGCATTCTGTGGATTGTGGTAATGCTAAGCAGATAAGGGTCATTATTGAAGAGCTGAAGAGATAATGGTCCAGCTTAATTTTGCAGGTTAGCTCAATTATGACAGTGAAACCATTAAAGTTAAGCCCTGCTTAAGCCAAAAGGGTAAAGTGAAATCCTGACAGGATAAAAACAGGAGTGTATCGGAGTTGGTTGACAGGTGTAGTTTTGTCCTGCCCTAGATTGGTAGTTTAAATTGCTGACATATTTTTGTTAAACTGACATTGAACAGATTTCTTGCATTCAAAATCAATATATGATTTTTGAGAGTTGATTGTAACATGAGCCCAAAAAATTATGTGGGAAATAAACAGCTCAAGATAAATTTATTTTTAAACTTGAATGAATATGCCCTTCCCTTTCCCTCTATTCCCTTTAAATTTTTTTTTGTCAGTTCTTTCACTGTATTCATGAATTAATCAGAGAATCCAAAGAATTCATTATTATGCAAGAACATGGAGATTGTATGAAAAGTACTCCATCAGTTTTACTGTTACATTACACAGAGGTATTCTAGATACTAAGGGGTGTGATTTTTTGTGGTTTTTGTTCTTGATTTTCCAATGTTTTTGTTGGTTATTTTGTGAATAGGAGAAAGGAGATTGTCATCTTAAAAATTTCACTAATTTTATTTCTTTACAATCTACCATGTTAGACAAAATGTTTTCCATCTAAAAATGACCCAACAAATTAGAAACTGAGAAAGCTTTATTTCTTTTTTTTTCCCAGGAAATAAAAGCTTGACATTTTTTAGTGTTATATCTTTAAAAACAATCTGCTCTGTCTGCATAGTTGGGTTCTTTATTTTTTAATTTAATTTAGGTACAACTTTTTATTTTATTTAAGTACAACTGATCTGCTGTCCTTCATTTTTCAAAGTTTGCGAATATCAAGCAGACTCCTTGAAGTATCTGGCCTAGTGGAGATATATATTTATCACCTGGCATGACACATGAAAAAACCCATGGAAATATATTGACTGAAGCTGCTTTGCAAAGTAGCTTGCTGGCTCTGTCATTGAAAGGACAGAGAGTAGTTTTTATCAAGTTGTTCCATGGAATAACTCATTAGTAAAATACGTTTAAAATTGAATGAGGCCTTCAGTCTTTGTAAAGGAACAACTGCAACTATTCGGGAAAGGGGCATGACAATATTGTTGTTGCTTCTAAGGTATGTTGCTTGCTAAGGATGTTGACAATTGTAATTTATTTCTATTCTCTGGAGTACATTCCCTGAGCAAGCAAAACAAGTAGGTGAGGCTCTGGTTTCCTGCAGCACGAGCTATTACTTTAAAATATTTTGATTCTTTGTCACTTGTCACCCAAATACTGCATTCTGCAGAGGTATGGGAACAAACTAGGGAAGAATTAGGCAATCTTTCATCATTTACAGGCAATGTGATGCTATTCTGCTGTAAGTGCTGGCAGAGAACTGACAGCTTTGAATTGAAGCACAACCCAGGGAGACCTCAGTGCTCTTTTCACTGCTATTAAAACAGGAATATCAAATGCAGTCCTTGATTTCCTAACCTTGAGGGGCTTGGGGATGCTAGGCTTAGCCCAACAGTGATGGAACAGCAGCTGGTAATCTCTCAGGCTGCTGCAGAAGTGATGACCCAGAGGTACAGTGCTGAGGATGATCCTAAGGTATCAGCTGGAGCAGGCAGACACAGTCTGAGCATTCAGTGCATTCACCAGAGTTGTTGGGTGTCTCTCGTCTCAGAGTGCAAAATCAGCATTTCTGCATGACAAACACGTAAGGAGCTGTCCTTGACTGAGTTATTTAGAGGGAACTGTTGTCTTATTGGGAGGGCAGACTTTTTCCTTGTCTTCATTTTTCCTGTTCTATGACTATTGTTCTCTTAGCTCAAAAGGAAGTTGGGAGATAAAGGCAGCTCCGAAGTATTGAAGAATTGTTTTTTCTCCATTCCACATGACTATAATTTCCTTCTGCTGAAGCAGTGGGGATTTCTTGGAGTTATTCCCATGCTGAGCACTTTTCCTACACCACCTCTATCTTCTGAGTAAGAAAAAAGGAAAACAATCTACGTTTCTCAGAATGCTTTACTGCCCATTTTCCTTCTTTTAATGTTCCCACTTTAAACTTTTATTGGCTGAGCTGTATGACCTTAGTTTTTCAGTGAATTTAAACGACCTGATCCCATTAAATTTTGTGATGGCAATTTGAATTTTTATTTTACAGTGTAGATAATCTAAATGTTAAAGGTGGTGTGGGCTTTTTAAAAGTAGGAATGTAAAATGAGTTAGAGGGAAGGGTTTTCCTTAAGAATAAGGTCTGTGTAAGAGAAACCAGATAAATATATAAATGCAAGACTAAAATCTATTATAGAGGAAGTCAAAGTGATTAAAGTTATCTTGGAAGTTATTAGCAAAATCATCCTTACACATATGATATTTTAATTCTAATTTGACCTATTTAAGTTTTGCATTAAAAAAATTACACATCACAAAAATAGGTAAGATATGTCTTCTTGTATTGGATGCTTATTGCCTTCTGTCTTTAAACTTTCTTTCAGTAAAATTATAAGATAAAAAAATAAGGCAATTCAGATGTTCACTCAGTGTTGATTTTTGCAAAGCACAGAGGATAGACACCCTCTTCTGTTGGTATCAGAAACTGTTGGGTGTTTCTGAATACTCTGCTCTGGTGCAGCAGAGCAAGCACTGAAATTAGAGTAGAATTCTGAGAAAAATTGCAAATTTTTTCCTCTTGGATAATGTATAAACTGCTGTCCCTGTTAACATCAGCTAGTTACATTGGAATTGTTGCCTCCAAGAGTGCTGTTCCCTGTTTCTGTTCATATTTTCCTTTTGAGTTCCTGATCATGAAAGGCCTTAGAGACATGCATGAAGTATTCCATTTTGGATACACATCTCCAAGCTATAGAAAAAAAAGCAATTTATTGAGTAAAGCAAAGTAGTTGGGGATTTTTTTACATCAATGTATAGGAAAAAGAACGTGGGCATGTGGCAGGGAGGGGGAATTAATACCTTTTTTTTCTGCAACCTTTGTGTATTCTGTTCTCTGTCAAAAATTTCCCCTACTTGTTAGCAGGGAAGGTCTGGAGAATACTCTCTCACAGACACAGTGCCCAAAAATCTCTGGAAGTATTATACTGGATGGTGTTCTACCAGCAGCTTTGGGAGGAGTTGGATCATAAAGCATCCCATTTTAATATATAAGGTACTTAGATTCTCAGTGGAGTGCAATATTGTAGATAAATGTGAAATTTTCCCTGGCATAAATTTTCATTTCTGAATGTGCTGGGATACAACAAAGGAGAGTTTTCACATCTGGAAATGCCATGACATTTAACTGCACAGGGTGGGAAAGGTGAACAGGTAAAGGGTACTTAATATTTTGGGAAATGGGGAATGAATATTTTTGTAGATTTTTAGTAACTTTTTTGGGTATTTTTAGTACAAAGATTATTTGGCTGGGTTTTCATCAGGACTGTGAAATTTCATAAAGTTATTGAATAGAATATTTCACAATAAAGAATTACTCCCTTTGTTGACCAATGCATTAATATAAAACCATCACAGGGAAGCTGCCCACTGCTGGAACTACTCTCATTATCTCTGTAAAATTGGTGCATAATGTTATTCTTCCTTCATCTCAGGATTCAAAACACTGAATAAGCTATGAGAAAAGAATTCAAATGTATTTTTTTGTCAGTATAGGAGAAAAGGAGGATATCCAGAAAACATTCTCAGGGAAAGTTATAAGGATGACAGCTATTATTACAAGTGCAATTGAATTTGCATCAGTACAGTTTGACGCTGGATTTTCCCCTCCCCTGACTTTGACAGAAGCAGCGGCTGGGAAAGTGCTCAGTACTATACTAAAGATGCCTGGCAAAGCAACAACAGCTAGCAGTCTTACTGATTATAAAACTGCTCCAGCCACAGTGGTTTTAACTCTCATTGGTCTATCCTGAGGATTCAAGCCACTTTGTGAAGTGGAAGACAGGGAAATACTTCAGAAAAATTATATTCTCAGTACCAGCACTACAGAGCTAGAGAGACTAAAGCCTTTTGGGAAAAACCCTGGCTTCCTCAGAAGGAATGGATGCTGAAAAAGGTGCTCTGGCCTCTGGGCTACTGCTCTGGGGCTCAGATTCAATTGCATTTCAGTCATGTTGTGCTGGGGCTCTGCTGTGCCTGGGCTCTCTGCCCTTGGTTTACAATGATAATATTGACTAAACTCCAGTGCCTCTCCTCTGCTTCAGCTGCCACTTAGAGAACTCACTCCAAAGTGCCCTGTAGGCCTTGACTAGCCTCCTCAAATCTGGGAACTGAGGCTGAGAATTGAGCACTTGGCTCTTCTTCACTACTTTATGACTGTAAGGATATTTGAAGCCAAGTTGAATATATCCTTATGAAATGATTTGTAAGATGTGGAAATGTCAGGTTATTTGACCTTGTTTTTCCTTCTGTAAAAAGTAGTGAAAGATTATGGTCCCAGATGTTGGTGTAGCTCTCCTGTTGGCAAATTTGCAGGGGCAGGAAGAAGCGAAAATTTTATTTAACTTCTGTATTAATGGTGCAGTAAGCTTGGGTGTTGGCTAGACCTCCTCATCCTGTGGAATCACATCGAATGGAAATTTTATTTCTCCACATTTAGTGTATTGGAGGAGGAAGCAGTCATCTTTTGGGTACAGTTCATTCTGTGTGGCTTCTACCACTTTGTTTCCTGTAGCATGTAAGGGTTTGTCTCTTTAGTCAAAATTCATGGAAGGCTGTCCTTGTACGATATGTAAACCTTCCCAAAATTTCAGAGACAATTCTCATTTTCTAACAAAGTTCTTGAAGGACATATCTAACCTTAATCTGCAGTTGGCTTGTCATTCTTTAATCATAAAAATAAAAAACTGCTTTCACTGCTGCAAAAATTACCTGCTGTATATAGTGACATAAGCAAATGCCTCAGGACAGAATAAATGCTACAATTTTGGTCATCTTTCCCATATATATACTTGTTAAAGTATAAAAATTTTTAAAGTGGGTATGTGCATCTACCCCCAGACAATTAATTAACAATTTTGTTTGTTGTATTTTGAGTTTACAGAGTACAATAATTATGTTTGAGTCTCTAGGAAAATGGTTTTATAGCAATGTGGGAAAATTTGGTAATCAGACAGAAGGTCAGAAGACTTTTGCTAATACAGAAGAAAGTCACTGACTGCTGGCAATGTCTTGGAGTAGAAAATTGGGGAAAAGATAAATACTAGACCAAAAGAAAATTCTGAAAATACCCGTGAATAATATACTTTCTGAAATTTCCTGAAATGT
Source organism: Anthoscopus minutus (assembly GCA_013399455.1). Classification (NCBI taxonomy): domain Eukaryota; kingdom Metazoa; phylum Chordata; class Aves; order Passeriformes; family Paridae; genus Anthoscopus; species Anthoscopus minutus. The sequence goes on from VWYI01033458.1 coordinate 90,247, forward strand.
TCGTGCAAGTGAAGAAGAAGGTTGTGTAATGCATCGAGTTACTCCTGATTTTATTCTTCCATTTCTAAGTCTATAGGCACAGGCAGGGCTCTGTCAGGGAGAATAATAAGAGGGCAAGAGGTGCAAGTAATTTCACATCCTAAAATTGAGGAGATGCATTGTCTTGCCTGTATGCTGGTGTCAAGTGATATTACCCTGCTCCTAGACCATTCCAGAGAGAAGTCTGTCTTCTCCAATTTAGAAATCTAATTGAAGGGATTATTCCATAACCTCTGAGTAACCTTTTCCAGAGTATGTCAGTGGATGCAAAGGGGTATATAGCACACATTTTCAACTCTGTAAGGGTTTATCTGTTATTTT
>VWYI01033458.1:90634-112240 GCA_013399455.1 Anthoscopus minutus
TTTATCTGTTATTTTCTGGTTTTCTCCGAATTAAAAAGTTGCAGACATTTAGATATTCCTTTTTTCCCTCTTATCTTACACACTTGATGTGTGTCATTGTCTCATATTCCTTGTTGGCAGTAACAAAGTTGCCATGGGAATATTGACTTGAAAAAATTAGCGCTTGTCTTTGGTGATAGAACTATCTGGATGTTAACATTTCTGTGCTTATCTTATGCTATGAAATTTAAATGTCTACAGTAATTAATTCAATTATCAGTTAAAAAATGTGATTGCTGCTATTACAACTCAGCATTGCATTTCTCTGGCTAGAAAATGCTTCAGAGAAGTTGACTGGTTGAATGTTCTGTAGTCTGATCCCTTAACCTGACATTGGTTAAGTATGGCATCAGTGGAGAAAATTTTGGTATATGCATCTTCAAGGAAAGCTTTAAGGTTTTTCTCTCTATCATCTTCACCTGACTGTAGTTTTACTTTAGCCTGATCATCTACAGCAACATCACTTTCATTGTAAATGGCTTTCCCCAAAATACTTCATGTCCTTTCATCTTATTATATTGTACCAGTCCTTGTTTTCTTCCTGAATTTAATGACAAGCCCCATTTATAGAAGACAGAAATAAAATGGCAGCATCTGTCTCCTCCCAGCTTCGTGGAACATTTGTCCTGGCAGTGCTCAAGCTGCTGCAGAGCAGTCGCTTGTTTGGGCTGCTGAAGGCTGCCCAGACCACCATGGCAATCTGCACTCTTCATTTCCTGTGTCAGACTCATTAATGGTCTGATAGAAAAAGAGAAATTAATCACTTTGAAGATGAGAGAGCAAAAAATCCTTGGACCTTAGAAGAGAACAGTGATAAACTGTGGCATTGTTGCAAGGAAAACTCTGAAGAAAGGGACAGAAACAAGAGAAATATTTAATTCATGAGTCTGGTTGAAGTCAGACCTATTGGAAAACACCATCTCTTTCAAGGAATGGGCGAAATCTGGGAAATGTTCAGGGAACATTTTGTTCTGATGAACCCTTTCTTAAATCTGGACTGGTGTCTGTGATAGTTCTATCTTGTTTTCTGATCCCCAAACTTCACTGAAAAAAAAAGGATTAATGATTTGTTTAAAACAAGCCATCTCTACAAAAGAACCACAACTGTTGGGTCACCTCAGGAGCATATTTATTGCTGAGGGCTAAAGAAATCTTTCAAACCCCTTTGGGAGTAGTTTCCCATTTTGGTCCATGAATACAATTTCTTTCCTCTTGCATGGCTTGCTCTGAAAGCCTGGGCTACAGGATCTCAAGCAGAAAACCTCAGTGGTGTGGGCTAGCATTTGGCTGTGACCAGAACTAAGCCTAAATTGCTTTAATTAAAGGCTACTCCAGTGTAAGCTGCCATTAGTATCCATTACTGCAAGATTAAAGTCCCTTTATTAGGTTGTTATTGATGGAATTAAACTGTCTGATCAGGAGCAATTCAGAACTGAAATAACTGTCATGCCAAGAATGAAAACACTTACTGGTAATATCAGAAAACCTATGGAATACTGTGATAATTCCACTTTAGCAAAAAGTGGACTGCAAAGGTCTATTGCAAAGCTCGAACATTTAATCTGGTGTAGTCTCACAGCCCCTGGAAATGGACAGCTGCTCTTGTAAGGTCAGTTGTGGCCATGGGATGCTCCAAAATTTTACCAGCTCTGCTGGTGCATTGGGGGTCATTTTTGGATTAGCCAAGGCATTCGCTTTTCAAGCCACTTCCTTTGCACCAAAATAATTTCCTTGGTCACGGTGGAGAATGAGATGGAGTCTAGAAAGCTGCTGAAGCAAAGGCCAAAACTTTAGAACACAAGTGCCAGCTGGAGCCCTGAGCTGGCTCAGTGGGGTTGCAGGAGATGCTTTTCCTCAGGCAGATGATGCTATAGGACACAAAGGAGATGCCAGGACAATGAGATCTGGACTTGGTGCCAACATCACCTAGGCCAAAAGAACAACTTTAATTGGCCTGTCATCCTGTCTGTTGCCTGCTCCTGTTTTCCCTATGCCATATGAGGAGACAGAAAATTAGAAACCAGCCTATCCTTTTTTCTTTAATTGTTCTCCCTTATTCTTCAGAGAGGCCTCTCCTGGTCTAACTGCAGGTGATCTGTAATTAAAATGTCATATTCCACAGATATTTTAACCTATCTGGCTGTGTCTCCAGGACAGAAAAAGGTGGGACTGGGGGTGGGGAATGAGTGGATATGTTTTCTGTCCAAGCCTAAATCAGGCCGTTTGTTACCTCTGGTGATGGAGGGATGCTGTGTGCTTACAAAGATTTCTGAAAAGCCTTTGCTGGTTCTGACTGTAGTGTGCTGACTTTGGTTAGCAGGCCTTCTGGTATGCTTTGGAAAGATAAAATAAAAAAAAAATATACTTCCTTTTTTACTGTTCATGGTGATTAATGTGAGCGGCTTTTCACAATCCATTTCCAATTAATTTTAGTGAAGGGAGCTCTGCTGGCCTGTGTATGAACTAAACTTCATATTAAAAGATTATTGGAGGGATTGCAAGCTAAAGATTGAACACAGGGCTTAAGCTCCAAACTAGCCATCATGTGAGTCACCAAAAGCCACAGTTCCTCCTCAGTATGAGTCATCCTAATGACACACTTGGAGCCAGTGGAGCTCAGAGCCTAATCCCCTCTGCCACCAACCTCAGCCATGCCTGGAAGAAAACAAGGAGAGATCACAGCATGTAACACGCTTCCAGCTCCCAGGGGATGTAGCTGGAAGGAAATAAATGGGTATTTCAATGCTTTCCATTTCGGGGTTGGGACTGGGTGAGCAGCAATCCGCTTCAATCTCCTAAAATCAGAGGCACCTTTTGTCTTTTTGAGAGAAAGATAGGAAATATTTTGCTCCCCCTTTTTTCAAGCTCTTTTGAATACCTATGGTACAACTTTATCTCAGCCTTAGTATGGCAAATAAAACTCTTAGAGCTTATGAGAAGGAAGTTATTTGCTGTCCTTGCTGTTGTAGATTTATTATTTTCCCTCTTCCCTGAGCTATAATGTCCTTTACAAATATAGTTGATGTTGAGAAGCAAGAAAACATTTTTTTAATTTATTTTGATAATTATATCATAGGAAACCCCATGGATGCTGGGAAGAAAAGGAGCTGACAGACAAGCCTTTACAAGCTTACTGAGAAGCAGAAAGAAGAGGAATGCATCAGCACTGTCTCCTGTAGTTTTTTTTCTGCTAATGGCCAAGATATGCTATGATTCTAAAGTATCTGATTCATTCTTCCCCTTTTATTCTCAGGACATGGTAAGAGCTGCAGGATGTAATGCCAAGTGCTGGCTGCTGCCTGTCCTGGAGCTGAAGTGGCAGTGGGGAGCTCCTGGGATAGTGCTGACTTTAATCCAGAAAGCAGTGACAGAAGAAGTATAAAATTTTATTTTCTGAGAGTGTGTGTGGCAATATGTGGTAGATGAAACCCTTGAGTTGGAGAGAATCTGATCTGAGAAGGGCTTTCTGTTTGCTGGGCTGTTGGTTGGTTGGTTGTTTTGGGTTATTTTCTTTAACCCAAGCATAGCTACATTTATGATGCTATCGGGCCCTTAGTCTCCTCCTTTGTGCCTTATCCATGGCAAGTGGGGATGGATTCTTCTTCCCTCCTACATTTCCCATATTACATTTGAGAGTCTTTTATACAGAGGTATGACTTTAGGGCAAAAAAAGTGGGAAAACATTATAAGTGGTGTAAAAGTTATATTTGTCTAAGGGAAAATGAATGCTGTTGATATTTGTTCTGAAGCAGCTGGTACTACTTTATTATCAAGATTTGTGAGAGACAGAGGGAGAACAGGTTGTACTTTCATGGCCCTCAGATGTAGCTCAGTGTGAGAGAAAGCAGATTTGCATCTGCTGGCTGTAGAGGATTACAGATGATTTGTTGTGATCTATTCACTGAGTGGAGGGGAGAACTTTTACATTCAACACAAAATGCAGTATATGTGTTGTGGTGCAAATAAAATACAGAGGCCATTGGTCATCACTGAAGACCCCCAGACTCTCCATTTGTGTTGAATCTCTAAGGGCTTTGCAGCAAGGCAGTGCTTCCACATGACATCAGCACAGCATAAACATGGATTTAAGGTATTGGGTTATTATGGGCATCTGCATTACTTGAAGTCTTCTTTGGGCAAGCAAAGAGTGAAAAAATAAAGGGATGCTTCTTGTATAATGTAGGGTACCTGTGACGGCAGTAGAGATCTCACAGAGGTTGGACAATAGTATGCCTCAGATGTTGGAGAAAATTCTCTCCTGAGAATTTCTTCCCTGGTAATTCTGCAGGTGAATCTCTTTGTAAAGCATGAAAATTTGGGCTTCTGTAGTGAGAAGAAAGAGAATGGGAAGAGGAAATTTTTGTAACTTCTGATGTTAGAGATTGTATAGTCAAAGAGATCACCATGTGATCACTTTGCTTTGTAGGTTATCACTGAATATTATTCTATTGGAAGTCAAAGAGAGGGTGCCTGTATTAGCAAAAAGAGCCCTGATCAGATGGAGAAAATGAAGATTAAAAGACAGAGAGTAACTATACTGAAATATATAATCCCACAAGTAGAAAACCATGTTTCACATTCGCCTGCCTGTCAGTCATGCAGGAGTTTCGCTGCTCTGTGGGCCTGGGGGATCGTGAGTTAGAGAATTTAGGCTCAGCCTGCCCATCTGGCCTCTGTCTTGTTAGGAGAGACAAAAGCTGCACATACTGATTCAATTCACCAGTTGATTCCAGGAACACTATACAGTGTTAATGTATATGGACCTTTATAGCAGCTTTCTGTATTCCAAAACTCTTAATCCATATTTCTGTGTCGTTCAGATTTCCCAGTTTGAGAGAAAGGCTGCAAATCTGTTAGTAAAAGCGCTGCATGTTTCACTAGTCCTTTTTATGTTGAAAGAAGGAGGAAGATTTGAGTTTTTTGAAGTCAGAAATTGGGGTTTGGATTGCTTCTGCAGCTCCTTTATGTGGTATTAATTCTCTTAAAAAGTACACTGTCTGACTCTGTACTCTATTTGTGACTTTGGATTATTCATTCTGCATGCATGTGAAATTTTTTGGTGAAATTTTCATTCTTTCTGGAAAATAATGAAGGCAGATTTGAAAATGAATTTTCTGGAAAAATAGTATAGATTTGATTTTTACAGCTGCCATATTTTAAAGTATTCACTTGGATATGGAACAAAATCAAAAAAGCATTTAACAACCCCCTGCACTTCCGGTTTCTCATCCTTTCCATCAGATGGCATTTCTCAACTCTATCAGGAGATAGTACATTCTGTCCTGCAGTAATTCCATCCAGACTGTACAAAATTGGTGCAGAGACATTTGCCCCTCTGGCTACCTCTGTTCTCCCCCTAAATACCTGCTGCATAAAAGTAATGTGATGCAGACTTTTTGTGCACAAGTAGTAAATGTTCACTCTTTTGCAATGTGTGGACCAGCAAGGGATGAAAATAAAGATGCTGTGAGATTGGAAATAGGTTTGCATGTCCAAAGGAAGAGAGAAAGGAATTACATTAATGGGACCTAATGGCATTGTTTACTTCAGCATTAGTGTTGTATGACTTTTTAGGTACGTGGCAAATTGGCTTTGATTTTTAGCTTTCTTTAGATGTTGTGTTACCCCAAACAGCACTGTGCATTGCAATTGTTTAGAACATGTTTACTTGTAAATACATTTATAAGTCTTATTGTAATGGCAATTATTGCAATAACACTGAGCTGTGAATGAAGTGTTTAGATGTCCACTGGGATATTGTGCATCTATTCTCCATGAAGTCTAACTCTTTACTATTATATTTTCTATACTTGAACATCAGGAGATGATCTTGGAGGGGTTTTCTTTGTTTCTAGGTACCATGAAGGAGGGCAGTGCAAATTATCACCATTTTTGTAAAAAACTGAGAAAGGGTTGCAGAATTCAGGATGACACCGTCCTCTTTACAGTTCTGCTACTGCTAAGTATTGGCTAGCCAGTCAGTTTGATTTTAAATGGAAAATAGCCTTGTATATCCTATAACTAAGAAGGTTCTTCATTAAAATAACAAAGTGCAGGGAAGTGGTAGCTAGGAACAGCTCGTTCAGAAGGACCAGGGCCATGTACAAATAGGCAAAAGGTAGCCCTGAGCAAGATGTGAACAATAAACTGTCAGGAAGTGGTGAAGGGAAAAGGTACAGTGAATTTCACCCATTAAATTTCCTTTTCAATGTGTTTGTAACCTATTTGTCTTTCCTTTTCCTTTTCATTTGATTTCAGTAGTGCACAAAGAAGACTTTTCTGTCACTCAGATCTATTGTTCCAGAACCTTGCAGGGGTTTGAGTTGATACAGCATTAACTTATGTCATTAGGCTGTACCAGCACTCCCTGCCTGGCACTATTTGCCATTAAAACCACATTTTGTCAGTACTAACTGCTTTTCTTTAAGAGTGAGGTTCCTGAGTAGATTCTCCTGCTCTTTGGCAAGGCAACCTAAGCTGTATTGTGGTCCTGATGATATTGCTGTTTGACTCATTTTGTCAAGTGAATTCAAAGACTTATTTTCTCACCAGTGTCCAAGCTTGCATGATTTTGTTTTACTTCTACTTGTGAAAATCAGTCACAGGGAACATGGCAGAGGAAATTATCTTCATGAGCAGTGAGTTCCTTGAGCAGCAGCTGATCCCTGTGCCAATCAAAAGGGTTTTTCTCTTTTCCTGCCTATGTTTGCAGGGGTCCATGTATTATTTTGGATCTGTTGTATAAAACAAGCGCTTGCCCATAAGAGCTTGACTATGCTTTTTATATGCCCCAGAGTCTCTTGTCTATAACTTATTAGTACAATAATAATAATAATAAAATCCCTTATAAGATTATACATTGAAACCCAGCAATACATTATAAAAGTATGAATATTTTATGCATTCCCTGGAGGTGAAAGCCATGCAATAGTTACAGATATCAATATATTTGTCATATATGGATAGAATATATATGTATCTCAGCTTCTCAGCTGAACAATAAAGGCTCCTTTCTTGTGGAAACACGTTGTAGTCCTGATAACTCCAAGAGCAGGATAAGGCAACAAATATGTTGCCAAGTGCTGAAGCAAGAGGCTTTTTGTGGGTTTGTAGGATACCAGCACAAGCTGTAAGAAATTATATGTCATTGTGTGGGGCCTTCAGGAATATCTGAGCTGGAAGGAGGTGGAAGAGCAGGGGTGGTGCTTGCAAGCATGTCAAGAGCTTGAATGAAGCTTTCTGCATCTAAAGGCTCTGGTTAGAGAGAAGCGAGGATGCTGCGCGCTCTGTTCCAGAGCCATGAGTCAGTCCTTGTAAGGTCAGTGCTTAGCAGGGCTTGGAGAAATCCTGTAGTAATTAAGCTAAAATCTTTAGTGGAGTTTGCAGCTGCTGCGTTACTGCTGGCAGAAGCTCATTTCTGAAAATACAGCAGAGAGAGTTGTTATTGTTGTTGTGGGCAGCAGGCACGACTGAATCCCTAAATAACTGATGTCTGTGCTTAGCTGTCTTCCCACTGCAGTGTATTTCCTAATCTTCGCTGGTTCACTTTTCTTCCCAACAGTGACACTGCTTGCTTGCTATTTAAATGCTGTCACTGGTCAGTGGCTGGTACTGATTGCAATTTAAACAAAAACAAATGCTGAGGCCTCTGATTTAATTGCTTTCTGATGTACACACTCTGTCTGTGAAGCAGGTAGCCTTGTTCCTAGACACCCTCTGGTTTAGTCTTGATTTTATATCAGTCAGAAAATCCATCCAGATCTCCAGTTCCTGATTTTGTTTATTATCAACAGATTTGCATTTATGTATCTTGGCTTCAACAAACTCCTTGTAGAGGATTTAAGGCTTACTTTCCTACTTTGGTGTAGATCAGTGCTCACTGGCTTCGGTAGGACCCCTCAGTGGTGTGCACACAGGGATGTGAGTGTCCTTTCCAGAAGTCTGGCCTCAACATTTTTATGGATTACTAAATTGAAATGTTGTTGAAGGCAAAAGCAGAAACAGCAAAACTATCCCTAGTGTGATATTCAGCATGCTGTGGAGCTTTAAAAGAAAGGGGAAAAATTGGTTTCTGTTAGACCATATAGGATAAAATGACCCAAAACAGCAAAACAGCTCCTATCTGGAAACTTCATCGAAATTATTGCGAAACTAATTTGGCAGAGGGAAAGTAAAGGCTGTAGCCAAAGCACTATAAGTTTTCTACTGTCAGTGGAAAGACATCTTCTGTTGCTGGTTTGTATCATACTTTGGGTGATGATATAGGACACGGATGGACATCAGTAAATGCTGCATGTTGCTTACATTAGGTTTTAAATATTATTTAAAGAACTTGAGCCAATACATGGCTACCAAATGGAAGATGATTGTTCACTGGTAGTATTTGAAAATGAATTTAAAATCCATAACAGAAATTGAGATATATGCTCTATATACTTTGTTTTCTACGCTGGTTGTGAACGCCCTTACAAAGCTGCGCAAGGACCACACTATAAAAGTTAGGGGTTAAATAACTTTCTTGTTATTGTTAATCTAAATTCCATTTGAACTTAAGCCCTTTCACCTTCCCATTCCTGGGGGAAAATGAAATATATTTACCATAACTGAACTGTAGCTTAATTTCTTTAGGAACACAGTAAGCCAGTGATCTCTGGAGAATGTGCTTCTGTTCTAAGAGGCTTATGAATAGAGGAAAGCATTAAATAATAACACAACTTGCAGATATTTGTGACTGCAGTGAGATCACCAGACATTTGAGGCTTTATATTTTTAATCTGAAATGGAATTAATTCAGGGTATTTGGTGGTTCTTAAAGTATTCCACACTTTTTAAAATTATCTATTATCTTTTCTCACCTTATAGCAAAGAGATTTGTGTAGTGCTCCACCAAATAAAAGCTATTAGTAAAGTACCTACACTGTATGTGATTTTCTAGAGCTGATACGATTTTGGAACGTAAATAATTTTACATAACACATACTAGAATTGTTTTTTATTGTACCCACATGAGCATAAATTACCCTTCTTTACATAGAAATCTATGTCTGCCTCTCCTTCATGTTGTCACTGATGGTTACTGTTCTGATGGTTACTGTTTTTCACATGTTTATATGCCAGAAGGCAGCTGGGGAACTTTTTTGGGCTGAGATGTTGTGTGCTTATTGTCAGGCTATGGCAGCCATGGAAGAGCCAGCTGGGATCCAAGGGCAGCCCAAGCTTTTCAGCTGGGCCTTGAGGAGCAGGACAGACCATCTCAGCTGTGTGATGGAAATGCTTGTGCTGTTCTCTGGCTGCAACCTGTGGCACTGTCCCAGCAGGACTCCTCCCAGGGATGTTGCTTCTCCCACCACCCAGCAAGGGCTGGGACCACAAGCACTTCCTGCAGCCTTGCCAGCTGGTTTGTGTCACCTCAGACAATTCCTCACCCATGAAATGGAGAAAAACTTTTGTATATAGATCCCTGCCTTGTCACAAGCTTGCCCCCCGGACGTTGTACATGGGTGTGATACCATAGAACATCGACATTCTTGCTTCATCACAGCATCCTTTTGAGCTTGTGGGCTGGCAGAAGCTTCATCAGTGTGTTGCAGACAGATGAATGCAGGTGTTGAGGATGGGACCTGGAGAAGAGCTCTGCTGGAGCAGAGAGTGCTGGAGATGAGCCAGTTGTCTTTGTGGAGTTTTGTGACCTTGTGTTTGTGATGCGACGATGAGAGCCCTGCTCCTCATCCTACTGCATGTCTGTGCAGAGCATGTTTGATCTAAAAACTGCTGGAGGGATTGTAAAAACCGGGGGTGCCACCTTGTATGTATCAGCACGTACTGCAGAGACGTGTGGGTGAGGACAGGGCTGGCCCAGAATTTCCCCTGCTGTGCTTCAGGGACCTCTTCTTGAGGCATCAGATGCGTGGTCATGTCATGTAAACATGACCCAGACAAGCAAAAACTGGGCTTGCTGCTCATTAAGCATCTTTATTACTGTGTGTCTGAGTAGTGATGAAATCCAAGTGCTCTTTACAGGACTGTATGTCAAAACAAGGTCTGTATGAAGAGAGAAATGTTTCTTAATTCTGGTCATCTTAAAAGCCAAATAATTAAAGTGATGACAAAGACGACTTTTAAAGTCTACTCTCAGAAAAAGGAGGAAACAATATATATATGCCCCAAAGGAAAGGATAACTAGATACAAAGATTTTTAGGAATAATTTTCACTAAACCTTGTCTGGAAAGGTTTTCCCAAAACCTTTCCCAGGAAAAAACAATTCACAGCTATAGTTATAATCTGGATTTTATTTAGTTCTTCACTATTCCAGCATGACTATAGTTCTGGCTGTTCTTAGCAAAGTTAAGAAATGAGTTAACTTCACTATTAATATAGTGAGTTACATTTGCAAAGCCAATCAAAAGCTTTACATGGTGTTCCAAGATACCGGAATCCAATTCACAGGATTTGCCAAAGCTCTATTTTTATTTTGTCTTCATCTGATGTTATCAAGGTTGTTCATATTCCAAAAATGGATGAGTTTAGCAATAGTTAGCAGTTGGTAATAGGAGTCAAGAAGACCAAGGCTTTTAACACATTCAGAATGTTTAATTTCCCCTCCATCTGATGATAATAACTTAGCATGTAAAAAGAAAATAACACAAAATTATGTGGATTTAAAAAACCTCCCACGCACCTTATGGAATTAAAATATTGTGTGGGCCTGGAACCACGAGTATGTTCACTAAGTATGATCTCCAGAAGCATGTTATATTTGAGAAGAAAATTAAATGAAAAATTAATTGTTGCTGTTTTATCCAAACACTTCACTTTCCTAACATTTTGCTATGCCCATTAGGTAATCACCCCATTTCTGTTTAACTAATTTTTTTTTCCTTAGGGTGGTATCTGTAAAATTTAAATATCTGCTTATATATTTGGGGTATATTGGTTTCTATAATTGGAACATAGCATTGCAGTAAGTCTTGAAGTACATCCAAGGAAAGGTCAGGTTTTTCTGAAATTTTTACTTATCTGAAGCTTTTTCACCCCAAAATGGATTCAAGAGTATAGTCAGCAATGACTTTCTGTAAGGTTGGGTGATTTTGGTTATGGCATGAATAGCTGGTTGGAAGTCTGGCTTCCCAGGCAGACTTGGCACAGCACCAAGATGTGCAGTGTGCTTTGCAGAGTCACAGAACAGCCTGACGCAGGAGACATACCGGAGATAAGTGTGGGAAATCCTATCTGCCTCATCATCCCAATACATGTGGAGAGCGGGGAAGAAAGAGCCAAACCCTTCTTGGAGATGTTTCTAGGAAGCAGTGTCATAAATATATACTATAAATGCTTTCTGTGAGCGTTTTTTTTTTAAAGCATTGGAAATAGGACTCGGAAATTGTTAAAACAAGGTAGGATGGCCAAAGTCTTAGTCTGTTCAGGGGTACATATATTAGTGTGTTTTATTAATAATTAGTCTTTTAAAAGTTATCTAACAAAAATCAAAGATGGCCATGGAAAACTCCTTTTAGTGGCACTCATAGTGTAAAGGTAAAACGAGAGCAGTATGTTATGGCATAGCCACAATAGCAAATAATCCTGTTCTGACTGTTATGACAGGTATTTTATGTTCTAAGAACTAGATTAGGTTAGAAACATGAGAAGGAGAAACTGCAAAATCTGCAGAGCAGAAAAAAGATGAAGCTGAGGGCGTGGGGAGCCCTCATTTCCTATGGCCACTCATCCTAAAATGCTGCCCGTTACCCAGCAGAGCAAGTACTCCCAAATCCAGAGCACTGCTTGTCTCCACTGCTCCCAGAGCCCCTCCACAGATGCTGAACATGCCTGCTCTGTTTGCAAATGCTCTTTATAGTGTCCCTGCAGTAAATATATCACAATGTGAAAAGTATAAAATTTGTGTTAAAATGTACTAATTTTCTTATGGGCAACATTGCTCACAGTGAACCCTTTGGAAATTTGAGTTTATCTGGAAAAAACATTGTAGATGGTAGACTAGAAATAGAACAGAATGTGGGGGGTTTAGTAAATATATTAGAATACAAGAGTCAGTAAGGGGATGCAGAATGACATGGCAAAAGATGTATGTGCAAAATACAAATACGTACAAACCAGATCTTTCACATAGTGGTGATAGCTTTAGTATAGAACCTTTATGACACAGTTAAGACTACAGCCAAGAATTAAATTTCAAAGAAATTTAGCAATTTTTTTTGTAGTACCTATACTTTGACAGGTTTCATTCATAAACCTCATATACTAAGAGCATTTTACAAGGTATTATCACAGAAGCACTAAAAAGATACAGTAACTGTGAGGAGGTTTTTGCCAGAAAACATTTCCTGAAGAAGATAGTCATGCACAGCAAACCAGAAATATGCTGTTTTTAAAAGAGTTGTATATAGAAAGCATCTTCAGGAAGAAGAGATGGAATGTTATCTTCCTTAGGTATACGCCTGTTAGGATATTTTTATCATGTACTGCAATCTAATGCTAGAGCATGTAAGAGGGGCTTTGCACATTCCTTTCATTTCTGTTAGGAAATTAAATCCTGATAAGGTTATATATGATGTCTCTTATCACTCTGTAAAGTAGCAATTTAAAGACCAGAAACACATATGGTTTTTCATCTTTACGATCCAATTTTGACCACTGGAGTTTGTTTCCTGCTGCTGTTTTCACAAGGGCAGAAAATGCTTTGTCCAAAATCCACTTACTTCTCTGCTGGCCTTCAGTTTGAGGAATGTTCTGTTAAATCCAAAATACACGGTTGTAATATTGAGCAAAAATTGGCTTCCTGCTAATAAATTAATACAAATTGTATTTGGGTTTCTCTTGGCTTTCTTGTTAGTTCCTCACACGAAGGGTGAGTAAACTGCAGGTGAGAAATGGTCAGAAAATGTACTTTGCACAGTGAAGCATCAGTTGCAGTCAAAGAATCGACCGCACTAGAATTTAAGCGATGAGAAGAGCAAATTGTGGCTGTGGGGAGTCTGTGGTCCCTATAAAGACAGGATGGACTTGCCAGCCATGAGGAGAGAATGCAAGGGCAGCCTGGAGTGCCAGTGTCAGCCTACACCAGAGAACCTCCACGAGGGGAAAGCCAGAAAGATGAAGGAGCAGCAGCATAGAGGTAGATGGGTGCCCTGCATCCTTATATTCAGTCTCATTTTGCAGTGGCACTCTCTGAACGTTATTTTTATTCTCAAAGACCCTCAGTGAGACAATTTTGTTACAGCTCTTGCTTTTCAACCTTTAGAGTGTTATCCAGAACTAATCTATGTTTTGCTTTCTGAAAATTAAATGGAGGACATAATGGAGATGAATATCCAATCAAAAAACTTAAATTGCTGTCTTTAAGGGTTGATCTTTAAATGTAATCTGCCTGCAAGTACATTACACTTATGGTCATTTGGATACAAATACACTTTTATATGAGAATTATTTACTCAGGAAAGTGAGCAGAGGGAATTTAGAGAAGATGTACAAGAATAACTAGGAAGCTCAAGGAATCAATTTATGTTCAAGCATGTAAGTAATGACAATAAAGCTTTACCAGCAGAAGCTAGAGAGACTTCGGTGTCTTGCAGTAAAGCATGATTTTTTATTTTAAAAAAGGGAGAGAAAAGCTTGAAAATGATTTTATTTCAGTATTAGGTCAAATAATTGATGGTGATTTGCAGCTGACAAAAGGGTAGCAGTAAAGACATTTAAAAGTAGCAAGTTTAGGCATCATGAAGGAGCGAAAAACCATCCTGGCAGTATCTGAGTCTACCAGGCTCAGGGTTAATAAATACAAGTTACAAATTCCAGGATGGGCTTCAAAACAAGTAAGCTGGAGGTATTTTTGTTGGTTTCAGGGATGGATTGTTTGTTTCATTGTTATTTTGTTGTTGTTTTTTTTTTCTTGTTTTCAAACTAACTCAAGACCAACAAGTTTAAACATAATATTTCAGAGTGGTGATAATCTGAGTGGAGATATTTTCTTCTTTCTGCATGTGTTTTTGGTTTGGCTGCTTTTTTACAGTAAATGCATTTTCCTGTAAAGACTGCAGCACATGGGTTCCCAGGGAATAGTTCAGTTGTGTTTTGACTTTTAAAACATGTTATGCTTTCTTTTCCTCTTCAAGCATTTAGAATGCATTAGGGTCACTAGTTGTAGTGGGAATGCTGATGTTAAGGTTAGTTCAAGGGTAATTTAATATATTTAGGAGGTGTCAGTATAGAAATTCTGTAAAAGCAAAGATACTTTATTTTGAATGTAAGTCTAAATAATGGATATCTTGGATTAAATTCAGGTTTGTGTGGAGAAAAGATAATATGCAGTTACAGAAGTATGTCACGTGACACTGGAGAGTACATAGCAATAATAAAAGTAGAAAATTAAGCTCCTAACTATCTAAACATATATATATGTATATGTGTGTGTATATACGTGTATATGTAGATATGCATACATTGTATCATGATTATGTAAAGAAGGAAGTGGAAAATAGTCTTTTAAAACTGTAAAAGGTTTATCTTTGATGACACTTCCCATGTAGCTGTCACAAGGAATTGTTCACCCAGAAGGCCATGTGAACATAGCTGTAGAGTAGAAAAATCATAGAACTAACTTTTTCCACTCTGATAATAAATAAATTATGTCAGAGTGCTCGTTATTTTAATTAAATTAATGTGTAGTCATTAATAGTCATGATACTTCATTCTCCCATCATGTAGACAAGGATTGTTAATTCAGGGCTCAGCAATACAAGAGCAACATAGCTCCAAGGCACCTCAAAAATTGGATGAAGAAACAACTGTTCATGTTGCTCTTTGGACACAGATCTGTAGCTTACCCATGGCAATTGCCTTGATATTGCTGTTAATAATATTTTGTCTTGTCTTCTGATCACACAGGTCTTACAGATACTTGAGGAAATGTCGTTTGGTTAAACTTGGCATGATTTATATAGCTTGGAGCAATGAGTTCTTAATTAAATGAATTATGTAGACGTTTATTAATTGTCCAAATGCCAAACCAGATACACTGGGCTTTGGAACTCCTCCCTATTTTTAGAGCAATACTGACTTTGTTTCTTACCATGTTTTTGGTTTTTTTTTCAGGCTAGTAATCTATAATGTACTTGAGCTATTTTGATATGGTTATTTTCAATTAAGCATAACTTAGTAATATTTTGTAAATTGGATTAAATTCTTTTGATAGTATTTTAACATGCTAGTTTGTAATTATATTCTTTTGCTACAACAGACAGATTGGTAAGTCATTCGTTACTAGGGAAAAGAAATTGTTCTAATGAATAAGTGGGTCTTTCAGAGAGTAAGCTGATAGTGTCAAGCATCACTCAGCAGAGCCAAAATAAGGACATCAAGGTTATTACTGGACTGCATATATTTACCAGTATTTAAACCATAATTCATAAAAATGGTGGTTTGAAAAGTATGGCAGTGCACCATATGATATAATATAAGAAATATCCTTCTGCAGCATGTGCTTAATACTGTACTTTGTTTTGGAATTGTTACAACTAGTGCCCTGTGAAAGTGAATCTGTTAATGCCTGGTGTGATTTATGATACTTTAAGCTGGGAGGTCATAACCATAAATATTGCAAAAGGCTTTGATTTTTCAGATTATGCCAAACATTCCCATTTTAAAAAATGGATCTCACTGAAATGTGTAATGTTGGGAAAGTAAACACAACATTTTAAATTTAATTTGCATTCTCTTCTGTGACAATTACAGATCCCATGAAAAAGGAAGCCATCATAGCATGTCACATATTGAACTCGATGAAATGTATTACAATATGAATCTCTGGAGCATTTTTTCCTCCAGTGAGGCTCTAATTTATACTTGCTCACTCAGGAATAAATAGTGCTGTTTTCTGCCCTGTCATCTGTCTCACATCAACTCTCTTCAGCTTTTACACTGAGAAAATGATGTAGTTGAACTGAATGCTAAAGCAGCAAACTGTGTTAAGATTAATTTTACAGTCCAGCCCTTAAAAATTTTAGAACTATTTTATTCATCCTTTAATTACTGTGACAGTAGATTTCCAGTGTGGCACATGTACACATAGGGTAGGTACATGTGTATAGAGGGAGAGACAGAATGACTGAAAGAATACATAAATGAGTGAATACTGGTGGTGTTCTGAGTTCTGCTACCAGTTCTCCCGAACTTCCTGATCTCATTATCACCACCCAGTGGAAAAGTGCGGAGCTAATGCCAACTCCTGGTGCGAACTTCAGGACTCCTTCCCACAGAAATACCTACTGCTTCAGTAAATGAGCCCAAGCTCACTGGTGTGAAGTTTCTAATTGACTGTGGAGTACTTTTGATCAATTTTTTAGACTCTGGATTTTTTAACTCTAGAAAAATACTGTGTGGATGTTGACAGGGAAAATAATCTGGTTGTAATAAATGGCCACAAATCATCTGCTATCCTAGATCTCAAAATTTACAATTTTCCTGTTTATTTGTGAATTAACTTTTATTGGGTTTTCCCTTAATGCCTCATCTGTTAAAAGCTTTTCATTTCTTAAATACCTGGGAAATGTTGTATCTTTAAACAAAGCAAGTTTTAACTAGATAAAATTAATTAAAAAAAAATTGGCAAAAATGAAATCTTGGTGCTCATTATGTAGTCAACTCCATCTCCAGAAAAGTACCAGATGAAGAGTGGCTGCTTGAAATCTCTTTGGATATTGTTTATGGTGTTCATGTGTTTGCTTTAATGTAATGCTAGTTATGTACCTTGCCTGCAGGATTTTATTGAGCTTTGGCTGGTGGATTGGTGGAATTGAACCCATTCTGTGATCTTTTGGCTTTTGCTTTTTGATTAATGAAAGGGTATTTTTTAATTACTGAGTTATTTTGTGTTGTCACTAAACAAGTGTTCCTTGCACCATTGTGCTAGATTGTTAAAGGAGTGAAACCTGATATTTTATATAGTGGTCAGCTGGGAAAAGTCATGGAATAGTTTGGATTGGAAAGGACCTTAAAGACCATTCAAAAAGACCACCTTAAAAAACAAAACAACCTAAAGAGTCTCCTGCCACACGCAGGTACACCTTCCACTACAGATGGAAGCATTGCCTCTGAGATAAAATCCAATTCTTTTCTTATGATTTTTGATAATTTAATTTCATTTATTCCGTTAGGGTTTGACTTGGATGTTTGGTTTGAATGGATATTGGGAAAATATAATTCCAGGGCAGACTGTTCTGGGGATTCATTTTCCAGTTGCTGGCTCCATTGGCTTTTCACATAGAGACACTCTATTTGATAGAGGATTTGCTTCTATGGCAATATTTAACATAGCATAGTGAATTGCATTTTCAGTGTCTGAAATCGTCAAGAGTGACTTGTGCAGCCATCACGTGTTTTGGCTTGGGCCATCAGGTGTTTTCTGGCCTTTGTAAAAATATACTTCTGTTTAATACTATTATAGTGCATCAGCTACTCGTTGGTGTCACCTCATATTTAGTGTGTCACTTGAATTTTATTTTAAATTTTTATTTGTCTGGTTTGGTTTTTTTTGATAGGAATGGATTAGGGAAGAAAACAAAAAGATGCAGTGTGCATGTGCTGTTGGGGAAACTTTGCAGCATAAACATCAAGAAGGGAAGATACAGAGAATGGTGTATTCTATCCAGTAACAACACAGTTTTTCCCAGTAGTATCCTAAAGCAGACAGTGGTAATATTGGTGATTGGGAAAAGCAGGGGCAGAAAAGTGTTTGCGTTCCTGAGTACAGGAATGTGGTGCTAGATACAGATGCAATGTGGATATGTGAAAAAAGAGAGGGGATGATCCTTGCTGGAGAAGCTTTTTCCCAGAGCTGCTCTGAATAAGCAGTGGGTATGAAATTAAGTGCTTTGGAGGGCTGAAGGAGCAAAGCAAAGAAAAAAGACTTTGTTTTAATAAATCTTTGTTGCTACTTTTGAGACTGAGCAGAAATACTAGATCAAGCCATCACAGTTCTCTCCTTGTAACCTAACACTGGGGGCTGCAGGCTACAGCCCATGATTTGACTGCAGGGCTTTAAGGCACTGCTGCCTTTCCTTAGCTTTGTGATACCAGCACTCCACTCAGCTCAAGTGCTGGAATAGGGAGCCCACTCCGATACTCTTCACCCACCATGAAGGATGTGCTGGGAACTAGGCTGCCAGAGTATCCCAGTTTCCTCTTTTTCCTGCTGCACCACCCCCACAGCTGATGAATGAATGCAGTTGTAATACACTGTATAATGTACATTACCCTATAATGGGCTTTATGCTTAATGCAAGGATGATGGGCATCTGAAATAGGAGACACATACAAGGCTACATGAAAAGGAGGAAAATAAAAGGACCAATAGAAGGAGACTGAAGGTCCAGGAGATGGTAAAAAAGTGTGTCTCAGGCAGCAGATTACTTACAGGGAGATAGTCTTACGATAAAGTGAATTTTGTGGAATTCAATAAGAATTGCTATGGGAACTTAATTGAGTTTCTTGTGACTTGAGCACAGATATTCTTTTCTATCCTTGATGGGTATGTTTCAGGAGAATGCGAATGATTTCTCAGGATGTGTTAGTAATGCTGTGCCATGCTTTAAAAGAGGATTGTTTATACTCTTGAATATTTTTTCTGCATTATGCCAGGACTATTTCTTAAACAAATAATATTACTAAATATTAGAATGCAGAATATTGAGTATTTGCACAGGCAGAAAAACAGTAGAATGCACAAGAATTAGTTTAATTTGTTCACTGGCTTCTAGTTCACAAGTTTTCCAGAAAGTCTGTCAAATCCATAGCCTGTTTCTTGAGTTGATATTTGTTGTTTTATACAGGAACAACTCCTTGGAGATTTTTCCCAAATAGAAGAATAGAGAATGAATAAATAAGCAGCACTGGTTATTATTATATAGCAGAGATTTGAATAAATAGCTATACAAACAGCTGAAACCCCAGATACTTACCCAGGAGAACAGGACAGAGATGGAAATAGGGAAGATGGAAGATTGATGGTAGGTAGGAGCCATAGGGTTAGGGATTGATGAAATTAGCAATTTATTAAAAATAAAAGATTTGGGAAGGAAGCAGCACCTTGCATCTGTGTGATTAGGTGAAGGGTTAAGAGAGCAAAGTATCAGAGATCAGACAAAAATTTTAAAAAAAATAAAAAGAGGCTAACCAGAATAAGCAGGACTAGAAAAATATATACTTTGCTTGTTAGGTGTTATTTAGTACTACTTGTCCTTTGTTTATTCAGTGCTTTTGAGGAATCAAATGGCTTTTAATTGTTTGTTGTTTCTTCTCCCTCCCTTAATAGAGGACAGTGATTTTCATGAGCAGAAGTCATAGCAGATTTTAATGCTGTTGATCACTTCTGTTTGGTACTAAGCAGAGTGAACCCTTGAAACTTGAGCTGTGGAAGTAGATTATTTCTCTGTTGATACAAGAAGATGTTTCCAAGTCCTTGGACTCTTAAGAGGAGCATGCAAGCAGTGCCTACACATCTCTGAAAGGCCAGAGAGCAGCTGTTCAGTCCTGAAAGGGCCCAGGCATGGCTGTAGAAGCTGTGAGTAAACGTGTCAAAAATGTGCCTGTGCAAGGATTTCAGAGAAAAAGGTTCCAGTTCTTTGAGATGGCAGATGTGTGGAGTTTCATTCCCAGGCAGAAGGGTCCTCATGTATCAGTAATGTTCTATTTAGAACGTGGAAAAACATTTTTATAGTCCATAAAATATATTTATTCCCAGGAAATTGTTGTCTAATTTCATTTCTTGCATAATTTTATGTGTTTTCATTACTCTAAACTTCTGACATTTTTGAGAGATAACCACACCCATGATCCTGTCTGAAGTGGGAACTAGGCCTTAAGTGTGCTGTGTTGTTAAATTTATCAGGTGTTTATAATATTGACTTGATTTTTCACATGGCAACGAACTTGCTGGTTATTTCTAGATGTACCCGTACATCCTCATAACCAGAAAGACTGTTACTGTGCGTGCACATTATCACACTCTTTTTTTGGCTGTAACAAGAAGCAGCAAATCCTGATCTCTCACCTGTGTCTCAGTTATCAAAACCTTCCACTTTTTCCATCTCCATAATTCCTTCCTAAGTACTGAAAATGCTAAAGAATGAGTGACAGCTGTCAAAATTTACCATTCACTGTGTAGGAATGGAAGTAATGATAGATGATGTTTATCAGAAGGGGGCACATCTCAAAAACTGGGGCTTCCTTCATCAAGGATGCAAACACCTGAGATAATAATTTCTTCCAGGGAAGCATTTGTATGTGTCCCCATCCTGAATCTTCTGGCAATAGCTCATCAGTTTTGGAGGACAAGATGATAGGACGCTGCTATTATGTTGCCAGAAGTAAATGCTGACTAAGGGACATGTTCAGATGTTACATCATATTTCTGGGCTTCTTTTCTAAGGTGTCCCCTCTTTTGGCATTGGAAATTTATCCCATCAATTTAGATTTTTACAATCCAGAATAAAGGTAAAGCAGGTTGGAAGATGAGCCAGCTGAGAGTTTCACACTTCACATGAGAAAGCTGCAAATGACAGATATCTTATGGGGGGGAAAAACCCCCAACAAAACAACAAACCACACTTAAGCGTCATTCTTGTAAACATCTTACACTGTGACAAATTCTGGTCCTGGAAGCCAGCTCCGATTTGTGCGCTGCAAAAAGAAAGGAACGCTTATGCTGGTGAAGGAGCAGGGGTATGCTATAGCTACCTCACGCTGATGTACCTAATGGTTTTTAGTCCAGTTTGCTGGGGGCTTTGTAGAACTGAGCGAGTACATTATAGGGGCGTTGAGGCTGAGGATCGCAGAGTCTGCGCCAGAGCCTGCAAGAAACCATGGCTGTTGTCCTTTTCCTTGCAGACGCCCGAGCCCTGCGAGGCCGGGTGGGCAGAGCCGCCTCTGCCGGCGGCCCCGGGCCGGGAGAACCGTGAGTAACCGCGGGGGAGAGGCGGGCGCCCCGGGAAGCGGGAATGCGGCTCCCAAAGGAGGAGGGATGCGGGCGCCTTGGGAAGGGGGGATGCGATCCCAAGCGCTTCCCGACGCCGTGACCCAGAAGTTTTGCCAGCCCACTCCTGATCGCAGCTTGCCGGGCAGGATGCAGCGGGGATCGTCTGCGGCGGCCCCTGCCCAACAAAGGGGATGGAGTTTACCCCGAGCGGGGATGAGAAATGACCGATTTCCCCCAATTACGTTGTCACGGGTCAGAGGAGCCGCGAGCGGCGGGCGGGGGCGGCGAGCGATGGAGCCCGGGGAGCGGGGGGGCTGCTCCGCCCAGGGCAGGTGGAGGTGCCTGTGAGTTGGTTGTTAGAGAAATATGTAACAAAAAAGAAAAGGGCGCGGTGGAGGGCTCGGAGGCTTCTCGGAGGAGGGCGGGAGCGTAGGGCTGGAGGCGTCGCACCCCGGGCATCTCTCCATGCCCACCCCTCACCCCCCCAAATCCTAGAAGAATCACACTCGTCGTCGTCCCCACCCCCGGAAAAAGGAGGGCACACCCCACCTGCGGGGCTCGCTGCGATTGGGGTGCCGGC
>VWYI01033458.1:112717-123897 GCA_013399455.1 Anthoscopus minutus
TGCCCTCGGCTCCCGCCCGGGGCAGGCGCTGCCGTGTCCCCGCAGAGCTGCCGGCGAGGCGGCTGCGGGCGGAGGGGCAGCCGGGGACCCTTCTGGGCGGGGAGCTGCAGGGTCGGGGCTCCGCAGCCCGGGGGAGGTCGGGGGGAGGCGGCCGCCGCCCGGCTGAGCGCGTCTCCCGGCGCGGGGGCTCCCGGTGGCCATCGGCCCTATGCCCCCATGCGGGGACAGCAGCGGGTCCCGCCTGGCCAAGTGCAAGAGGGGATCCGAAACTTGTCTATTTGCTTGTCCGAGTTGTTTGGGTGCAGAAATGCGTTTGTTCGAGAGCAGCCTGAGAAACGATCCGCGGTTTGGTTTGTTGGCTGCCAAGTTCTTTTTAAAAGCAAAACTCAGGGTTTGACAGGACTCAGTGGGGTGAGGCAATTTGGCTTAGATGCTCCGGAGAGTCTGCAAAGGCTATTCGGACTGTTTCTGAATCCATCCTCTATGCATAGGTATCTTTACGTCTGCCTGGGTTTCCTATGGTTTTGCTGACTTGCTCGAACTCGCTTCGTGCTGTTACTGAACTTTAATGGAAGAGTGACGACGCAATAGCCTTGGCAATACATGTGCTCTCCTGCCTGCTCAGATAAAAGGGATGTGGGATAGTGGCAGGCCGGGTTAGCTGCACCACGTAACATCTCAATCACGGCGCAACATAGTGTGGACAGATGTCTGGAGAGGAGGATGAAGCTGAAAGGGGGCTTAGCCACGTTGTTTATCTCTCTCACCCATCACTGACTTATTCTGAAATCCCCTTTGGAGGAGATGGAGCAGAACATACTCACCACATTCTTGTTCCCTCGAATGCACGACCTATATTGATGGGGAATTTACTGAAGTACTTAACATTTGCTAGAGTTGGCAAGCTTGCAATTTCTCCCTAAATAAAGAGATTAAAACAAGTCTGAGCCAAGTCATAAAAATAGT
The DNA here is from genome assembly GCA_013399455.1 of Anthoscopus minutus. Lineage (NCBI taxonomy): Eukaryota > Metazoa > Chordata > Aves > Passeriformes > Paridae > Anthoscopus > Anthoscopus minutus. The sequence continues at coordinate 113,684 of VWYI01033458.1, forward strand.
AACTACTACGAGAGAATCTGAGGCAGATTTTTGGACTGTTTCAAATGTGAAGTTCCCGCTTTCACGTTGTAAATCTTTACAATTTTATTTGCTGTGGATTCTGCATATTTTTCTGTCAGGGATTGTCTTCTTGGAATTTTAAACAAGTATTTGTAGTATCCATGAGATGGCAATATGTGTGTAATATTTCACTGTTACCGTTGCAAACCTAAGACCTATTGCAGAAATATTTGGTGCATTTCAAATAATGGCATGATACATCACCTTCTTCCTACTAAACAATTTCAGTAAAGATGCATTTGGCAGGACTGAGAATAATCTGATGTAACTTTTGGACTGTGTATTATCTTGCAGTTCATAATGGATTCTGCCTCAACAGTATTTTATTTTTTAATTTTTTCACTTGGCAAAAAAAAAAAAAGGCAGCCCTGTATTCTCAATATTCCTGATTAATTTATTTACTGGTAAAACTATTTGCGACCAAAATATTTTGGGAAAGACTGGTGCTAACTTCAAATTCAAATAAAAAATAATTGTGTGGGCTTTGAAGTGCTCTGGGAAGAAATTTAACTCAGCCCTGTTCTTCAGTGAGATAGATGTGAGGGGAGACAAGGAGGTATTGGCTGTGGGACTGCCACGAGAGCCCTTAGTTTAACAGCTTCTGTGTGGGCAGTGAGCACTGGCAAAGTTTTTGCTGGGTTGAAAAGGAAGAGTTCTTAGTGTTGGCTCTGTGGATGGCCAAATGAAATCCTTCCCTATAAAATAAATGGTATGGATGCAGGCATTAAGGATTGTGTGTGTTTCTATTTGGGCTATTTTTTTAATTTATAGGAGGTAAAGATACCATTCAGTTGTGATATGATGCTTTACTAGCTCATATGGATAGTTCTGAGGTGCTGAAGTACATTTACCTCAGTTTCAGTGGGAAAATCAGATGTTTCATTGTTTCAGAGGATGGGTCACTTTCACTGTAAACAAGCTTTTCAGACTTGGAAGGATGAAAATATTTATTAGTGTAAGCAAGAATAAGTCTTTAGAAATTCCAGTAAGAACACAGCCTTTTAGTATGCTCTTCCTGTCTTCCATCATAGAATAAGGAGAAACAGCAATCTGTAAAGCTAAAAATCAGAAATTTTGAGGCTGCTCTGACTCAGACATATCTTCCTATTTGCTGTAAAGCGTTCATTGTCTCTTTGTCTGAACTCCAAGTATTCTAAAATCACTGCTTCCTCATAAACCAAGGAGAACCTGAAAACAGCCTCCTTTTGTACAGCATGAAATTGCTCCTGTGAAAAACTTGCATTTGTTAAGTTTTGGTTCTCCTTCAGAGTTCTGCCACCACACTCTGTCTAGAAATAAAGATGAATGTATGTGTTTCAGTAGAATTTCACATCACAAAGAAAAGTGCTGGATCTAGTTAGATGATGATGATGTGATTTTGAGATGATTTTATATGGTGTACCTTCACACCTGAGCTGGTCAGGTTTCATGGGAGAAAGCTCCTTGGGCCTTTTCACCACTGTCCCATTCTGGAATGACCTGGTATTGCGCTGAATCTCTTTTATTTTGCCCTGCTCTCCAGGAGAGGTCACTGAGAGATTATTTTCCTGTCTCTGAGGGTGATCGTTATGTGTTTGTCCTCTGCCTGCATCCTGTTTCACACAGAATTAGTCATTTAAAACTTTACGAAGACTTGGTTCAGAACTCCCAGAATACAGCAGGAAGAAAGAGCTGGGAACCCTTGGTCAGCTGATAGGGAGCATGGAACACAAAGCTTTGGCCTTCTATAAAACCCACTCAGTGGAGAGCATCAGAGAGTTTGGTAGAAAAGGTGGAATTACAGTGTTTCTATTGCCTTGGTCTTTCTCTGAGGCACATCTGCCTTTAATGCCTACTGAGTCTGGGCTCTAAGATGGGGTTATTTGGCAGGGGGAGAGAAGTGTGTGAGGGATAGAATTACAAAGCAGGAGGAGGATGGGGAAGGCCGCTCTGTTCCTCAAGAGGAAGTACCTCTTCAGGAAAGAAGAAAGGAAAGGCTCTTCAAGAAAACCTGAGCTCAGAGAGAAGTGAAAGGCACAAGAGAGAACAAAGGAAAGGATGGATTTAGGTGACTGAGAAAACAGGTTACTGCAAAAACATTTAAAATTAAAAAAATAAGAAGAATTTGCTTGTAAATGAACCTTTAGGTGAGGGTGGGAAATGAAGGAATGTGTATCTACATGCAGTTCTGGGTACCTGATAGCTTTGCCCAGTGCTTCAGTGCATGTGATCCCTCCTCCCCACAGCTGTGGGGGTAGGGATCCCTTGTCCTACTGTAATCTGCTACTTCTTGTCAGGAAAATAAATCTGAGTAACAAATTGATGGGAAATGGGCCCCTGTGGAAGAATAGCCTCCAAAGTCTTATTAAAAAGTGACTCCAGAAAATGGAGCAATATGGTTAAAGGAAACTGGTGGTATTTGCGCTGTTGAATAAGGCTTTATCCTCTCCCTCTGCAGTTTCTATATCCTTCAAATATGCACAGTCTCCTAACAATAACTAATCTGCCACTGGAGTACTCCATGGTGTCTCTTTGGAAGGTTTTTTTCATTGCTGAAATACTGTCTAAGTGAACCAGCTGAGATGTGGTCTTTGTGTGGCAGATGGTTTCTGAACCAGAAACTCAAAACTTACCATGTGGGTCAGTACTATGCAATGATGTTTCAGATTTCTAGTGCCCTTTCTGCATTTTCATGCTTTTGGTGTTTTAATCAGTGAATATTGGCCTGATTGCTTGACCATTTCATGTCAGGGTTCGTATTGGTGACTTTGAAGTTTTCCCAAGGCTGTTCTTTTTGACTGTAGCAGTTTATAAAAGTGTTTTGCTACAAACTCTTTGTTTTGCTTATGGTCCTGAACTTTTAATGCACTTACTCTGTTATTTTTTTAGGCCTTATGTTATTGATGCCAAATTACAGTAGTTGTCCTTGTAATTCATCTTCCTTGCTGCGGCTGCTGTATTGCAGTTTATAATCTCAAAAAGTATTGAAACTTGTATGAAAAAAAACTTGTATGAAAAAATTTCTCTCTCTCTGGAGAGAGAATATTAAATGAAAACATCAGAACCACAGGCAAATTTTTAAATTCTTAAAATATCTTTCAGGATGTAAACTCCAAAAAATTTTAAAGTGTTTATCCTAGTTAATTGATACAATTTTTGGCCAGTCAGTAATTGGTCTTCTGAATAGCTGATATGTGGCTGGTGACTGAGTATCTACTATTTCACCTTCACATATTGTGCTGGTGTAAATGGGTCTGTTTTCATGAGATTTACAGAGGTGGAGGACTGGATGTGTGGGGCTCTTTCACGTCTTCTAATTGGACAAATACATTTTCTCTGGTGTTGATCAGAATGAGTAAACTGTTGTCACTTGGCTGAGGAGGTCAGGGAAAAGTTTAGACCTCTGTGTGGTATAAATTGCTACTGTAATTCTAGTTTCAAGTGTCTTGTTGATACAGATGGAAAGTAGTGGTAAGATTAGAAAGGTCCTGATAAGCATTTGATTAAAGGACCAAATACACCAAACGTTTTGTTTTTGTGACTGACAGTGACCCCTATATGTGTAGGTTTCTACTTTGGTTAAAAGTATGAACACAGGGGGACTTCTGGGGGTAGAATGAAACAGTGGTCCCCAGGTCCAAGGGAGGCTGTCACAAATGATTTAAAACTGGAATTGAACTCTGAACTCAATGCCATAACCCTTGTGGAAAAGATGATCTCGTGAACTTCAGGTGGCTACCATGTAGTACAGCTTTGTGCCTCCCAGCCAGCTTGGTTGTGACTGCAGGGATGTTAATTCATTAAGAAAGTAATTAATTTGTTTATAAGTCCTTTTAGGAGTCCTAGGTTGTGCCTCTACTTCTATGAAAACTTCATGGAGTTCAAACACTGTCACTTAGTGCCCTCTGAAAGTGCCATCTGTTGCTCAGGCTGTCTGTTGTCTTTAGCTCTTTTATACTTTATAGAATATTTTTGTATTCCCACATCTACTAAAGTAAATAGGTTGTGGTGGACGTAAAAATGTATTTTATGAGAATTTCTATTACAATTATCCATTCCCTACTACAGGAAGTATTAAATGAAAACATTTCCTGATGGATTACACCTGCAGTTGTAATTCTGCATGATCAGGATAAATGTCCATTGATTGCAAGCTATCTAGTACACATATAAAATAAACAATACTTACCATAGGTTTATTTTAAATACTGGTAAAATGACATCCTGCAGTTCTGTTTGCCATATTGTATACTACCAGTAGCTGGAGGGTAATTTTTCAATTCTATCTTACACATGCAAAATTTAATAGAACTATTTCAATACATTCTTTTTCACCTTTAGTGTTTCAGGGTTTGAAGGGTTGAGTTGCTAGGCCAGAGTTGTATTAGTTGAGGGAGAAAAATCACCTGTTACTTTCTTCAGTGGTTATGTTCCCTGTGGATCTGCTAATGTTTTTTTTGACCTAAGTTTGGAGCTTGAAAATGCTCACATCTTTCTGTAAGAGAAACTGAACAGCCCTAACTCATTTAAATAATAAAGTAGGAAAATAAATTCTGCCTAATTTAATTTTAATAATTAATAAACATTACTTAGATCATGATTGAAAACCAGTCACTCAGAAGACAACAGAATAAACTAGTAAAGTTTAAGGAACGATAAAATCATAACTGTGTCCTACTTCTGAAGTCCTTTTGTGCGAACTCAGGTGACTTGGTTTATTTGTGTGAGGCTGTCTGTAACAGTTCTGGTTCAAAACATTATCAGCAGGCGTGTTTTGGTGAGTTAACAGGAAGCTATCATCATTTTAGTGCATTTCCAGAGCAATTCAGAGAGGTGTCAAGCCTCGTGCGGTGAGATACAGCACTCCTGTGTCCATCAGACTCTGTGTGACTCCATCATCTGGTCCAAAAAATAGCAGGAGCTGGAGTCCAGCATGCAGCAGATTTAAATTGGGGCAGCTTCTGCTTCAGAGCTATTACTGAGCAGACTTTTGTACTGTAAAAGCTTATTAAATGCATGGTAAGCTTCAAACACGGTATTCTGTTGAATGTAATTAGACTATTACCATGGTTAAATTAGTACACTTGTTTGGTTTTTTCAGATCGAGGCCTTAAAGAGTAAGTCTGAGGAGAGCCTTTGCCTGGAATATTTTCTGATGCAAATATCCATGGCAATCTCTTAGCTCCGAGATACACAACATTAATTTTAACACGTTGCTCACACTTGGAAAACGGCAATGCTAACATGTTGTTTACCATGTTGCTAACTGGAAAACAGCAAGTTGGCTCCTGTATTTTCATAACCACAGATATTTTTTAAGTCTTTAAATTAATTAAACTTTTCCAAGGTGCAGATTGCAATCCTAAAAGTCTTGCCTTTCCTGTGGGCTCTGGGAAAATTCAGGTTTCTTGACCTTCTAATCAGCAGGGATTCACTGTTGAAAAAAAGAGTTAACTGAATTGTGGATGAAAAGGACATGGAGTGTGAGTGGCCTCGTAGTTGAGCACAATGGGGTTTTGTGTAGGACTTGACTGAGTAGCTGCAAGATCTCTGATGCCACTAACTGGTGACAATTGCAATATTTCCTTTTCTGAATGGCACTCAGGCATGTCAATAGGAACAATTATTCTCTGCAAAAATCAAAGCCATTGAATAGATGCATTTTAAAATGTAGGTAGGGATGAGCTTAAAGAATCCCACAAAAATATTTTCTATTATTTAATATCTTAATAATTAGTTATAAGGCACGTTCTTTAATGTTGCCTGGTGGTAGTAGAAAGTGAGTTGATTTTTTTTGTTTGCTCACTTGTGATTCAATCGTGAACTTGTGATGAGAGAGGGAGTGAGTCTTCCTTATTTGGCTCAATCTGGCCAGTCCCTTAAAAACAAATACTCATCAGACCCTTCTATTTTTCCACAGATTTTTGGAGTGAGAACAAATGCTTTTCCCTCAGCATTCTTGAGAGGCTGTTATATGATGAGCTGTGACGTACTGTTGTTTAAAAAACCCCAATGTAAACAAAACAACATTTACTCACAAGGAGACACAATATTTGTCATGTTTAACCTTGTTTGTTCAATGGAGATAAGAAACTGTCTGAAAGCATCAGGAATCAGGAGATTTTAACTCATAGTGTAATTAATTTATTTTGTTAAAATATGTTTACAGTTCCTTTCCTCTGAGGACTAGCTGAGGCAGGGGTGCAGATGGGGCAGAGTGTTTTGTTTCTCCCTTGGCAGGACATGTTTGTTCTGAACATGGAGTTGTGTGTGATCATGAATTGCTGTGGGAACTTTTCTTTTTGTTGTTGTTTCTAATTAATTCAGAGAGTAAATTTCCAAATATTTTTGATATGGAACTTTAAATGGGTGGTAGTTATACAGATAGGTGTGTAAGGAAGGAAATGCAGATTCTTTCTTCACAGCTGTAAGAGCAAATCCAGAAATAATGCCTGCAGAGTGATCTCTATATCTCCCAGCTGGCATTGCTTCCCTGATTGCATATGATGAGGAACAGGTTTTGTTTTAAAATTCTGAAAATGGCTTGGAGAATGTTGAGAATTGGTTTGAGGAACTGAGATTTTTGTTTGTTTGTGTTTAGAAGCTCATCAACATTCTTGGTTTGTACCAACGGCTTAGGACTTGTCAGGCTTCTGTCTGACTGTGGTGATTTGCATTTTTTAAATTATTTTTTTATGTATGTGAAAATGATATTTTTAGAGAGGCTTCTTTCCCCAAATAGCACGTGATCAGGCTACCTCCTCTGGGATCCAGCTGAACTCAAATATTCATGTTGCAAGATTTCTCACAGCCAGCATACAGCTTGATTGCCTACATTGGCCAAGTCTTGGTCCTATTGTTTTCTTTCAAACTTAGCTCTGCAGAATATCTGTTAGAATTTGCCTCTTTGCCTTTTAGAAACAAGTTTCTGGACTTAGGAAAGGAGCTTCCTTTCCATCTAACTGATAGCATACTTGCTCAATGAATACAAATGAATGTAGGTGTCCCTGCCCATGGCAGTGGGGTTGAAACTAAATAATCTTTGAGGTTAATTCCAGCCCACACTGTTCCATGATTCTGTCATCTGACACCTGTGAGACTATAACTGGGGTTTGGGGGGCCAGTATTTGCTGTGTGTAGGTGTCTGTGAAATTTGTGCATATTTATTTATTTATTTATTTATTTATTTAGATAAATACATCTTGATTTACATGGCAGAACACAAGTGTTTAAATTGCTGCAGTTTCTAAGTATTTAATTTCTGCTGCAACTGTTTTTGGCAGGCAACCACAATACCCAGTACAGAATATCAGCTACGCCTTCATTGAATGGATTTTGATAAAATGTCTGGAGTTAAAACTTGGGGCACACTTGGGTCTGTAAAGGATTATGATGCATAAGGGGTCTGGCCAAGCAGTCCATGAAACAATCTGAGCCTAAGTTTATAAAGCAACAGTGAAATAACTTTTTTTTTTTAAAACTAGTTATTATTGGAATGTACAATTATTTAGTGAACTTTGCTTAAAGATGTGTAATTGTGTAGGAGGTTTTATCTTCCTTTGTTGGAAATAGTTGTCTTTATCAAGAAAGAGTATAACACAGACAAAGGTGTCCTCAAACCTTGTCAACACCTAAGCCTGCCTGTCCCAGTCTTGACAATTAGTTCTGAACCTGTTTATATGAGTATTGAACACTCATTTGGGTTGGTTTCTGAATTAAAAAAAAATAGCAAAGTAAAGAATTTGTATAAATGTCTTTATACCAGAAGTTTTGGGCTTATATAGTTGTAGCATAGTACACCGTGGGTGTAGTCCCCATTTTTTTTTTTTTTGGTAAAGTATTCTATTTTTACAAAATGCTCTTTTTTTTTTAAGGTTTGAGGTTTTCTTAGAACTTAATATAATTGCATAAATAACATTATACTTTTCTCCATATTCAGTAAACAACTGTTTCTACAAATAAAGCAAGGCTGTTAATAGCCTTTTTTCAAAGCAAAATACCTTATATGGTTGTTTACACAACATTTTTAAAATATAATCAGTGCTTCAGAATATTCTGAAGGTAGAAGTGGAATATATTGATGAATAAATGGGTTATCTCACTTCTCTGCATCGATATTTCTAATAGCAATGCTAATTTTTTCTGATAGTTTTATGGAAATATTTCATGAGGGAGAAAAATCAAGATAATATTTGCTTGTCCTTCTGCTGTGCAAATGAGCCAGTAAATCATCTGACACCTGTTTGTTTGGCAAATAAGTGAATCTGCATGAACTAGCAGGTGGAATTAAGGATTAGAAAGACATGAAAGAATTTTTAAATGACTACTTTCAAAGGTTTGTGGAGTTGTAGCCTGTTATATTACTAATGCTGAGCAGAGAAAAGCTTCCCACCAACAGCATGTCAGAAATACTTGAAGTTTTCTTTATGAAACACCTTGGAGTGCTCGTGGGCATCAAAGTGTCATCGCAATGTAATTAGAAAACTGCAGCAAAACCTGGTGGCTGCACCACCAACTCCCTGTGGTGGTCGAGCATGCCCAGAGTGGACCTGCTTTATAAATAATGGAGAATTAAAGAAGGAAAAGTGGAGCTTTCCAGTGCTCCGGTGTCTGAAAGGAAACTGCAGTGAGCTGCGTGAAAGAGACCAAACAGCCAAGGTATTTAATAGAGAGAAGATGTAGAGTTACCAAGTGAGAACACATAACTAGTGAGTAACATTATGACAGAACCAGAGAAAACCAGAAAAACAAAGCTTTGCCTGTCCTTGTCAGCATATCTGTGGCAGCATTGGCACTACCTGCATTGTTTGTTCAGGTTCTTGCACTGGGAGACCAGACAGACTTGGAGAATTTTTGGTCAGTCAGGCTTGTCTTGGAGGTGTGTGATGGGAGGCAACAAGTTCAAGTTAAGAGATAGGAAATCCTGATCCGATACAAGGGGGAAAAAAAAAATTGAGGGTGGTCAAGCACTGTAAGGAGGTTGTAGAAGGAGAGACTGTGGCATCTCCTTCCAAGGAGATGACCAAAACTTGAGTGAGCATTAATTTAATTGACTGTGCTTTTAAGCAAAGTATAGGACTAAATGTCCCTCCATCCTCAATCACAGTTACAATTTCACATTTGATCTGTAGAAGAGTAGCTTTTAATTTAATCCTCTGTGGTGAGGTTCTTTGGGGAGCAAGGCAAGTCACTGCTGTGCCCTACTCCCAACCTTTTGGGGCTCCTGGTTGCTTCTTGCTTCTCTCATTCCTGATGACATCTGGCTGGCAGGAGCAGTGCCTGCACCGACATTCTCTGGGGAGCTCCTGATCTGTCAGAGGTCTGAAACACAGGGCTTGTTTCAGCTCTGAGTAACAAATAAATCAAATGTGACTATTAAATCTCCTTAGGATTTCTTTGTAGGGATTCCCGAGCTGAGTCATGCGATGCATAGTCAATGACCCAACTTGTAATTAAGAAAGATGATAGAATCGGAACTTGTCCAAAACTAATTCATATTTGGCTTGCACTATCCACAAATCGTGTGCATTATCAGCAGAATTTTATTGATTACACTTTTTCATATTGAAAATTACCAGAGTATATAACCTTAATTTTGGAAAGGCTTTTAAAAGGGGCTCAGAAACACAACTGATAGAGGAATCGAATTGTCGTCATTAGAACAGCTTTATGCAGAAGCAAGGAAAACTCAAGCCAAGTATTTTCAAAAGCATTGTATGCTGCAGTACTTCATGATAGATGGTTTCAAAGAGGGGAAAAAAGAGAAACAAACTATCAACCTTATCTTGTTCAGCCCACAGAGCTCTTGCACTATGGGATGGGCAGTATATACTTTCACAGTTTTAGTATTTCCAGGAAATTGTTCAGATATTTCACATCTTTGGATACAGTGGGTGTGGTGTGCTCATGGTTTTGATATATTTATATACTTAGTTCATATTATGTATTTATATTTTTATATGCATTTTTATATTGTTATACACATACAATATTGTTAATATATACTCTGTATATTCAAGCCCATTGTTTAACACAGTGGTGTGGCATCACACTAATTTCTAATAGCACTTGATTGTTGCAGAGGAAACATGATTCTGAAGGAAGGAAGTGCTAAAGTTCTTCATGAGTGGCTGAAACTCTCTTTTCTTTAGATCTTTGAATCTTCGTTGATTCAA
>VWYI01033460.1:1028-16183 GCA_013399455.1 Anthoscopus minutus
AGAATGCTAAGCAGTCATGATAGTGCCAATTAGATATCATTTCAGTTTCCAAAATGCAAAGGAGATATGCAATACCGAAAGGAGGAAGAATAATCTAATTTTCTTCCCTATAACCTCTGTAAAAAAAGGAGTTTTCTCTGCATGGAATTCAAACTAGAAGAGCCTGTTGATCCTTTGATCTATCATTGTTGATCTGTTGATCCTTTTATCTATCACTGAGGCATTATATCAAGGCTCTGTGAGGATCATGGAAGTTTCTACACTTCCATGTAGGCCAGGAATGAATTTTCCTTCTCTTTGTTTGGAATAGTGGTTACAATAAAGATGAATAATTGTTAATATTTGTGTTATTCTCAAATCTAGTGACACTAATAGCTGTGTCTGGATGTTGGTGGAAAGCTTCATCTGCAGCTTAACTATAATGCTGACATTGTCTTCTTACGTGCCTGTGTAAATTATGTATGTGTTTTATGAAATGCAAAATAAAAGCATGGCACTAATTTCTTATATACTAGTGAAGGGTGATTATAAATATGAAAGTGTTTAGGTGATTGTGATACAAGAACTTTGAGTAATAGTTATTCCAGTAGCCTGTCCCTCAATTCTTCTTTATAATTGGATTATTTTAATAGGAATAAAACCTTATTATAAGTCTATAAAGTAGTTGTAGGGATCTTCATGATATTTTCATAAAACCTGTGTTTACAGATGTTCCTTAAATATGATTTTTCTAAGAAATATTTCCAGAAGGATAATAATATCTGCCAGTTTAAATGTATATTTCAAAAGCCTAAAGGCTTGTACTCCATAGAAGAAACTGCAGAGATTAACCAAATTGCATTACAGAAAATAATTTCGAACTTATCATAATAAGAAACTGAAGTATATTACATAAGATGCTTGAAAAGAAAGAGGGTAAATGCGTAATACCCATATACAATGTCTAGCACAAGAAACATTCAATTTTGTGTGGCCTGTTTCAACTCAATTAAAACAATGTAAATCAGCAATAAATTAAAATAGTAATTTTTCTTTTTTCTGTGAGGTATGGACAGGAATAAAAAAAAAATTATACTGGATCATTTTCTTTCTCTGTTTTTTTTCTAAGGGTTTTTTCCATTTCTTCAACAAAATAAGCCTTTATCTCCTGAAAAAGTAAAAATACTTTATTGAGACAAATTGGTTAACTTGCTATGTCTCAAGCATTTTATAATTTTTTCTTTCTTAAGGTACTCTAGTATTGTGTCCTATCAGTAATTGCCCTAGAAGCCTTCGTCTACAATGCACTGAATCGCATAAGATCATAACATGCTTTAAGTTGGAAGGGAATCTACTTCCAACCCTTTTTCATGGATAGGGATGCCACTCACTAGCCTGGGTCGCTCAGAAATACATCCAACCTGTGTTTGTCCTTGATGAACAACTCCAGAGAGTTACAAAGATGATTAAAGAGCTTTCCTCTCTTACATGGAAATGTTGAGAAGCTGGTCCTCTTCAGCCTCGAGATGACTGAGAGGGATCCTTATCAGTGTACACAGATGTCTGACAGGAGGGTGTCAATAGGATAGATCCAAGCTCCTCTCAGAGGTGCTGAGTAATGGGACAAGCAATGAGCAGGAACTGATGCCCAGGAAGTTCCACCTGTACAAGAGGAAGAACTTCATCACTGTGCAATGGAGCAAGCTTCCAAGCAATTGGAGGCAAGCACTGTGAATCTCCCTCACTGGAGATACTCAAGAGCTGTCTGGACAGAGTCTTGTGCCGTGTGCTCTGGGATGATGCTGCTGGAGTAGGGAGGTCAATTGAAGTGAACCACTGTGGTCCCTCCCAACTTGACTCATCCTGTGGTTCTGTGATTCTGAACAGAGGACATGGCAATAGGCAACTCCACAGAGCTCTGCTTTGAAGTTTTTGGCTTGCCTTAGAATTTTTCTGAAATGTTGTATGTGGAGTTTAGATTCAGTTACTGATTTGTTAAGATGCTTGTGCTATGGGCATTGATCTCTCTACCCTATTATGATTTTTACTTTTCAACCTTTTACCAAACACCCAAAAATATGTTCTTTTGTATTCATTAAACCAGTCAGCAGAAACAGTCTTCAAAGGCATACAAACCCTGGCGTACCTTATGGACTGATTTGGAAGAACTTCTGCTAGTATAGCTTGTAACATTTTTTGGTAGGGTTTTTCTGCATTTTAATATTGGATTCGTTTTTTTTTTTCTGAGTTTACTGTTGAAATACCATTAAAAGTCACTAATTTATTCTACAGAAATAAGTGTAGATAAATTCTGTTTGAAGCAATAGAACAGGTAGGGATTTTCTCATAACAGTGACAGTCATTTCAGCCCCTGTAGCCAATATACCTGTCAATTTTAAGAAATTTTCAGGAAGCGATGTAATGGATGTAATAACCCTTGTGCCAAGTTTGTTTGCAATTGACTAAGAGGTTCAAAAGCTGTTTTGGGAGAATGTAAATCTACTGGTATTTTTGTCCAGAAACAACCAAGAAGTATTTATTTCTTTTTGTTCTGTTTTTGTATAAAACAGTATCAATATTCATTCTTTTTCACTTTTTCAGACATGAGATGTATTGTTCTGATTCTGCATTATAATTGAACTATAACTGAGGACTTAAAGTCCTGGTTTAAAGCTGTAGATCATGCTAGAGGCAGTTTTCTTTGCAAGATGTGAAATATAGAACTGATTTTTTCTCAGTCGTTGTTCCTTTCAACTGTGGACATTTTTGAGTTTGCAAAGCATTCTGAATAAGTCAGTTTAAAATGAAGAGGTTTGCAACTTGTATTTTTTTCATAATGTGGCATCTTTGTCAAATTCATATGTGTCTTATTTGGTTTACCACTGTTCTGATCATACTTCCAGATTTTACTCTGAGCTTTTTTTACTGATAGCATTACTACAAAATCTTTTCATATAAGTGTGTATGACCACTTGGTCTAGATCTTTCACTTGATTACAGGTAAATCATACATTAGATAGCATGTTATTCAGTGGTGCATGTGTTCTTTCTGAATGTGAAACTGAATGAAATACTTTCTTGTAGTCCAGTATCAGTGACTTCTCACAAGCTCCAATATCCATATTTTCTGTCTTCATGTCCATTTTCAACCATTGCTGTATTAGACTCCTTGTTACTTAACATTCTTTATGGGCTTCTGAAGCAGAAGTCAATTCACTGTTCCTCTCTTTTCTTTTGTTAATATCCTTCAGATGTCCAGCCAGTGAAATATCAGGGGTTATTGTCAAAACTGTATTAGCAGCTCCCAATCGACATGGGAAGATGAAAGGCTCTTACCTATTCATTTATTTCTTAGGAGTAATAGTTTTGCTTTCAAACCTTCTCTGTTATGATTTGGCAATCTTTCACTGTCCTTGATGTTTACATGTCCTTTCTCAATTTTGTTCATACTACAGTCCTGTAAGAAAACCATTTTGGTTTATGCTTGAAGAGTGTCATACACTAAAGCCCTGGCTCTAGTAATATATATGAGTACCACTTAATTGCAAACCAAAAAAATAATTACTGTTTAAATTATTGTGCATTGGCTTCTTGTATAAGTTGCTCTGGTTTTATCTTTGCAGTACTGAATAATGCCATGTGCCTACATACATCTTTGAAAAGGAGCACAAAGCTGTAGAAAAGACATATCTTCCACTAAGAAAATTACTCCTAACTAGATCTTGTTTGCACATTAGAATAATTTTGATCTTTCTAATTGCACTTGGTTCTGAGATACCATTGGCGGTGCATCTTACCATGATTACAAACCTGTCTCAGACCCTTCCATTACCTGTGAGTCCTCAGCAGTTCTGCCTTTATAGCTCTGTTAGTTACTTAATTGAAATATGAAAGACACTTATCTTGCAGTCAGCTTCTCTGGACACATTGTATATTTTCTTTCCAAATAGTGCTTATCAAAACCAGTCAGCAAATGCTTTCTGTTCACTGTATTTTGTTTCTGTGCTAGATTTTAATTACGATTTTGACATTTTATAGGACCATAGAGTCATTTTGGTTGAAAAAGACCTTTAAGATCATCAAATGCAAACACTAATGCAGCACTGCCTAGCCCATGTGGCAGGGTTGGAGAGGAATGTTACTTTCACGATATATTAGTATTTCCTGATTTCTGCTGAAGGCATCAGTCATGTAATTACCTGAGATTACTTTCCTCACTTTCTCTACAAAATTGTTTTCTACTTTTTTCAAAGAAATGGTATTATGAAGCTTCCTTCATTCTAAAATTACTTAGCTGTAAGCAATTCTGTTACCCTTTGCCATTCTGGTGTGGGTTTTCTCTGCTGGGTTAAACAGTTTTACTGATTCTTGTAATACTCCAGTATTTGATGTTTGTTTAAGAGCCTTTCCTGTAGAGTAGAGCTGTAATGGTCCCAAGCTGTTCCTGTCTGTGACTAGCTTCTGTGGATGTTAGTCCAGCCAGACCTATGCTTCCTGCTTTATCAGTACAGCCTAGTTGCCTCTGTAGTAAATTTCAGTACACACCAAAGTTTTCTGTGGCCCTGTCAAGTGGAAAAAATCAAACTGGAGTAGTAAGTTCTAAGGTGAGAGATATATGGTTACTAACATTCATGGTTGCATGAGAGCTTGCATTCGTACACAGTGGTAGACCAAAACAGTCTCTATGCATTTTTGACACAGCAGCTCAGAATTTGCAAGGCCTCTTGCCACATAATATCCCAGAAAATGCAGTGCAAAGGTTAAGGTAGAATGACAGGACAAGTGTTTGTCCAGAACTGATAAATCCTGGCTAAATACTTCTGTATTTTTAATGCAATCCACAGTACCCATACTGTTAAGAACTTACTCAATATTTGCAGAGTTCAGTATCTCCCATAGAGAGAGATACTCTTCAAGAGTAATGACAGACACAGCAATCCAAACCAGTATAAGCCATAAATGTAATTGTCTCTGAACCATCTAGAGATTCGCATTATCTATGGTAACCACAATATTAACAATTGTCATTAACTTTTGGTACCAGTTCTAGCAGTAGTGGTCTGTCATGGCCTATGAGAGTCAAAAGTGGCCTCTGTAATATGTAGTGTGGTGGATTTACCCTAGCTGGATTCCAGGCACCCACCAAAGTTTCTCTATCACTTCCCACTGCAACTGTGCAGGATTGGGAGTTTAGAGTAAGGGGCGTGAGGGAAGAGTTTTGACACATCAGTGTCTTGATATGCTCCTGTCTTGCTTTTTCCTGGTGGATCTCTTGGTTGTTGAACTATATTAGGTTCTGTGAGCTGTAAAAGAAAAAAACCAAAACCAGAAAAAAACAAGATGGATAGAAGAGGTAGAGCATAGCATAGTAAATTTCTTCTGAGTATCTCCCATAAAGATAAAAAATTGGTTTCTTCTTTAAGCAAATATCCTCATTCCAATTAGGATAGGGTTAACTTTTTCAGTAGTGAGGAAGGGGCATGACTAAGACCTATAAGGATTGTTCTATTCTACCTCATATTATTGTTGGGGTCAGGGAAAGGGAGTTTCTTCCAAAGAGAAGAGCTTCCTTCCAACTGAGTAAGCATGGTGCAGGTTCTGAGCTGGAGGGAGCGGTTGGATAACATCAGTTCCAAGCTGGAAAGTGCCAGTCAGGTGGCACTGGTTCTGAGCCAGAGGGAGCAGTGGGATGTTTATCTGTTGTCAGGGTTTGTTGCCAGAGTGAGCAATAATGGGGTTTTGTTCTTATAGTGTCTGCCTTTAGTGTTGTTGCTGTTACTGTCCATTTTCTTATCTCATTGCCATTCCAAATAAATTGTTCTTATCTCAGCCTGTGATCTTTACTTTTTGTGCGTTCAATTCTCCTCCAGCCTTCTGAAGAGGAGAGGGTGAGGAAGTGAATGGCCGATGGTTTCGAGAGTCTCAGTCAGAGCACTAAATTGAGGAGTAACATTCCTAAATTATGACAGCCAAAAACCTGGGGTGGCATTAATACCAGATCTTCACATTACTTGGAAAGGTTTAGTCATCTTACAAGAGTAACACATGCAAGTTGTTACATTCATAATGGGATGAGCACCATTTGGGAAGTCCAACTATGTCTTTCTGCAAATAGAGCAGTGAAAGGAAATTTGAAGCACATGTGCTGACAAAAACAAGCAGTTACCAAAGATGGTAGGAGTTCCTAGACTTTCTACTCTTAAGGTTTATATTGTGCATTGTAGTAATAAATACTACTCTGTAGTAATAAATATTTTATAGTAATAAAGTTGTGGCTCATTCTTACTGGAATAGGCCTTTCACAAATTACTTTTCAAAGGCAGAACAATCTGCAGTTTATTTTTAGAGATTTTTATTTTGCTTTATCTTTCTTGGCAAAGTAAAGGTATTTTCACACTTGAAGAATGAGATGCCATCCTGAGGAGCATGGACAGGCACAAAAAGTGAGTGTACAGTAGTCTCATGAGGGTTTAGTAAGACCCTCTTATTTCTGGGCAAAATGTGTAGCACCAGTATGCTACACCTGGTTGGAGAAAGTCTTGGTATCACCACAGGCCTCAGCATGAAGGGATCAAGAGCAGCTCTGCCCAGAGGGACTTGGGGGTGCTGGTGGGTGAGAGGCTGGACATGACCCAGCCATGGGCACTGACAGCCCAGAGAGCCAAACGTGTCCTGGGCTGCATCCAGAGCAGCGTGGGCAGCAGGGCCAGGGAGGGGATTCTGCCCCTCTGCTCTGATCTGATCTGCTCTGCTCTGATCTGCTCTGCTGAGACCCCACCTGCAGCGCTGCATCAGCTCTGGGGGCCCTGCACACGAAGGACATGGAGCTGCTGGAACAGGTTGAGATGAGGGCTAGAAAACTAATTAGAGGGATGGAGCACCTCTCTTATGAGGAAAGATTGAGTATTTGGTTTGTTCAAAGTTTTTTTGATTTGTTGAGTATTTGGATGGAAAAGAGAAGGCTTAAGGGTGACATAATTGTGGCCTTTCTGTACCTGAAGGGAGTCTACAAGAAAGATGGAGGGAGACTATTTACAAGGGCATGTAATGATGCATGCACAAGGGGGGATGACTTCAGACTGCAATAGGGTAAGTTTAGATTTGACATTAGGTAAAAATTCTTTAGTGTGAGGGTGGTGAGGCACTGGAACAGGTTGCCTAGAGAAGTTGTGGATGAGCCATTATTCGAAACGTTCAAGGCAAGGTTGGATGGAGCTCTGATCAGCCTGGTCTAGTGAAAGGTGTCCTATACATGGCAGGAGGGTAGGAACTAGCTGATCTTTAGGGTCCCATTCAAGCCACACCGTTCTATGTTTCTACAATTTTTGTAATGCAGATACATATAAATTGTTGAAACTCATTTTAAAAGAAGATACCTGATTATAATACAGTTTTACTCAGCCCTTTTGTTTTTGTTACTCTCTTCTTTTACTGTCTTGTCATTTTTTTTGTCTTTCCCACAGAGGAATTTTTCTGACATTCCTGTTCAATCTTTCATCATCTTGTGAAAAGTAATCTGTATTAAATTTAAGAATATCACCTGTGTGTACTATATTCTTAAGCATTATTGAAAATTACCTTCTGGACAATTGGTTTCAGTTATGAGCTGAAAGTTAAAATATGTTCTCTTTTTCTTCTTGCAGCCTGCAAATGATAACCTGCATGCAGATAATGAGCAAGAACTCAGAGGAGATAAAGAAAGCTATCTCTGTGCTGTGTGTCTGGATGTTTATTTCAATCCTTACATGTGCTATCCATGCCACCATATCTTTTGTGAACCTTGCTTAAGGATGCTTGCCAAAGACAATCCAGCCAGCACTCCATGTCCACTGTGTCGCACTACAATTGCCAGAGTCTTTTTCCAAACAGGTATAAAAATGAAATTTTTTATGCATAGAAAAATATTTGTACTTTTCCTTCCTGTGTTCATTCAGAGCAAATTTTGGTAAAGTTAATCCACTGTGAGATTTTCTTTCCATTTAACTCTTCCTAAGAACATTTCATGCGGGTTCTCTTCAATGTCAAGAAGCTATTTGGGACATGTACTTATAAACTTTTTATTTTAGAAGTGAGATTCTGATAGTTTTCTTTTCTGGTAGAATTCTGGTGGATTTCTTTTGTTTCTTCTTCCTGAATAATAACAAGCTACTTAACAAAAAACATAATAAACATTTCTCAAACTATCCTACTGGAAAAGTGGCTTTAAAATTGCTCACTTGATGGCACACAAAAAATGCTCTTTTCATTTATGACATTAAATTTGGACACAACTGAAAATAAAAGCTGGCAGAACCTTTGATTATCTTCTTAAATTGTCCCATTCTGGCCTCTTAAACCTTCATCTCTAGTGTTCCTTACTCCTAACATTAGGAAAATATTGTGGGTAGGAGGTGTTCAGTGTCAGATTGGGTGTAGAAATAGAAGAGGGTTAAGTAGTCCTGCAGATAGAATATCTGGAACAGCATGAGTCAGTCTTTTAGGTCCAAAACTTATATGGTAGATTCAAGTACCATTGATAAAATTGCACTATGGTACCAGGACTTAGGTCATTTACAGCACTTAAAACTGTGCATGGACAGATCATAAAGTAATGGAAATTATTCAGCCTTGAAGGAATGTTTGCTTCATTTTAGATGCTACAGAGATCTTGCAGAGATCCTCTTTAAGCTGTTGTGAGTGCTGTGATGATGACAGGTTAGGGATGCAGACTAAAGTATGATTTCGCATTCAGCAGAAGAGTTTGCCCAACTTCTGTTTCTGGTTGTGCACAGACTCTGCCTTTGTACAGGCATAACTTCATATGATTTGATGGCAGGTAAGTTTGAGGAACTGATTTGGATAAATAAGAACTCATTTGAGTGGGAAGGAAGCATTTTTCAGATGAACCTATTGCCCCAAGATGATTCACTGAGCAGCTGCTGGTAGCCAGGGATAGGGACTGGCTATCCCTGCACTGACTGCACTGCAGCAGAGAAAATGGATGAAAAGCTGCAGCCCAAGCACTCTCAACCCCCTGCCTGTCTGATGTATAGAGATTTCAAGCTGTTCTCATTTCATTTCCCTAATGCTTGATGCTCCCTTCAATTTGATGTACAGATGAAGTGTGTTTCACTGATAGAGAGTTTTTCTACGGCTATTTAAATTTTTAAAAAGCAATTTAGC
The DNA here is from genome assembly GCA_013399455.1 of Anthoscopus minutus. Taxonomy (NCBI): domain Eukaryota; kingdom Metazoa; phylum Chordata; class Aves; order Passeriformes; family Paridae; genus Anthoscopus; species Anthoscopus minutus. The sequence goes on from VWYI01033460.1 coordinate 10,170, forward strand.
AGATTTGCTGCAGAAAATTACTACTGGGAGAGCACAAAAGGAGAATAAAGATGCTTCCTAAAATGTATTTGTAAAACTTTTCAACATGTTATAGTAGTCTAAGTGAATTATTACCAGGATTATTTGTAGCCTTTAAGTGCTTAACATACAGTGTGTAAAAATGCCTGTTGGGAGGGAATGAAGAAGAAGGAGCCAGATACTTCTGAGTGCTGCTCACTGGCAGCACAAGAGGCATTTGGCGCAAATTGAAACACGTGAGATCTCATCTGAACATGAGGAAGCACTTTTCTTCATGTGAGGGTATCAAACAGGCTGGTCATAGAGGCTGTGGAATACCCATCAAAACCCAGCTGGATATGGTTCTGGGCACCTCTGCAGCTGACCCTGCTTGGGCAGGTTGGATTAGCTGTTCTCAAGACATCCCATTCAACTTTATTCACTCTGTTAAAATATTCCGTAGGTATGTAGCTTTTTTGAGGTAAAATGTTTATGTGGCTAAGGAGGAAATATGGTGTCATAGATACGTAAATAGAATCTACTATACATTGTGGACCAAAAGAGTGTGTAATGTGTTTTGTATTAACAGCTTCAGATGAGAGAAATCTGTAGCTATTTGTATATTGCCATTCAGTATATAGCAATACGTGCTTGACTTAGCAATCTATTTAAAAATAGGATGCTTATTTAGTTTTTATTATATATATTAAGAAAGATATTTTTAAATTTTCCAGTGCATAACATACTGAATAGTTTTTAAATGAGCTGAAGGGTATTGATGATGATATTATATCCTTAGAAAAATTAGTAAAAGATGGATGGTGCCAGAGCAATGTAAAGCATAGTAATTTATTGTTTTCACTCATAAGAGTTATTAGGCCTTCTAAAAGTTACGCTAAAGTCACTGTTGCTATAGGTTTGTGCAGGCAGCAAAGCAAAGTTGCTTGTAGTCTTTATATACTTCTCTAATGTTGTAGCTGGGATGTCTTGTTTCCCTCACTAATTTATTTTGGATGCTTTCTGCAGCTTTCCATTTGTATGTATTCATTTATTTTACAAAGATATGTCAAAAAGAAAAACAATTAAGTATATATTCAGAAGTTCACTTCTTAGCTTGTACAGTTTTGCAGACTGATCATAACTGCAACAGAAGGATGAATGTAATGTGTAAAAAAAAAAGAGGGCTAAGAGGTCAATTATTCTTAAATTATGGAGGAAAACAGCTACAAAGCCATATTTGACTCATGAGTGTTATTCCTCTGGCCAGTTGCCTCGATCACTGAGCCTTTTTTACAGGATCCCTTAAATATAGGTTCTAGTCCATATAGGTTGTTCTGATGATGTTTACTATTCATTCCCATCTTTCTTAAAGGCCTTCTTAGAAGCCCTTCTCCGATCAGGATAAACTCACATCTGATCAGATGATAGTGTGCCCAGGATGCAGCTAATTCCACCAATTAACTTTCTAGTTACCAAGTGTCTTTTAACTTACCTGGGAAGAGTGGTCTTCTACAGTTCCATCCATATAAAGTTTCATTTATGTTGTTTGCAAGAAGGGCCTGACCTGGCACACATGTGTGATAAATCCACCACTTTGGAGAGATGCAGATTGAAGGTAGTGGTTGTGCAAGGGAGGTCCAGGCACGTGGCAGGGAAATAGGGTCATGTATGTACAGGAGAGGTGACCTGGCCAGCCTGGGGGAATCTTTCACTGAAAGCCTAGCTAAGCAGCCATCAAGAAGCCAGTAAGACTTGTCACCACTGCCTTTTATGAAAAACAGGAATTAGATGCCTCACTAGAGATTTCAGTATTTAAATCTGAATAAAATTGAAAGAACTGTGTTGATTTCTATGGTCTGTAGCAGGAAATTAAAATGTACTCTTTCCATACTATGAGAGGCAAGCAGAGTCTCATCAGAAGCCTGAATCTGAATAGTACTTAATCCAAATATGTTCAGTAGCATATATAGCTCTTTCATGAAAAAGTAAAAAACACTGATGAAAAATACACAGTTTGTTCATTTTACATTTAGGAGAGAAAAAGCCTTTTTACCTTCAGTGACAGCAGTATATATCTGTAGTAGCTCTATTTTCAAATAATGACACAGAGAATTTGAAGATTCTGTGCTCTTCATGTATTGTGTAGCTTGGTTCCACCTGCATTGTGACATGGTGAAATAAAGGCTAATTTTTAGAATCAGACCAGCATGGGGTTTTTTACTTCAAATCTGCTAATGTCTTCCTCTAACACAGAAAAAATTACTGGAAGCAAAGGAATTTTTTCTTCTTTTTGGAGCCTGCTCACAAAAAGCCTAGCTTTCTTAAATTTGCCAGAGAAAAAGATTTTGTAATTTCATAAAGTATTTATAATTAGAAAAGTATGTTCCATTATATAAAGTAACGTCTTTTCTTACATTGAAGGTACGGAATGAATTATGGTACCAGCTACTATTAATATTGAGCTGAAGCCATCTTGGTTTGGAGACTCAAATTGTGAGGGTTTTTATGGGCAGAGGGGTGAAGATTTTCTTGTTAACAACTAGCTTAGCAACCCTGCTTGTTATCAGCAGATCAGTTCTATGGTAGGAAAATATTGTTGTCTATGTTATCTATGGATAGATTAGTTTGGCAGTTTTTGAGTTGTAATCATGCAGGTATTTCACCAAATTATACCCTGAGAAAATGTTGATTTTTTGAGATTAATACATACTGCCAACTCCTCCAATGTGTCATGAACCATCCTACGAATGTTTTCTTAGTTCCTGTTAATACAAAGTATTTTTAAAAATATCAAAAAAATTTCAGGGTCTTCCCCTTCCTTTGCATTACTGACTATTACTGAGTGGTAATGTTAAACAAAAAGCAATATGAACTGAGAATTAATACTAAAGTCATTTTTATCGATATATTGTTTTATTCATAGAGATCATCATAATTTTGTAAGTTAAATAGCTTGATTTCTTAAATACATAATTTTACCAGAACTTGACATCATCTTTTCTAATTTTTTTTCCAAAGAAACAGAATGTTTAAGACTTGCTCTTACTATATATGGAAATGCTTGGGTAAATGTGATTTTAAAAAAAAATTAGATGTTATAATCAGAAGAAGGATTACACAGTAGATATGGCATTTTTGTTTTGTATAAATTTATGCAAATTGTCGCTTTATTGAGACTATTGATGTATGTATTCTTTCCCCTTAATTATTGTAGATCTAAATAACTCTACGAGATCTTTTTTCCCTATGGAATATTTGAATCTAAAGGAAAATTTTCAAAAATCCAATTCTGCTGAATGGCCTCTACCAAGCTGCAAGAAAGCATTCAGAGTTTTTGAAGGTATGATTTTTAATTTTTGCCTAAATATAATTCAGTCTCAAGTGTAATATTTGAAAATAAGACTCTTAATTAATACATGCCATTGGCGAACAGATGGATGATTCTTAAAATAGAGATGAGTTTAATTCTCATGGATAATTCATACACAGTGCTCTGGATCTAAAGATAAACTGCAAACTGTAAAAAACCAATTGTATATGTACCTTTTCATTTATTTTTGAATCTTTAATTCTGTGCACATTATCAGGGTAATTGTATGTAGCTTCCTCCTTAGGAAAGTTTCTGTCTGCGTAGCGGAATAAAGAAATTACTCTGGGAAAAAAGTTACTAGTACTGAATGCAGTCAAAAAAAACCACTCCAAAAAAAATCAGAATTAGTCTTTTATGAAAGAAGTCAAATAAAAAGTTTTGAATAATATATATTATTCCATACATAATACATAAAAAATGGAGTGATGGGTATGGGTGTTTTAGTTTCATTTTCTCTTTCTTGTATGAGGAAATCTTAGTCCTCTTGTTGCTACATTAACACTTAAACATTTTCATTACTAACTGATTATTAACTGAAAAACGTTTAAGTTAAGTTAGACCAGCTAAATGCAGGATTCACTGTTTACCCATATTTCCCTGATTTCCATCTAATGGCCTTTCTTCACCAGGCCTCATATAAGTTTACTTATATAGTTTACTTCTATATACTTTTCATAGTGCTGAGCTGTGTGTGCTTTTCCTTTCTGTAAGAGGTTTCCCTGTCTATAAGAGCAGATTGCTTCTAAAAGTATGTGGAAAAAATGTAACAGGACTTCTATTTATTCTACTTATTTTATAAGTCTACTCAGGCCTTTGTAAAGCTGAAATTTGATCAACTCTGGTATACAATTATAAAATCATGTCATGTGAGGCCACAATTTGATACTGACAGTATCAATAAATGTTCCTGGCTATCAAAAATAGCAGACTTGAGAGGTCTGAGTACTACTGGATTATCTTTGGTATTACCCAGAGAAGAAACTGTTGACAGGACAAACTAAGATGACTATTTCTCTAACAGGACTTAATGTAGTATGTGTGTTAATACTCAGCTTATTGGTTTACTTTAATATATATTATGTATGTGACATAGTTCCTTTATGTTTTTTAGTGTTATATGCCTTATATATATATGAAATATAAATATATTTCACACTGCTAAGCATTGTAGAAAGCATAAATAATTAGAAATAAAAGATCTGGATAGGCCATACAGTTTCAGCATTGTTCCACCTGAAAATCTGCTGCATTGCTCAACTAAGCTAATTGAATGCTGGAATTATGTCTCCCCAAAGGGTAGCCTAAAAGTCCCACACTAAATGGGAACCTGGGTAGATCTTGTTAATAAGACACACAAACCAAAAAGCTGTCTGAAATTCACTTTGTCTTTGCATTCCTAAAATAAAATGGTTGCTGCCATGTCTCACTTCAGACTTTTTATTTCAGTAAAAACTGCTGCATTTTGTATGCCTTCAAAATGAAAATATATAATATTTTCTTCCTGGCCTGTTTATTGTGGTTTATGTCTAAATTGTGCTTGGCAACACCTAAAGTTCCATATTTGGTTTTCATAAGTGCATGTGTTCTCTGGCTCAGGAGGCTGCTAGGAATTTAATGATAATAAAATATTGAAAATAGTGGCAGTAAAAGTGTTCTGACACCATATTAGATTCCATTGCAAATGCAAACCCTGGTACCACTGAGATCTGGAGGGATAAAGAGGGTACTTACGTTAATTCTCTTTTAATTAAGAACCTAATAGCCTAACAAGATGTCAGAATTTCACAAGTCACATATAGAGAATGGAAAGAGGACTAGGGTGGGTACATGAGTAGAGTGACTGGAGTGAAAAGGGATATGGTTACAGTGCTTAGAAAGCAATGAAATCTTGCAAATTTGAATGTGAAAATAACCACCTCTATATAGGGGCTCCCTGTCAAATACTGCAATACATTGTCAAAGAAGAAATTCTGTAGGCATGTTAGAAATACATATGCTCTTTCACCTTCATATCCAGCAGGTCCAGTGTTCACTCACCAGAGCTCCTTTTGTATGATTCCAGCTTTCATTGTGACAAAACCTCTTCTACGATATCATTTTAAAACCACAGATATAAAAAATAGTAAACCTTAAGCATTAAATCACTCATTAGAGATGATAGATAAAATCAGACCTTAGAACTAGATTGGGGTATGAGGAGAGAAGGGTGGCTGTTAGGAAGTCTAGATCACATACAAAATTTATCAGGTTAACTAATTTAGACTTTCGGATCATTGCAGGGCTGCTAGATAAAATCAAGCACTTCTTCTTTTTCCTTACTTTTTTCCCTGAACTCATTCACTAAGCCAAATAATATCTGGTAATCTACATGTGAGACTTCTTTCTTACGAGATTTTCCATGAGGAATGTAAAATTATCTTTAGTAATACAATCAATCATAAGTTATACAAAAAGAAAGAAACCTCAGCACTGCAGGACTTTTGGGCTTTAAGCTGATGAAAATTACTCCAGATTAGTTTGGCTTTGTATTGCACTGTGGTTTTTTTTCCACTGTAAAAATAACTGTAAAATAAAACATAATTCCTATTTGTTTCATAAACATTGCTTTATGGTATTTCTCTCTATATGGTATGCTGTGTTTGGTAAA
>VWYI01033461.1:0-13926 GCA_013399455.1 Anthoscopus minutus
GTTTAGCTAGTTCTAAACCCACAACAAGTCCTAATATGCAAATAGATAAAACTGACCTTTCCTTTTGGACAAAATTCATCAACCTGCCAATTCTTTCCATAAACCAATATAATAGCAAAGGACAGGGAAAATTTTGACTGTTTCTTCTATGAACTAGTAAATTTTTTCCAATTCCAGTTCCTTGAAAGATATTTCTAAAAAAATTATTAGTAGGAGAAGGGGGAATTTAAGAAACCTGTATGGAGAGATTGACAAAATAGGTGCTGTTTGAGGATGCCTTTCACCTATTCTGAAAATTTTCAGTTTTCTGTATAGGGGTAACAAGAAAGGTTTTCTGGACTGTTGGCACGGAAGATATATGCCTATATGCAATTTTTTATTCTCTGACATCCTCATTCTTTATTAAACAATCAAACTTCTGCCATTCTAGCATCATTAACTACCCACTTTTTGTGCTAGTGTCATTTGTCAGAGGCCTGGCTTCCTAAAAACATGTCACTTTCTTCCAGGATGGAAGAGCATGGATGTTAACAAATACAATGTTCTGTGACTTTTTGGAGCATTACAGGCAGAGATAAATGTTTACATGCTGTATTCAGGAAATGATGTGTCAACAATGCAGTGTGATTAACCTGTTCGGACAAACCAAGAACTGGTGTTCATACAGTTCAATACATGGTTTACTGCTGAATTGACAGCACTGTGTGGAGATGCTGTCTGTACTGTTTGATGAGCACTGTTATAAACCAAACCTTAATCCCAAATAACATGCAATCTAATGTGAAACAAAGACACCATAAGCTATCACAGTGAACAGCAGGCATGAAGGAGAAAATGTGACAAGAGCAAATCTGAATAGTTCTGTATAGTTTTGATGCAGTCTGAATGAGTTGTTTTCTCTTTAAATAAATAAATATGTAAATTCAATCTGTGTCAGACTGAGTTCACCTAGTAAGGTTAGTGACTGATTCCTTGCAGACCATGAAACTATGATGTATAGTTGCAAGGAATGAAAGCAGAATGTGATCTGGTATTGCCACAGGAACTAATACCAGGGAAGAGAAAAGGAAACTATTATGTACTGAAGCACAGAGTTGTGATCCCATTGAATACTTAGTCACTCAGGGGCTTACCACCATAGACCTGAAGGGAAATGCAAAAAAAATTGATTAAACAGAAAGATTATAGTTGTGAAGGGCACTGAAGGTGCAAATGAGACATTTGCATATGATGCTATGGAAAATGAGGAGATCATAAAGACATTCAGATAGGAATAATACAGAGTGACAAGCAAAAAGGATGTTCTTAGGTGATGCATTTTGAAGGGACTGAAAAGTTCCAACTTTTATAATGACATGTTAGTGGTGAGTACTTTGAAGGTCAAAGCAACATTTTTATCTGTGAACCTTTTGATGCCCATGAATTATCCTCAAACCAACAAATTCACTAGGGTTAAAATAAATATCCTCAAGGTCAGCACACTGCAAATAGAATAACATACAGACTTTTTTGGCTAATATGATCCCAAATTAGGACATTATGCAATCTATAAGAGACTGCATACTTAATGCAGTGGAGAGAAAAACAGATTTAATTTTTACATGATTAAATAAAGTCAAAATAAAACTGCTTTAGAGGAGTAAATAAATGATTCATTACTTTCTGTCTGTTATTTGTCAAAAGGCCAGGGAGATAATGACTTTGGATCTTCCTGCAAGGACCATCAGTGGTTTTGGCAGCTATCATGTTCAGAGCTCGGCTTTGTTTCAATAGATACATGTGACAGCTGTATTTGTGAGTAGTGCAGCCCTGTAGGAGTAGATCTAAAGCACAGAACAGCCACTGAAGAGGATTCAATGCCCATGTGACAAGTATGCCAGGAGAAATTATTTCAGGCTCTGAAATGTGGCCTGGTCCAGTGTTTCCATTGTCCACCAGCAACCTGAACACATTGGGTGTGCTCCTGAACTACCACTTCTGTCTTAGTCACTCACTTCAGTCCTGAAAGAAACCAAATTAATGTATTTTTTTAACAGCTTAGTGATATGAGCCAAAACACTGAGTGATCTAGAGGTCTGAGTCAAAAGTCTACCCAAGGTTTGTACCAAAGAAATGGGCACACATGTACAGAGATTCATTAGGGATGGAATCTGGCCCTCACTCCCTGGCAGAAGCTTTATGTCCTTCCCTATAGCTCCTTCAGCTTGCAAAATCTGGATAGCATGATAGCCCTTCTATTAAAACTCCTCTAGGCACAAGCTGTAGGCAGATCTCCTTGTTCCCTTATAATATGTTGTTATTATTAATGCTAATTTCACCATTCCTGCACATGCTTGATGAAATTATTAAAAGAACCTTATAGACACTAGCCAGGAAACACTAATTTTGGAAATAATTTAGAACTCTCTGGAGATAAGCAGAAGCATGATAGACAGCATTATGCTACCAGAACTGGAAATCTGAGTGAAAAAGATTAAGGGCCAAATACTTCTTTTTAAACAAAACTTCTTTTTGAGAATGGTAAGGGAAAGGAATAGTAAGAACACAATTTCAGTTTCACACAGGTATAAAAATTAAATTCCAATTGCAACATTTGTATGATTACAAATTTAATCAAGTGATAAGTGATGAATATTAGTTTCATCCAGATGGTTCCTATCACTGGATAGTAAGGAAACACAGAATACAATACAGGACTAGAAGAAGAATATTCTCTAAAAGCAGTGACAGGATGGGGTTACATGCTTATATTACCTGGATTGTTAATTCATGAGGTAAAGAAAGAAAGTCTCTTTTAAGGAAGTCTCCATTCTTCATTCCTGGTGGGACAAGGCTGTAGAAGCATCCCTCAGTAGTGTCCTCTTTCTGTCCTTCAGGCTCTGTATCATGTCTCTCCATGTTCAAAGTCCTACTGGATGCTACAGCACTGTTCAGATAGAAGTTCACAAGATATTATTCATTTTAACAGGAATTGGGAGAACTGAATTAAAATTTGGGGTAGAAGAATTCTTTGAAATATGTGCAATTTGCTCAGTGTCAGTGTGAACTGTTGTATCCTGCTGATGGAGTCTGGATCAAGAGCTATCAGACAGTGTGGCCCATTAAGTCCTTTGGTTTTTTTCTGCTTCTGTGCCTCACAGAATTAAAAATCTTTTCATTATAAGGAAGCAAAGCTATCTGCAAGGACCTGGACAAGCTCAAGAAGGTGATCCATGAGAGCCTCATGAAGTTCAAAAAGTTCAAGAGCATGATGCTGGACTGGGGTTGGGACAATCCCAGACATGGCTATAGACTGGAAGAAGACCTCATTGAGAGTGGTCCTGCAGAGAAGGACTTGTGGGTTCCTCTGGATGAAAAACTGGACTTGAGCTGTTATAAAGGAGGAGAGTGGAGTTTTATTATTGAGTATTCGATACAATCCACATCACTGCATGCGGCAGAGGGAGGTGTGGTTTGGCAGGAAAGGCAAAGGGGCTGGAAGCAGAAGATAAATTACTCTCTTTTGGCCAGGGCTGGAGGAAGGATGGAGGGCAGGGCTGAGGGCAGGGCTCCTGCTTTGGAGAGATGCTGCGATGCCCACACCACCAATGATGCTGGCATCCCCCACGGCGGCAAGCCAGTGTACCAGCAGCACAATTCCTGACTCAAATGAAAAAGATTGCCAGGTTTTGCTTTGCCCCTGTTCTCCATGGTTTGCCAGATCTTGTAAAGGCATTAAATCCTGTGAAATCTTGTGTCACATTTTTTCTATTTATTTTCTCTCAGCCCACTTGGTTCAGCACCACGGCCCTCTGCCATCCTAGTTTTGCTATAGGGGGGCCCAGGTTATAGTTTGCCTCTGATGGTTAAGCCATTTATCTCTCTTGTATAATTTTCTTTCTATTGCTGTGTTTATTGCTATTTTGTGTAGTAAATTGTCACTCTAATATATAATTGCTCTGAGATTTTTGGGCTTCTCCTCCACTATCAAAAGAGGGTTGTTTGAGTGGTTTTAAGTTGAGCCAACAGCATGCGTTCACAGCCCAGAATGAAAACTGCATGGTGGATTGCACCAAAAGAAGTGTGACCAGCTGGTCAAGAGAGATGATTCTGGTCATCTGCTCTGACCTTTGAGTCCCCACCTGGAGTGCTGCATCCAGCTCTGGGGTCCTAAGCACAGGAAAGATGCAGACCTCTTGGGGCAGGCCCAGAAGAGGCCCATGCAGATGATCAAAGGGCTGGACTGCCTCTCCTGTAAAGACAGGCTGGGAGAGCTGGGGTTGGTCAGTCTGGGGAAGAGAAGGCTTTGAGGCTTAAGTAGCCTTCTGACACCTACATGTGACTTAGAAGAAAGAGGGAAAGTGACCCTTCTGCAAGGATTGATAGTGCTATGTCAGGGTGGAACAGATTTAAACTAAAAGCTTAGAGGTTTACTTTAGGCATCAGCAAGAAATTCTTTACTCAGAGGGTGATGAGATGCTGGAACAGATTGTCCCAGGAAGCTGTGGATGTCCTATCACGGGAAGTGTCCAAGGTCAGTTTGTATGGGGCTGTGAGCAGCTTGGACTAATGGAAGGTGTCCCTGCCCAGGGTAGGAATATTGGTCTAGGTTATCTTTAAGGTACTTACCAAAGCGGGCTATTCTTTGATATTGTGATGAATTATGGATTTTCTTCGTTCTGACTTCAAGTTTATGTAAATTCTAGTCCTGAGATTATGTTACTTTTCCTTTATACTTTCATATACACTTTCATTTAAAATATTATGATGACTTATTTTAATGATATGAAACAAGACTTACTGTTGCTTTCTTTCCTTGACAGCCTTTAGTTTTCCCCTGGCACAGTATCACTTTATTCCTTTACTGAATAGTCTGTGATAAGCACTAAAAATTCAAATAAAACAGAATAGGATAACACAAAGAAAAAAAGTAGATTTTACTTTTATCTTCCTCGTTGTACTCCTGCTCTTTCCACCTTCCATTTTAGCATCTCCTTGCTATTCAGCCATTCTGTCTCTGTTTTTCTCTCAGCCCTGTTAATAATCTTCAGCTCATCTCTCTCTCCTTTACACAGCACTGCTTTTTATCTCCTTGGTATTGCTTGATCCCAGTGTTGTAATAAAGCTCATCTAGGCTGATGAATTAAAGCATTAGTACATCTGACTGATGTTTACTCTCAAATAAAGTTATTTCTCCCACTTGCCCTTGCCACCATACCCTCTGCTTTTCCAATTAATCGAGGCTTAGCTTGGTATGGTTCTACCCTTTCTTTGTGAATGTAAACTGGTAGTTTAAAGATATTCACAGCCTCAGAGTTTTAAAGAAGTTTTAATTTAGCTTTTATTAGGTGCTGGGCAGCATAGTGCCAGACTGTGTACACAGTTAAACAACAAGAGCTCTCTCAGGGGAGTATATTGTTGCAAGCTTCGACATCTATATGCAAATTAGACTTTGCATATTTGCTATCAGTTACAACAGAAATTTTCCACACAGGCAAGCCATTTTTTTCTTTATCTATCTGAAAAATGACAAGCCCTGAAGACAATACTCTGATCTCACTGGATGCAAAATTTAGAGAAATTGTATTGGGTTCAGAGATTTTTTAAGAGGCAGGCTAACCTAAAGCAGGGTTATATTACAGTTGCATAATATTGCTGGAAAAAGAAGGGAGAATGATGAAGTCTTGCATCAGTATTGAAAGGAAATGATATAAAAAGACTTGTGCTATTTATCGTGGGGAGAATGAATCCTATACAAAGAATGTGTCCATAAAATTTCTTAGGACTCTAAAATGTATCAGGTACCTTCTTCTAAAGGCTGTCCTAAACATTTTTTCTGTAGACCTTGTGGATTACTGAAGCTGAATCCCAGCAAAGGTCACCCATGCTAAACAATGCTTACTTGACTGGTTTCCCTTGGAGGCTGAGCAGAAAAGCTGTATTGCAGAGTTCTGCCCTCCTCAGTTGCTTCAGAAAAGGTAAGTTCAGTTTCAAATAAATAATGATAATAAATTATAGCAAATGGTAAGTTTAGTTTTAAATAAATATCCTTTGACTTTCATGCTACAAATGAACTGTTGAAATTGACATCTCAGACTTTTGTGAAAGCTATCCATAGTACTCACCCTGTATGGGCCCAATGCAATATGGAATAGGCATTGGTCTGTCATGCACCATATTTAGAGGTTAGTAGAGCTGCTTTTGTATTTTACTTTGTGTTTCCCTGTTTTGACAGTGTTTCTCATTTTGGTTGTTTATTTTGTTTTTTCCTAGCTCTGTCCAATTTAAGCAACAGAATAGTCACATCTTGTAAAATGTAATCACCTTTTTTCATGTGGGGCAATGATGCACAAAAATAATTTTAATGATAAATAGATCCCAATTATGAACAATGACTTCCCAGCAATTTAAGAAGAAAGTGGTTCCAGCGCTTAAATTCATAAAGGAGCAGTGCCTTTCAATATTTGATTACTGAGGACTGCATCAATGTTTATTTATTGTATTGAGCAACATCTTAGCATTTCTTTTAAAGTGAAAAAAAACGCCAATTGATATCTTACCCATCTTCTGCTTTCTCCCTGCAGATATTGTATATCCAGTGGGGTGTTTCAGAGTTTGCTGTGAGCAGGGTGTCACCTTGTAGCTGGGTCAGAAAAAGAGGGTAGATAGGGGACATAAGGAAAAATACACGAGCATGAAATGAAAAATTGAAGATGTTGAAGGATAAGGAGATTGTGTGCAGGATGGGCCAAGAAGTGGATGCAAACATACCCACTTTACTGACCAGGAGATATGCACTCTGATTCTTTGATGTGGGAGCATGTTGGGTTAGTAATCACAGGCATATGGATACTTATAGCTCCAGCTAATGTTTAGGACATCTACTTAATCCTTGGCTACAATGTGATCCTGCAAGACACATGTTAGACACATGGCAGGGAGGTTTGCTCCATGCTGCAGGATTGAGACAGTCAATGCACGTATAGAATGTGTTTGGGTTAGAGTGTGGACTCAGACATTCACTCAAAACAAAATACAGATGTGCTATGTATTGTGTTGGCTCATAAAAGGTAACGTCCTACTTTGACAGAGAAATGTTTTGATTGAAATGTGCCTATAAATAACCCTGTTGGAATAAGAAGCAGCTCTGAACTGCCCTGGCTCTGGCTCCATATCCAGTCTTCCAGTGTTTGAGGATTGCAGAGTGCATGAACTTGAGTCCATCTACCATCAATGAAAACTTTTGTGTAGCTATAATGCCTAGCTCCAGATAAACAGCCTGAAGCTGCCTCTTGTGGCTATTTTCCTGGGAAGCTTTTGTTTGCTCTGCAAGGTGTATGATTGACATTGAGCCTTATTTCTAAATGGGCCTGTCCTTTTGCACAGATGTGTGCATTCCAACTGATAGTTATCCACAGAGAGTATCAGAATGTAGCTAATTATGTGATATTTTATACTTCAAGACAGTTTTGGTAACTTCCTGAAGCTACTACTAGCCTGATGAGAAGAGCCTGCTCTACTCTATCCATGACATCCACTTAGAAACTTCCCCATTCAATGGCCAGTTTTTTACTTGAAAACCCTTGAAGGATCCATTTTCCCAGTCATGTATCACCATATTATTATTGAGTAGGAGACTTAAAAACCTCTTTTACATATTAATTTAAACAGTTTAGTTAAGACACGGTGCTACTGAATTGTGCGCTTCCCTATGCAAGTGTCCACTCTTATCCTGCTGTTTGTTTTTCTGCCCAAATGGCAAGCCCATTTAAATTGGCTACAGTGTGGTGACTTAGAAGATGTAAGTGCACTTTGGCTTTACAGTTTGTGTTTATGAAATACACGTACACAGTGTCATACGCAAAGCCCTCTCTGTAATGCATCTTGGGATGAGAAGGTGAAGTGACATTCACAGTTTTGACTGTGAACAGATTGTTGGCTAGGAGGTGTTAGAACTAGGAACATTTTCATCTGCACTTACACTGGGAGAAAAAGGAGCAATAATATTTTGGGTGCAGAGCAAGGAATTGGTCTGAAGACGCAGCCTTCTGCCAAGCACAGGGTCAAGGAGAACCATACAGGTAGTTAACAAAGGGTGTTGGTGAGAATGTCCTGCTCTTCTGACAGAGACATCCTTTTCAATTGTTGATATGAATATATGAACAATATATGAAGAAGAATCTGCACATCACGATTTGTCTTAAAATCCTTGTACCTGACAGACAGAAGGAATAACAGTGTGCAGTGAATTTGAGGAAAAGGGTGACATCAGAACCTAACACATTTCTTTAGGTCTGTGTATTTTGTGTAAAAATCTGTTCATTGCATTCTTCAGATGGCAGGCATCTGAGAAAGAGCATACACAGAGGGAGAGCTGTAGAAGTGTCTAAGCACTTATGCAGTCTGCCCAGGATGTGTACGTGCTCTAACAGCAGTTCATAATTGTTTTACGGAGCAGCTGAGCCTAGGGATACCCAAGAAGGCAAAAAAATAGAACATTTCCGCAGAAAAAATATTTTTCTTTTGCTTACAGGTACAGAATAGTAAAACCTAAGCATGGGAGCAGTGAAAGTCTGCCTCAGAGACTTTAATCAGAGTTGCAAAGGGCTCTGTCATGTCATGTTTGAGCAAGGCTGAACTCTGTGATGCCCTGATTTCAGTCAGAGGTTTGCAAAATACAAATGATGGATAGTGTGAGAGTCTCCTGGAGCAGCTGGTGACTGTCAGAAAGCTGGATTACACAACATCTACTATATTTGTCTCTAGAGCAACATCTGGAAAATGGGTACCCAGACAACAGAGTAGGTAGAATGAGTGGATACAATGCCTCATTTGGAGAATGCTTTTGCTGTTACCCAATTCAAATTTAAATGTAAACTCCAAACTTAAATCCTACTGGTAGAAACAAAAAGAAGCACCTCTTCAGCAGAGCTGGGAGATATTTTTATCCTTGTTTTCAGAGAAAGCATGATAGCTCTTTTTTTTCACTGCTTTTCCTCCTGCCATTTTTCCTTGGTATTTTGTGAGATTATGTTGATTTCATGTTGTTGTGACACCAGGCATCAAGCACTTGCACAGCTGGACACCCTCTCCCTTCTATCATCTTCATTCTAGTTCACAACAATACACTAGAGAAATATTCTGTGCGTAAATTCAAGGCAGAATTATCTTTCTTTTCCTTGAGTGCCACAGGTAGGAAACTGTATCAGAGGGAGGTAATCTGGCAAAAAAAGCAAACACTGTCTTTTACCAAGGTAGGTTTCTGGCTGAGTGCACACAAGTGAATACTGAGAGGGAGAAAGGAGTATTTCCATCATGTTTATCTCCTTTAAGACAGTTGGGTCTGATTCATATGTTCTGCTACGCTTCTGGAGATGTCAATCCAACAGCATGGAGATGGGGAAGGGGCACCCCAGGAAATCAAAGCAAACTCAATTATCTATCTGCTGACAATGACAAAACCATTTCATTCCTCGGCTCTTCACAGAATGTGAGGGGGGAAAGATTAAAAGCGTGAACATTTTTAATGAGTGCAATTATTGAATCATCAGTCACACAGTCCATCTGCTTCCAAGTGTTCCAGTGACTAGAGAAAGACTAAAATACTGCATTGCCTTTTGCATTCTTATAGTCATATAAATATTCTTTAAGAAAAAGCCAATCATATTCATATATCATAGCCATCATTTCAAATAACATGCTGCTCCCCTTTCACTTACTTCATTTTATTAATCACTAATTTTGAGTTTTGACACCATGATGGTGGAAATATCTTGGCAGATGCATGGCTAACAGCTAATCCCATGACATTAAATACAGAATCATGTAATATTCAATTCAAGAGATAAACTAATGTAAAATTTATCTCAAAGGTCCCATTTAGTCTGGAGGTGAGTGAGCAGAATAAACTTCCCTCCGCAGTAAGAAAAAAAAAGAGAGGCTGTGTTGGATTTAAAATTCCTTTCTCACAGTGTTATCAATCCACTTGGTACACAGATCTGAGTATGAAAGCATGTCAGGAAAGAGCCAAAACTTGCTCAATAGAATTTGAAAACCTTTGCAAATAGTCAGAACAGATAGAGGAGGAAAGGTTCAGATAAATGCCTGAACCTGAGAAACAGCGACAGAACTATAAATCTGTTTTGGCTGTGGTATCCTAAAATCTATCCCAGAATGGCACGGAAAGTAGAGATTTGGATCTGAAACTACTAGGAGGCTTTTCTATGTGCTAACTTATTATTATGTTGGGATTTGTGCTACAAGCATGTGGTAGAATGAAAAGGACGATTTTGTGCAAGAAATGTTTTCTGGAATTGCAAATAAATGCCATATTCTGCAGAGATGTTCTTTGTCTACCTCTTTTCAGCTTTCCTCTGCAATACCCAGCTGAGAATTGCCCAGATACAGTAATGTGCAGAACTATGAGACATATTATTTGAGAAATCTCTGACTTTGCCACAGGCATCAACATCAGAAGATTCTAAGGTCTGAACTCTAAAAATCTTACTTCATATTGGGTGTTGCAAACAATATACAATAGGTTTTTTGTAGATAGCTCAACATAACAAAATAACACTTTTTGTTCCCTTCTTATATCAGGAAATACAATTTTTTGTAATACAGCACGCTCTGAAAACAAAGTTTAATCTCAAAGTATGAAAGTCTCAGCAAATGATGCAAATTATTTGGTCCAATAAATTAGACATTTTGAATTATGTGTTGAGTCTAGTATAACATTAATACCAGTATTTGAGCTAAATCCACGAGGATTTTATGAGTGTTGGTGAAATCTCATTATGCTTTTTTTTCTGGTGTGATAGGGTGAGCTATTGTTTCAAGTTTCATATTTTATATTATTAAATTATTTGTACCCCATAAAATAATTATTCATTATATTTTCAGATTAAAAATGTATCTACTCAGCCAAGATCAAAGAAACAAGCAATGAGCCATAATGGAATCATGGCATCCAGGTTTTGCCTTTTCATTATGGTACTTACTTTTTACTTTTCTCCCAGTGTCACAACAATTTTTGCTATCAGTTAAAAAAACCCAAAACATTAAATAAATATATTAGCCCTGAATTGGTAATTTGTTCTCATTGTAGGAACGAATTAGATACTGGGTTATTTTTTTTTTCAGTTTTAAGTATGGGGACTCAATGAACCACATCTCTGTGAAGGAGTGTGGCTCCAAGATTGCAGTTCCATGCTTTAGTAATTTAAAAGCAATTGGATATCTCTTGCATCTCTAAGAAAACAATCAGTGACATGTAGATTATTGTTAGAATCCAGTGACTGAATTGATTAGGGGTGGGGTTTTTTTGTTGTTTTTTGTTTGAGGTTTTTTGGTTGGTTGATTGGTTGGTTTCTTTGTTTGCTTTGTTTTGGTTTAGTTCAGTTTTTTTGCTTTCTGTTTTATTTTGGTTTTTTTTGGGGTTTGTGTGTGTGTGTGTTTGGTTGGTTTTGGTTTTGGTTTTTGGGTTTTGGTTTTGTTTTTGTTTTAATCTATCCCCTAAATTTTGACAGCTCTGCTTAATGACTGACAGTAAATGGAGTTTGTGCTGCGTCAGGTTTTCAGGAAAGGGCTCTGGTAAGGAAGATTTGGCTTATAACATTGCAACTGAACATCCTGATCCAGTAGACATTCAGAGCAGTAAATAACATTGCAACAGGGGCTTATACCTTTCATTTCAATGAGAGCTCTTTCTCGCATGTATGTTTAATTTCCAAAGTGCCAATCTTGCTCCCGTAGTTTCCTGAGAATCGTCTAGGCAGCTATCTCTTCAGTAAGCAAGGGAAAAAGTAATTTAATGCTTCTTTGTGTATTAATAAATTTATTCTTGGAACAATAATTATTTTATACTTGCATCCTACCCACAGATTAGTTAAATGCCTCACAAAAAAGCATGGAGATTTTACCTTCAATAAGCTTGAAGTCTGGAACAAAAGGAATTCATAGAGGAAGAGATGGAACAGAGTGACACATAATATCCTCTGACAAGGCAAAAACAAAATGGTAAAGCTTGATTTAGCTGTTATGTTTTTTGTAGTCTTCAGGGCAGACTACAGGATAAGGCTTTTCAGGATGAATTTGACTGAGATGAATGTGGGGCCTTGGCAAATTGGTTTGGGGACACAGTTCAAGGAATTAAAAGCAGAGGAGAGATGTACGAAGGGATGATTTGGAGGTCTGTGTGATAAAAAACAGAGAAAGGTAAAAATGGCAGAAGTGTTACACATCTCAACGTCCAGGGGCATGGCCAAAAATTTGAATTCTGCAGAATTCATCTCTAAATTAGAACAGAAAAAAACTTCCTATTCTGATAAATAAAACAGGATGGTTTTAAGTGAGGAACATGAATCTGCTGGAAGTAAAACACGTGTGAAGAACATAGCAGGAACTATCAGGTCAAACCAGGCAAACACTTCCTGTAGAGAGACAGGCACCCTTCTGCCTGATGAGGGGAGAGCTGCAGCAGGACACCACTGCTGTTACTCAGGAGGGAAGAGAAAAGAGGACAGACACAGAAAGCAACAGCAGATAGTGAAGCTGTTGACACCAAAATAGAGAGGGGAGTTTTCTGAAGGAAGCACACTGAGAAGCTGAGTTTCAAACCAGCCTGATTTCAAGATCTCAGCAAACAATTTAAAATGGTATGTTCATTGAGGCAAGAATTAGAGGTCTGCATCATATTCAGGGAAGGAGAGGTAGAATTAAGAGTTACTATATTAAAAAAACAGGGACATTGAATTCTGCTTAGCAACTGAAATGAGATTCAGTTTTGATATGGATGGACTAATTGTTGGTCTTGTGACACAAACTAGAGTTCAGATATTGTCTTCAAATGTACTTAGAAATAGCAGTAGAACTGCACTGAGATTTAAAGATACTTTGACTAAAATTTCTAAAAGCTCATTAAGGACCACTGAAGTTAAAACCAAAAGCAAAGCATTGTCTTTCAAAACAGTTGTGGGAATGTTCAGAAGCAGTAATAGCTGCTGACTATTTTAAGTGATAATTTAAGACAGTTTTACAACTTTGCATCTCAGAGCACTGGGCCAAATAGAGGTCAGTGCTTTATGAAAATATTCTTGTGATGAAATTTGGCCCAAAGAGCTTGAAGACTGAAATACAAGACGAACTGTATATGTGAGGCAGGAAGTCTACCCTCAATTTGTAAGGAAAGCTAACAAAATTAGAAGGATGAAATCCTGACCATATTGTATGCAGTTGCAGACTTCCTGTTGATGAACACAGTATGCAGGAGCTATTAGCAATCACAGGAATCACAGCTAATCTCCTGACTCACCATGATCACAGGCATATTTCTGTAGGCTGTCTGGCAAATGCAGGCAGCAATAACCTGATGTTAGCTCAGCCTCTTTAATACAACTTCCAGAATTTTTGTTCAACATACCACATTTGGTCCTGACAGGATTGCACCTCACACTGAGTTCAGAACTTAGTGTAATTAACTGTACTGGGGCTTTTTATCCAATTGAGTTTTCAATTAAAAAAAAAACAAAACAAGCATCCTCTTAAAAAAAACCTTGTTATCCAAAGTAAACTGCTAGGTACTTCTGGTAAAAAAGCCTCCAAACAACAAAATGTTTACAAAGTCAGAGCAATGTACTGCTACTTAGAATATTTTCTACATAAGCTATCATCTGAAAGACATTCTGGATAGCCACCACCGAAAATTTTCAAAATAACATTTCTAGTTATCCTGGGACTATGCACAGTTTTACATGTTTTTAATTTCTGACTTTTTCAAATCAATGACCTTTTTTGAGCAAGAAAGCAGTAACTCACAATCCATATGTAGCCTCTACCACAGCAGTATATTTGATGGTAGAGTAATATTAATTGAAAAGGATGAGGCAGAAGCAAGAAAAAGAGGGGCCAAAAAAAACGAATGGGTTTTTTCAAAGTGTAAGGGAAGGA
>VWYI01033464.1:0-28003 GCA_013399455.1 Anthoscopus minutus
ACAAAAAGAGGTTGATTTGTCAGAGTTTGTTGTGAGATAATATCTCTTCCCCATATTGTGATGGGCTTCTGCACCACAAAGGGGCGAATGACCGCTATCTTTTCTTCTGGTCCTATGACAATAATAGCATCTTCACTCTGCAGGCACGGTGTCCGTCCTCCAATGCCTGAGAGGAAATTCACAGGCGTGACCAACTTCCAGTCTTTGGGCCAGAAGAGATGGGAAATCACTGTGACATCTGCACAAGTGTTCAGCATGCCTGTGATGGTAACTGTTTTGTTGCCAAGCATCAGGCTGCAGATGATCACAGGTTGATCACTGCCGACGTGTTTCACCCATGCGGCGTGAACATCCATGTCTTCCTTGCCAGACGGGGATTTCATCAGTGGCATGATTTGTTCTGCCAAATCCGACGGCAGGGTAATGGCCTTGGCTATGATAGTGTTTTTAGGAATGGCCAACGGAGAACATGTAGGTTGAACTAAAACTGTCAGCTCTTCGCTGTGGTTTGCAGAAACAATCGAAGGATAAACAATGAGGCCTAGGATATAACTTCTATTTTTGCCTATTATTAAAAAGTCTTGCCATTTCCAAGACGTTCCAGTGATCCCTGTGGGTATTACTGCATGGTCAGTATTTAAGAAACATATCAATTTGGAAGCTGCCAATTGGCACTGTGCCCCGGGTGGCAACAATTCTGGGTCACTAGGGAAAAGGTAGATGGTCTTGATGATGGAATCTGATTGACACTCCCTGATAGTTGTGTTCCGTGAGGGACTTCGGGTTGAATCATTGCCACCACTTCTGTCGTCATGCACTGGCGTGCTGCGTTCTTGTTTGAGTTTCCCAGAATTGGTAGAGTTGTTCCTTCTACAGTTGTCCTTTGAATAACATTGATCTGCAAAATGCTTTCCTCTTCTGCATCTTGGACAAAGGCCTGGTGCTTTTGTGATTTTGGCAGAACTGCAGCAATTCTTTTTGATATGACCATGCTTTCCGCATTTGAAACATGGTCGCTTGTCAAATGCCATCACTTCTGTTGAATCCTTCTGTCTCAAGACTGGAGTGAGAGCTTCAAATGTCTTTGAGATCATTTTTTCAAGTCTTTCTTCCAAGTGTCTGAAGTGAAACAAGATGTTGTGGAGTGCCCACCTTACTACATGCCTCTATCATTTGAGTCAGTGTTGGCTCATCAGGCAAAGCACTGATTATTCTTTTCCACTATGCATTTGCATAGGCAAGATTTTGAATCATATACGGCTTCATCAATTCATCATTCGTCTATCCACTGCTTGTGTGATACAATTGACGAAGGATGTGAAGAGTTCGGAAGGACCTTGTTTAATCTGTGTGTAGATTCCTGTTGGTGTGCCACTGGGTGGCACTTGAAAAATTGCCCTTCTTGCAACTTCTTTGATGTCTGCAAGGACTTGTTAAGGCGATTCCGCTGCCTGATCTTCATGTTTATCAAAAGGCTCATCTCCTGCCAAATGAGGCAGCGTGATGCTAGCATGTGGTCCTTCTGCATAAAATTGTTTCTCAGTTGAAGGAGAGCTCTTTACCATTTCATGTCCCACAGTAGAAGCTGTGATTCTGTGAAGATTGTGGAGACTACAGTTTTGCAGTCGAAAGGCACTAAGTCATAGTTATTAAATGTACCTTTTAATAATTGTTTGAAATATAGAGATCCCAAACCATTGTCCTTCACTGCAGTCATCAATTCTTTCACTACATCATATGTCAAAGATTCCCATCTAGGATTTACACTTCTTGCATACCTCACTGACATGATTATACTGTCTGTGTCTGCTCTATCAAAGTTCTTCTGTTTCAATGTTATATTTCTGATGTCTGCCCAACCAGTTGGCTTTGGCTCAGTTGTTGTAGATTTCTTGAAAGGGAGCAAGTCCATTGAGGCATTTCGTGAATCTGTGTTTTCTTCAACTTCTTTTTTGATAGTTGTCTTTATATCTTGAGTTGTTGCTTTTTTGTTTGCTTTAGGTTTCTTTAATTGTTTGCACTCAGTGAGTGAAGCTGTTTCAGGTTTGCTCTCTTCTGGTGTAGAAAATGAAACTTGAGAAACACGTGCAGTATAGTAGAATTCTTGAGCACATACTCGAAAACAAAAATACAATTGCTTGACAAGGTCCTTTAAAAATGGTATTTAAAGTAAATTGAGTGATGTGAGTGGTTGTTGTTGTTGTTGTCCCAGAAGGAGGATATTTGGAGTATATACTGGTGTAGTGGAAAGGGGCGTTGGAAATTGCGAAGCTGGCGTTCTTTCTGTAGCTGCAAGAGAAATCATGTCTTCATCACTGCTGTAGATGGTGAAGATTTTTCTTCTGATATGTCCATGGATGATTGAGCAATACTCTGTTGAGGCTTGTTTGAGAGTTGTGCTTCAGTATCTGTGCTTTCTGGAGAAGTGTCCTTGGAAGTTGAGAAAAAATCCTGTTTTGCTTTTGTTTTTTGCCCGCGAAAGCTGCTAAAAATCTTTCCTGCTGTGCTTGTGTTGACGGGAAGCATGCGGAGGCTGGCTTGGCTGCATTTGTGCGGTGTGCCCACAAGGTGGCGCTATCGCTGGAGGCTGTGCCATGAACTGCAGTGGGACACCTTGATCGGGATCGGAGACAGATACCAGGACCTGCTCTTTTTTCCGACGCCGTGTCGTTCTGCCTGAACTGAGGTGCTGCTGGAAAGCCGCGGCCGGGAGTAGCTGCCAAGGAACTGCATCAGAACTGGCTGTGCTCCCAGGCACGGAGATGTGAGCGACAGCGGGCAGAGGCAGCCATGGGAGGAGCGATCCCGCCGATGCCTGCGTGGACTGGGACCGCCTGGACTGTGCCGTTTTTTGCAGTTCCGGGTTCGCGGTTCGCTTTGTGGATTGCGCGAGGGGTGTGGGCTGGGCTTGAGGCTGACTGACGGGCCGTGCCCATGTCCATGGGGCGGTGACGTCAAAGCTGACCAGTCCGAGCGCTGCACCCTCCCCCTCGGCCTGCGATTCGATCGCGGCAAAGGAGGGGGCAGAGACAGGGACCGCCTGCCCTGAGCCCGCCCCGACAGGGGGTATGGGCTCTGCCAAACGACGTGGCGTCAGTTTCAGGACTGGGACAGAGGCTGGGGCTGTGGGTGGGATTCCGGGTGGCGCGGATGTTTTTGGCTCCACCCCAGGGACCGAAGCAACAGCCTGAGACGCTGCTGGAGGTGCAGAAATGAAGGGGGAGTGGGAAAGCTCGCCTTTGTCATGTTCCTCCTCTTCCCAGAGTTCGTTCACGCTCCCGAACATGGAGGTTTGATCCCCTTCTTACGCCACCCCCTGGGCCCGCATGACTCACGTATGGTCAGGCTGACGGGAATTAACTCCAAGAGAATCAAACCCTCTTTCCTTTCTGAACTGAGAGGCATCTTGAGTTTTGAAATGGCTCCCAATGCCTGTTTTGAGGACTGCCCTCTGAAACAAATACGTCTCCCTAGTCCTCAGGGGGCTCAGGTGACTCAGAATGTATCATCTTGTTCTGAGTCAGAACCTGAAGCAGCCTCCTCCTGGACTGTGGGAACTGAACCTACTCTCCCTGGATGTTCTGGTACATTTTCACATCCTTCCAAAGCACCTTCTGCATGTGTTTTGCGACTTTTTATATGATGTAGGTTTTCCAACACTGCTCTGGACACCACGAGCAAATGCTGTGCCTTGATATCTTTCAAGGTTGCTTTATTGTAAAGTTTAATACTAATTTCCTCCCATAAATCTGGGTAAAATATACTGTGTACTGTACCGTTGGGCAATTCCTGCCGCACCCATAACAATAGGGTCTCCAATTCCTTTCTAGAAATTGGCACTGGATGCTATTTCAGCACTGCCTCTAAACTAGTAACCACCTCTGCTTCTGATTTTGAGAGAGTAGTACCCTTTTTTTTTTTTGTTGCCCCTTTTTTGAAATGCTCACCCGACCCGGGAAAAGGTGATGCTCTCTAGTCTCGGTCCTTTTCTCTGCTGTCCGGCTGCAGATCAGAGAAGGCCGAAACATTGGTGCCACAGGTCGTTGGAGAAGGCCGAGAGCCGAGAAAATAGATGACTTCTTTCACCCTCTGGAGTTTTCCTGCAGGTCACTGGGTCTGGCTTTTGTCCAAGGGCTTCTTGCTGGCCAGCGATGACTGTTTTTCAGTCCTCCCTGTCTCCTTTTTTCTTTTGCCTGAACTGGAGCACATGGGGCACCAGATGTGTTATTCCCACCATGTAGGGTGGCCTAACTAGGCCAACCCCCTGAGTTGTTCTTGTTTCTGGTTTTATGAATGAAGCAGAGGAACTTCTTTTCAGTCTTCAGGGATTGTTTATTATATCTTATCACAAGTTCTGAGCCATAGATGGTACAGGTTCTGCTCTCTTGCAAACACGAGGTGATTCTGCCCTCAAGGAGACAAAATGTCCCTTTAGATACAAAACAAACAATCTAATTATTTAACACTACGTATTCTAAACGTCTATTGTTATTACTTTTCTACCAATAACTAGTTATCAATCTATTCACGTAACTTGACACTGCGGCAAACTTTACCCAATAAGATTGTGCTCTTAACACTGCAGAAAATGGAGTAAGTGAAGGAGAAGGGAAACTGAGGCAACGCCCACAATCCTCCATCTTGAGCCCTCACACCCATAGTATGTAAAACTTAAAAAATCCATTTTCAGTAAATAATAACTACTAACTACACTGCCATCTAATTCACACTTAGGCTGTTTCCAGCTCCTCAGAAAGCTTTGGAAAGTTTCTCCATGGACAGAGGTTGAAAGGAGTGCTTTCTTGAGGGTCAGGAGTCCTCAGGACAGGTAGAGAAATAGTCCCTCCGTTCTGGGGTCCCACAAAGCAGAAGCAAAACTGAAACCACTTTATGTTCACAGGCAATACCCTCCCCCAAGTGTGAGGTCAGACCACAGTGCTTGCGTGCAAACCATGCAACTTTTAAACAGCTGTTTGGCAGCGGCTAGGCTTCGCTGCGCCATGTAGAGCGGCCCTGGAGCAGCCCTGAAGGTTGGCACCGCCCGTGCTGGTGAAACCACCACTTGCGCAGGGTAAAGGCACGAACCGCAGTCCTCCCCGCTGCCCGCCCCGCTGCCGAAATTGCTGCGGAAAAGCCGCTGCTCCCGGAGCTGACTCTTTCTCCCCCCCACCTCCCACTGCTGCCACTCGGTTCTGCACTCTGCCGGAGCCCCGCAGCTCCCGAAATTGCGCCGCGGCCCCTGCCACCCCCTCCTACACGGGGCTTACCCTTTCCCTGTGCCGGAGAGCACCTCCCACCACTCGGGGCTCTCTCCAGGGTCCTGCTGATACCCACGGGGTATTCTCACCTCTCCTGGGGACTTGGATTGGCTGGAACACTGCAAGAAAGTCCTTTGTCCAGAGGTCAGTCTATCTTGGGCTGAACGGGCTTGCTGAACCTTGTGGTCCCGCTGTGCAAAAAATGGCAGACTTCCAAGGAGCTGATGGTCCAAACTTATAGAATCCACTCGTGGATAATCAGCTGTAACGTGGGTCTCAGACCCCGCAGGAGGCCACATGTTGGAGTGCCAGCTAAAGGGATGTTTCACGGGGGGACCTGGGGTCCAGTTCTGGCTAGCTTGGGACCCCAGGTTTTAACAACCTCTTTGAGGACAAATGCAAAAGGCGCTTTTTCCTTCGGGACCAAAAGTCCCACAGTTTATTGTAAAACAACTCACGTGGTGTCCAGGAGGAGAAAAAGAGGGGTCTCAGGGGTCCGGCCACTTGAGATAAACCCAGGAAGAGGGGGCAAGGAGCGGTCACTGCCAATGACACGCCTGATGGGAGGGACGAAGGGAGAAGGAAACTCAAGTAAACCCATCACCATGGTCTTGGAGGGAGAGGGGTGTGTGAGAAACAAACCATGTGATATAACAAAACCACCCAGTGCAAAATAATAACAAACTATTCAATGCAATACAACATACTACAACTGGGAGAAAACTTCTCAGGTGAAAGACTTATGAATGCAGAGTACAGGCCAAGCTTAGCTCAGTCCTTGGTGCCTGTGTAAAATACTGCCGGGTCAGAATGTTAGCTTTTAAATCCAAGTATTTTGATACAAATGTGTCAAATGGGAAGAATTCACCCATGCACTTTGACATACAGACATCTATAGTTCAATTAGGACAAAATTTGACAGTAGAACATTCTTCTAGCATTAATAACTGTTGTAGCTTGGTGTGACATGAGATGATCTTGCTAGTCATAACATGAAAGTTCCAAAGTCTTTTTCTACCTGGCAGAAGAAAAAGCCTGCCAGGTTTTTCAGCTCATGAATTTTGGGAGAGGAGTGAAGAGAATTGGAGAGGGCCTATGAACTGCCTTTGGCAATTACAAAATTAAATGGAGACACATGTCTTAGTTCTATATAGATTTTATCAGTGTACAGAATAGGCTATCAGACTGCATTTTCCACATTTTCACCAAATTTACACATCTTTTTGCAATTAACACATGGTTCAAAGACTGAAATAGAAAATCATTGATATTGTATGCTTATGTCATCTGGCATTCATCCATAATTTCTTCCCATATTGTCTAGGAAGAGCATTTGACAAGTCTTCAAAGGGTTAGTCCTGCAGGAGCTGTGTAAAGCAGATCCTGCAGACTCTTACATATATAGTCCTGGTTTAGTCAGATGATGATTAACAAGGATGGCTGATCCAAAACAACTGAAGTAATGTAATGTCTTTTTAATGATTTCATGCTGCTAGGCTGAAATATCTGATTTTGTGGCGTAATGCCTAAGAGTTGGTTGTCCATCCAACATCACAGGATCTTCAGCACTCCACCCAGCTGTGTTACAGGTGTGCAGGAAAATCTCTTGTACCTATAAGGGATCCTTCCACAAAAGTAGTGTCTAATGATGCAGGAACAATGAAAGACACAGTTTTTCTTAATGTCAGTAATATTGAGATTTTCAGTGTATGTTAGCTGGGAGAAATTATATATTGATTCCAAATCTTGATTATAGTTTTTCTAATAAACTTAGGTTTCTTACCAATTATAGTGATCCAGATGGTCTTATGTTCCTAAGCCTGTTGAGTCATATTTTTTTCTGTCAGAATCTACAAAATATCATAAAAATGAAGCCAAAGATGTCCATTGTTAGAAAAGCATCTACTCGTTAAAGTAGTGGCAAAGTTTAGCTTTTCAAAAAGAAACAAAGATTGTTTATGCATTATTGAATATTGTCATAATTAATATAACAATGCATTCCTACAAGCAGGAGAGAATTTCTGGAATGTAAAATTTTGATACCATGATGGTTTGTTAGCACTTAGCTAAAAGTTATGGCAAATATAAACAGGACCAGTCCTACATCTGCCATATATTGTCATAATTCAAGGTTTATGAAAGTCCATTGCGTTAACTGGCAAAGCATTACTGATGTGAATGTCTGCCTCACATAGTCTGGCACAGCAGCAAAACACTGGGCCAAGGCTCAGCCCAAAGTCCATTTTTCAGCTTTGCTGAAAATTACCTGCAAGAAATGATAATGTGCGTCTGCACAGTCACTCTTTTCTATGCCATTGTGAAACAAGGCATATCCAGGGGATGTACAGAAGTATTTGTGCAATTGTGAGACGCGTTGCTTAGGTTTAATCTAGATGTACAATGAAGCCAAGGTACAAAACGTGCAAAGAGATGTGGCCAACCTATGTGTTGTAAGCAAAAGCTATGACTCTGGCTACACTGCAGGTACTGCTGTCTGTAGCTGATGGAAGGCTTCCAGCCATATAGACTGTGCTGTCTCATGTGGCAAGTAGCACCTCACAAAGGCTGGGGCTCACAGTGTGGGGCAGGCATACAAAGTGAACTCCTCAGGAGTAACCCCTTTCCATATCAGGATGAGACAGGTGATATCTTTCCTATCCCATATGTCTGGTTTCCTTTGCAAAGAGCCGTGAGTGCAGGCAGGAAAGCAGCTGCAGCTTAGAACAGTAACACCTTGAACAAACACTGGATCAAGAACCGTGAGACACAAAAGAAATTAAAACAGTGAGATTGAAAGATTAAGGCTAATTTTAGCTGATGCTAAGACATTTGCCATCAGGTGTGTGCTTAGGTTTCTTGAAAGGTTGAACAAAAACAACACAAAAGATGTTCTCTCCTTGCCAGTCAGGGGTAACAGTAACTCCAGTGCCTCTGCCTGAGGTAAGTCATGCCTCTAGTACTCACTGTGTATGAGAAGGTTTAAATTACTTCAGTAAAAGTATTGGGAGAAGATTTAAAATTAAACAAAAAGAAATACTTTTTTTATGCTGCGTCGTGCAACAACATGGCCTGAGAATTACCAGTGCTTCTTCAGCCTGGAGTGCACAACAAAAATTTTGAGCAGATGAAAGACAAGGGTTGGATGGGTCTTTGTTTCGTTCTCCAAGAAAGGTTTATTCACTGAAGAGGGTCCAGGGACAAAGATAAACTTGGGTTGAGGGTCCAGGATTATACCTCGGGAAAAAGAGGTGGATCTGAGGGTCGAGGGCCAATTGGAGCAGTGAAAAATGGTGCAGAGGTGGGGATAGGGACAGGAACAACCAATAGAAAAACAGGGGTGGAGGACTGCAGCAAACTGGGGCCAATGGAGATTGAGGGAAGGGAGACCATTCTAGGGGATGTACATAAGTGGTAAACAGGGGCTGAATTGGGATGACATAAACCTCGTAAGCCAATAGAATACCAGAACCCAAAAGATATTAACATGTGGCTGAAAATGCCTATGGGAGGAAGGTCTTTCTCACCCTGACCTCAGGGGCGTTTCTCCTTGCATGTTTTGGCCCCTCCAGGGTTGAGATGTTTTGTTAATAGGCTCCTGGGCATCCACATTTTTACACATGACTACACTGAAGATTTCAATAATACTGTTTAGTGTCAGCTAAAGATTACCAGTGGGTCGATGAGAGCCTTGGAAAATCCATGAATGCATTAGAACCTGTCAGCTCTAGAAACTATTAAAAGAGGCCTTAAACAGCTCACAGAAATTGGTAAACTGCAACAGAAGTATATTACAGGGATTTTGCATTTGTTTATATTTGTCTTGTTTCTATGGTTAGAGCCAGAGCATTGAGTTAATGAACGTTTAAGAGTGTCTGAGATGTATTTGTTCACATCTGTGAGTATCAAAGCAGACACTTAAAATGGATGTTGAGAGGTTACCACAGTCGTGCTTTTTCCTAAGTTTGTTATTTAAAAACTCAGTTAAGGAAAACGTCACTTGGCTGAAAGGCATTTAGAATCTTTATTCTCAACCTTACCAGGAAAGATTTCCCAGAAAACTGATTTGCAGTACCTTGCTGCAGAGTATCACTTGAATATAGCTGGACCTTCATAGAACCAGTTCAAAACAAACAGCTGCACTGACTATACACCTCAGTAGTCTCTTTGCCTCTCTTTCCAGTGTGGGTTGCGACTGTTATATTCTAGACTCATCTACATAATGTGTTCTAATTTGCTAAGATGAATGTCATGACCACCACCATCAAAAGCCTTTCTGAAGTAAAATAATACAATAGCAATTTCTTTTCCTTTGTCTGCAGCATTTCTTACCCATTATGGAATAAAAGTGGATTATTCTGATATAATGTATTCTCAAATACTCATACACAAAATTACATTGTTTTTTACCCTCTGTGTGTTATCCTCCAGGTAGTCTGATAGTTGACTTGTTCCATTATTTCTGTTTCCAGAAGCAGAAGCTTTGGTGATTGGTTGCATTTTCTTCCTGTCCTTAAAGCTCTCCACATGTTTACTCTTCCCATTGGATGAAATGCCACGAGCATTATGTTGTCAAAAGTGATTTTTAATAGCTCTGAAATTTCATCAGCCTATTCAAGATGTGTCCTAAGACATAAAGGTGCCATCCTTGCCTTGGCACTGACCACTCCACTAACCAAGCTAATTAATAGAAGTCGTCAGCTGTCTGATGATGGAGAAAGTCTGTGGAGCCACACTGAGTTTCATTTATCCATGGACTGAGGTGTACCAAACAGAGGGTACTTTGGGAATGCCATCATTGCACCTTTAACTTTCAATATGTGCACTTTGCTATTCTGATCATCTGTGCTCTGTGCAACTGTAGTTCTAAGTGATTCTTTCTATCTGGTGAACGTTCTGGAAACTGACAGGCTAATTTGTACAATCAGATTGTACTCATATAAATAAGATTACACTAGGGTCTCGGGGGCAAGGAAAATTTGCAGTGTCTTTTGTGTTAATTTCTGTGCAGATAAAATTATTTTGATCCACTGCTTTGCCCAGGAAAATTATAATCTTGATATTTTACTCTCTCTGCTGCATATCTGAGCTTCTCAGACAATGAGAATGCTCATCAGTATTTGAATAAAATCTCATCTACTGTGTTAGTCTCCATCCTTGCTTGCTGTATTACTTAGCATGCCACAAAAACAGGCTTTTGTAGTGTTTGCTCCTTACTAACATTTGCCAAAAAAGATAATGCCAATTTCAAAATTGGGGTGATTTTTGGTATATTTTTTGGTGGAAGACAAGAATAGTTTTGTGTCTCTTAAATAATTTCTGTAATGAAAGAAAAAGAACAAGACCAACCCTTCAGCTGGCTATAAACAGTATTTGAGTTATAATAATGAATTGCGAAGGTGCAAGCTAGGGATTGTGAGACTGTTTGGACTGAACATGTTAGATATACGAGGACAATCCTTTGATTCTGTCAAGTTCTCACTCTAAGTTCCCTCCTGATAGCTGAGCAGATGTATGTAGATATTTGACTATTAGGTTTGACAGGAAAGGGAACTGAAATTGACTACTGGACTCTACAAGTACTGAGCATAACATAATTTTGGACACTGTCAGTGATCCTATTAAAAATCTGCAAGTATTGTTGAAGTCAATGTAGAATTTGTGATTTATTTTCCATCAAACACACACATGAAGTTATCTTCATAAAGTCAGTTTTGATAGTGAATGTAGAAGCATTTGAAGTGAAGACTGTTAAGATGACTGAACCTCCCCTGTAAATCACTGCTTTGGACACCTTTCTCTCCAGCTGGACTCCTTAAGAAACTCCTCAGCTTGAAAGAATTATGGTAGTCAACTTGTTTGCGAACCCTATTTCTTTTTTTCAGTGTAACTGCAAATGCAATAAACTCAAGCAGAATGAAGTGACCTGGCTCTTCAGATTAATGTCAACATTTGTGTGAAAATACTTCCCATCTTTGGATAGCACTATTAGCTATATCTAGTTTATTTGGACAGCTGCATTTAGTACTGCAGAGTTCTCTTCATTGCAGCTGCAGGCTATTAATCTCAAACATGACCTTTTTTAGTTAAGACAGTAATAGTAGTGATACAGATTACAATGAAGATCCCTTGAGAAAAAGTACAGAAATTAAACTCCATGTCACTAGAATTTTTCTAGTAAAGCCAGTGTATTAATGAAAAAAAAGGAGGAAATAATGTGGAAACACTTAGCTAAAGGAATCTTATTTTTTGGATTGACTTCTCTCCTAAGTATCAAAGATGAGATTAAAGGAGCAGTGTGTGGGGGCAACAAGAGCAGACTCAGAATGCTTTAGGAAAGCAAATCAAATGCTTTAGGGCACAAGCTGAACCCCCTAGGATTTGAACATAAATTTCAGGTGGACTTGACTCAGTATGGAAATAGGTCATGTGAACTTTCTTTGAAAGTTAATTACAGACCACTGCAGGAGGCAGGACTTTTCATCATTTAGACTCTTGATCTTTTCTGGCTTACTGAGACCTATGTTCCTATGAACATCTGAAGTTACCACAGGTTTCTGTTAATTTTCTTGCCTTGGAATCCCCTAGGGATTTTATGGTGCAGTTTCATGTTTATTCAGAGCACAATATCAAATTTGATAAAAGTTCAATAATGACATTCAATTGGACAAAAGCGTATGCTTTTTTTCTTTTGTTTGACACCAGTTACTGGTGAATATATATGAGCATAAGGAGATAAAGTACATAAATAGGCAGATAGATCAGTTAGTTGGACTGCTGACTTTGTTCCCAGGACATACAGCTTTAAAGTGCTAATTAAGGTTAACTGGTAACTTCTCATATGTGCATCAGCTGTGTAACATTGCAATGTGAGTATGCTTTGTAAGGGAACATTTCTTATTAAAGATGGTAAACTCCTTTTCCTTGTGATTCAGAGGAACATGATCCAGACATAAAAAGATAAAAATCACTGAATATTACTTTTTCCTTTGGACGAAATAATCTAACTCACCACACTCTCTCAATGATTCATTGCAATATTGTCAAAAGAGAACTAGGAATGCTTATTATAAATAAAGGACAGACCAATTTCAAAAGAGATAATGCTATCAGGAGAAGCGTCCATGAGAATAAAATAGATACAGGGATTAATTTTAAGGTAACATATTCAAATATCTTTCTTCAGATTTTAATTAAACATCCAGGTTTATCTTTCAAGTAGGGATACACTTACAGCACTTGACTAAAAAGAGCTAGGAATCTCTGGGACATGCACCATTTGAAAAGTTCACAGCCAGTCATGGAAGCTTTATAAAGGCTGCCCTTTTTTACCTGAAGACAGATATAACCACCCATGCATATTCATGCATTTTAATTCAATAAAAGATAGCAATTAGTTTATCCTATGCTCAAATTCAAGATGCTCCCCTTCCTCTCTTGAGTGTAAAAATGCACATGCTTACTGTAAATGATGAAAAAAGCATTTTAGTTAATTCTGAGGCATCCTACAAATTGATTGCTTTGTAAGCATCCCTCATCTAGTACAGCAGGTGAAAAAACCAAACAGCCATCTATGGTATAATACTTCCCTCCTGCGTCATGCTTCCATAAATACATAACGCAGCCAGAGTGGCCTGTGGCAGCCTTTCAAAACAGTGAGAAAGGGTACCTATTTCTTTAGTGTATGCTGGCCAAAAGCCGCTTTCTTTCCTGTAATAGAGAAGGTTGGGAAAAGAACACTTTTCTAGTTAATTCTGCATCTTCCACATCACAACATAATTTGCTATTTTCCAAATAGTTAGGATGGCTCCCTGAGAAGAGATCCTTTTACCCTTGGCAGCACAGCTCTTCAAGATGCCATGCTGCTATTTGTGGCTTCCTACCACAGCTGCACATCAGATATACAAAGCAGCAGCCAGGCATGCTTTGGCATCAGGAATAAAATTATAATGTGAGGACTGGAAGAGAAGTTGTATTTTATTGTTCTGGTAAGAAATTAGTAATTGTCATGGGTTACAGTACAAAATGTAATCAAAAGTGTGTTATTCTATCACCATCTGCTGGAACTGGAATGAGGGGAAGTGATGCAATCTTGTGTTGATAAGCCAGCTGATAAGAAATCAGCAGGACAATTTCCTTATTTCTCCCATGACCCATCCTCCCTCTAGGGAGGGGTTTTCTGCTGATGGGCCATTGAGTCCACTGATAAGCTTACATCATCCCATTGGAAAATGCTCCATCCAAGGAGAGAAGCTGATGGGCCATTGAGTCCACTGATAAGCTTATCATCCCATTGGAAAATGCTCCATCCAAGGGGAGAAGCTGATGGGCCATTGAGTCCACTGATAAGCTTATCATCTCATTGGAAAATGCTCCATCCAGGGGGGAGAAGCCAAGCCCCTCTACCTGGATAAAAACCAGAGAATTGGGGCACCAAGGTGCCTTTCTTCACCGGACTCTCAGAGGAAGACCAGGCTCATCTAGTACCACTGGACTACTGCCAACACCCTGACCAACAGGCTATCAGGTTGTATTCTGACTTTGTCAGTAGCTTTCTTTCTTTCCTTCCTATTTCCTAATAAATTGTATTTCTGACTTGAAGTTTCTCACTGGTTTTGTTCTCAAACCAGTACAGTAATCAAATATACAGAAGAAAGTAATTGCTTGCTGTTCTAAGCAATTGTTCCAGAAAGAAGAGTTTGTTAGCAGGAGAACAAGGGTCAAGTTCATTCATTTTATATTCATGATTAGCAGTAGACTTAATCTAGGAAAATTTTGAAGTTGTATTCAGGATCTGTTCATCCAATTTAGCATTTGCCATGTAACTGTTTCTCCACTATCACCACCCCAAATGACAGAAGCAGAAGAGGAACTGTGACAAAACAGAAGTGGGAGTAATAATGCTTTAGTTATTGAGAAGTCTAGAGAAAAAGTGAGAGGTTGAGATGCACTTAAATGCAGTTTGACTTTGCCCCACCCCTGTTTCTGAGATAATTGATTAAGCTTTTATGTAGTTGCATGCACATTTGGCTCCATTTTTAATGCCCTTAGGTATCCTGCCTGATCTCCAGATCCCCAGATGCTACCCTAGAAAGGCATGGATTTCCTGCAGGTCCTATGGCATATCTGTAACCTTGTTGTGAGTGCAATCATAGCTTGCATCCAGAGGACACATATTTCAGATGTGCGCACTTAAAGTTTTCACTGAAGTGTCTGCCACTGAGGTGGAAGCCACTCCTACCCCAGTGCCTCCACACTGTCCAGTATCACTCAGGCAAGTTATATTTTGCAGTTTTAACAGTCAAGGACTATTCAAACTGGTTGCAGGACAGTCCTGCAGTCTATCCTTTTACTGCAGCTGTTCTTCAAAAGGGTCATAGTACATGCCTTCATCCATGCAGGAGATTTTATTCAACTGAGTGTTCAGGTTCAAGTTTGCAGTAAGCTGAGTGGCCTTGCAAACTAAGTTTGAAGCTACGTCTGGTATTGACAACACTCATCCCTAGCATGCCTTCCTGTAGTGAACACAGTATGCAGTGAAGGAAGAAGATATCTCATGGATTTGTGCTCAACCTTTTGTACTTGGTGTACTTGGTGTGTTGGGATGTCATGTCAATGAAAGACAATGGTCCTTGGCACAGGTCAGCCTTGGGTTTTACTGCACTGTAGGCATTTCCATGGTTCTCTTTTCTGCCCTGTCCTACCTTGCTTGCAAAGTATCACAGAGCCATAAATAAAACATCTTTCCTAAAAACTGCCCTTTGGTTTGCATAAACCCCTACTCAACATCCACCTCTAGGAATCACCTCCTAGCAAGGTACAAATCCTACATTTCCTTTACTATAGATATCAGACCGTGATGAAACACTCATGAGCTTCCACCAACCATTTTCTTTTCCTTTCCCACACCAGATAATATTGTCCTGCATTACCGGGAATTTTTGCAAGGGTCTTCAGAGGAAGAAAATGAACCGAAAAATCCCTAAATAAACAATTTAGCCAACATCTCAGTCATCTGGTAGGAATCTGGGATTATTAAGAATGGCGCATTTACTGTTTCCCCTTTAAGAAGCACGAAAGATGTCACTTCTGGTTTATATAACTTTCCAAAACATGTCTTTCTGAAATAAGATTATTTAAGTAGCAAATACGGTGGGTTTTGCAAAAACTAGAAGATCCTCTTCAGTGATGTAACATCTTCCAAATCTAATCCAATGTGGTCTGTGGTGACTTTTATATATTTCCCTATAAATTTATCCAGTATTGGCTCCCAGTATACATGGGCAATCTCATGAGTTAGCTTTTTCTTTTTCCAATTCTTTTTTGGGAGGGCTAGGGGTTAGAAAGATAAAGAGGACAAGCAATTATGTAATAGAAAAGTACACTCAAGCTACACCCTCGAAATTATAAAGTCTAACTCCAGCTCTTCTATTGAATATCACTAATATTTTGGAAATTTTAGGAAGGAAAGATCTCATATCTGCAGGAGCTGTTCTCTCTTTTAGGAGTTAAATAACAGAAAATTGACAACTTCCATCAGTCACTTCTGGCAGAGCTGGAAAACTGTCAGTCCAACCAAAGGGAATCTGTCAGCTTGCATTTTTTATGCCACAGTTCCTCAGGAAACGCTAGATTAGGTAATTCTTTAAGTTACACTGATTTGTCTTAGCTGGGACATGTTCTATGGCTGAGACCACACAGGCTGCAACAACAGCTGCTGCATCAAGGGTGCAGGATTAGGTCTTTTTTTCAAATAACAGGGGCTTGTATTTTTAATTTTTAACTGAGAGTAATCCCTTGAAGACAAAACAGACCTACTTGTGGTGTGAAAAATGACCAGACCTGAATGGATGCCCTTTTTCCTTTCACCACGCAAATAACAGTAAAATATATCAGCAAAATACCTTCTTAATTGCCCTTTGTGGTTTGGTTTATCAAGAAAAAATTTCATTCTCACTCAATGGGTATCTTGACTTGAGTTTTATGATGAGCTCCAGTTCCCACTATCACAAAGTCTCTGTTCTGAAGTTCTCACCCTGCCCTGTGTGGGGAGGAGCTGACTACACCAGGGTTCAGCTCATGGTAGGATCCCCCAGAAGGTTTTTCATAGAAGAAGCTGCATTTCACTGCCTTGCTGCAAACATGGGACAGTTTGCAGTTTTTCAAGGTGTCATACATAGTCTGGAGGCATATTGAATGGACTAAAGGACAGCTATAAGGATTTGGAAAGATGTTACATTACCTTATTTTTGATATCTCACCATTACTTCTCAAGGTTTGATGTTGCCTGTACTGCATATTACAGTCATTCTTATGCTTATAGACAAGGAAATAGAAAGAAAATGTTTTGGGTTTTTTTTAAAGGTGGGTTTTTTTTTAGTAAACATATAAAAAGGTGTGTACAGCTAATACTAAATAAAAATAACTTCGGCCTTTTACAGTAACTTTTGCTCATACAACATCTAATGGAAAAGTTAACTGACATTCTGTCATTTCTATTTCAATTAACTGATGCCATCCCTCTAGAATTCATGACAGCTGATCTATTTCCAAAATAAACCAAGAAATGAAATTTATTTGCAAACAAAGATTACCTCATTCTGGAATCTGTGCTAAGCTTTTTTTCCATCCTCATCAACCAGTACAAGAGAAAATGTTAAGAAAATGCTTTCAAACAGTCAAAGATTGAAAGGGAGACTATTTGCCACAGGAAGGTCATGGTTGATTAAAATTAGTCATAGGTAGTTTCAAATGTTTTAAAAATAAATCAACACCTTTGATAAAAACCAGCATACTGGCAATTAAGACAGGAATTCCACCAGAAAAACATAGGAAGTATGGATAGTATGGCAGCATTTAAAAAAATCAGCGTAATCAAAATTCAGAATTTTTTTATATTATCATCCATGTAAACATCTGAAAGCATGCTGAAATAATTAGTGAAGGAAAGGAAAAGAATGCCAGCCACCATTTCTCGGACAATGCAAACAAAAATCCCTTACAGAGATCTATCAGGGCACCAGAGATGCCTGTTCCAGGAGTGCTGAGAGGTCCCCAGGTGCATGGTAGGATCTGGCAGTCAGGGCAATCCTTGGGCACCGGGGTAGCCACAGCCTTGAGGTGAGGCTGGCACTGGCCAGGCATGGTGGGAGTTGTGGCTCAGATCAGGGCCAAACAGCAGAGGCTCAGCTTAAATGCAGCTCCCACAAAAAGGGGCTGTGGCTTCCCCAGCATCCCCAGCCACAGAAGTAAGGAAATGTTTTCATATTTCCAAAAATTTCCATGTTTCTTCCATGTTGGGGAAATGCACTCAGAGCCCAAACATATATGGAAGTTTGAGAAGCACGACAGTCTTCTGCTGAGACTGGATGCTTCTGCCTATGTAGGGATATATCAGTGTTGAACAATACTGGGTTGGATAGAAAACTAGGTATGCATTTCCAAACATGCAAGAGAGCAGTGTGAAAATAAAGATTTTCATTGGACAAGTGGTTTCTGCCTGCATGAGATTTGATTTGGTTGACATTGTAAAATCTTCCACCGCAGGATGAGTGTGTTCATAATAAAAATCAGGCATGCTCAGTGAATTGACTGTCACTAGCACAGCTATTTCCCATCTGCGGGGATCTTTTAGTATAATAAATCTGGACATGGAAATGTGGCAAATGGCCTTATTACTCAGGAGCGTGTTTTATGTTGCATTAAACATACAAAATATATTTAAAACTAAACATCTTCTTAAAGCCAAAATGCCTTATTTTTGTTTACATGTGGTCTTCATCAATGCGAGTTTCATTGTGGAAGGGTGTACACATGGTATTCAGCAAATAGAATGATGTGCCTGTATTATTTAAGTAGATTTAACTTTCTACTATCTTGTTAGTATATTAGTCTTATTAATATTTTAGGACTATATCATCGTGTTTTTCTGAGAGGTACAGGAAACAGCAAAAAGGAAGAAACTCATCATTGAGCTGTTTTGTTCTTCTATTTATGGTACAGGTCGTACAATGTGTCACGGAAATTTTTTGAGAAAAAAAAGATGAGCTTGGTGTGTTTGGCTTTTCAGTGTGCAGTAAGACAGTGCTTCTATTCCTATAACCCCCCGAGTAGTTTTTTACCTCCACACCTTATTCCTGTGTAACTTCTTCTGTATATAAAGATTTGCATAAAGGGGTTTATATTTATATATAATAAAAAAACCACCAAAAAATCAACAAAAAATACCCTCTATTCTGTTTACTCCCTGAACATTTCTCCTCCATTCATTCAAACACCTCCCTCAATTTTTTTTTTTTGTTCCCGCAAGTCCTACCTACAGCTGATGCTCTTGACTCTTCAGGTAAAAGAATTGGTATGAATTTCCATTATTTTATTTGGAGGAAAATATTGCACAGTGCTGAGCTGACACAGTGGAGAAAAGAATGTAGCTAGAGCAGAAGAGAGGAAAATTGAGGAGCAACAAGTTCTGTTCCCTCAGGAATTGTACTTCTCTTGCCTGTTCCATTGTCTTCTGGAATTGCAATTCATTTCACTGTCCCACAGTCTTATTACTTTGGTGTTATTTTTATCTGTATCACTGTTCCATATTATTTATCTTGTTATAATGCCTAGATACTTCTGCCAAGATCAAGACTGCACAAATATGGCCTGAATCTGCCAGTAAAATGTTGCATATTGTAATGGAAGAGGTAGGAACAAGAACAGAGAAAGAGAACATTATTTATTCAGTTTTATGTAGAGAATTAGCCAAACTAAGGGAGATATTCTTGCATTGGGAATCTAGTGCTGGTTTGAATGTCCTACTGCTCCCAAAAGAGATGGAAAATATAACAGCCACAGTCCTCTGGGGGCTGTTGGACGCATATCTGGGAGTGCAAAGAGCTACCTGTGTTTATGCAACTAGATGCCTCTGTTCAATCCATTTGAGGTAATTTGCTCAAAGTTGTTCAAGAAATGCATAGCAAAGCTGTGCTTTAATATAAATCCCATGAGCTCCAGTTCACTGTCTTAATCACAAATTAATTCTTCCTGGTTTCAGTTTCTCTTTTTTTCTTTCTCCCAATCACCTACACTACCGCTATTATGAAGTGAATTATCCTTTCTTGCTCTGAATTTTTCTTCTTTCTGTTTTGATCTTTGATTTTGGCTCCAGTCCTCCTGTCTCGCTCAGCAGGAGGCTGAATGCTGCTTCAGTTAGAGGCAATGTTACAGAATGTTCTCCGCCCCTCCTGCTCTTTTGTAGGCATCTCCTCCCACCCCTAGCATGCCAAAGAATTCCGGTGCTCTCTGAAGCAAAGGGATTGATAGCCTTTGTAAAATTTTGTTTTAGCCAGCGTGCCAGTAGCTGTTGTTAAAGAGGTGATGTATTAAAAAACTCACATCTGTGCAACACCCACTCATAATCAGCTCTCCATGTGTGCAAAGAAAAATTATTCTGATTCATATCAGGTGTGTTTCCTTTTAAGAGTCATGTTAAGATTTATTTCAGGCAAGATTAGGTAGAAAAGATTGATCTTCTCAAATCACTCTGTTATTCTCTACAGTCACATTTTTCTTTCTTTTTCTGTCACTATGAAGTCATTCCATTCCTGTGCTGGCATTTTTATCTTCTTTTCATAGCCTTTCCTAAAGCCATTACACTTACTGAACTTTTGCGGACAAACAAAAAGAGGAAAAAAAAGCCATAAACCTCCACATACAGCAAATGGAAGGGCATGCTGTATTACTCAGATATGGTTAAGTAACTTTTTAGGATGCATTTCTCACTTCACTCCTTTAGTTCCACTGCCTTTTCCTTCTAGTTTTGGTTTAGTTCTCTTCTACCCAGTATTTTTGACTGATCTGTTTGTTCTGACACTTCCTTTTTTTTGCATCATTTTTTGTGATTACCTCCTCTTTAGAATTACTCTCTTTGATTAGTTCTGTCTTCACTTTTGTTTAGCCTCTCTGGCAAGCCTTTCAGGTATTACATTGTCATGAAAAAAAATTGTATGTAGAGAATTTCCTAACTCTTCTGCTGTTCATCAAAATGTCTCCGTCAATGTGTCTTTTTTTTTTTTTTTTGCTTTACATTATCAAATCTGGTCAAATCCATGTTATTTATCTGCTTAAAAACTCCCTTGTGAACAAATGTAATTTTAGGCACCTTGTTCTAAGGCCTAGCGAAATGGCCACCACTGGCTTAGCTAATGTACAGCTGCCAGAAAAAGAGTTTCATGAGAATTGGAATTAGTGGCTGATGAGAAAAGTTATAATGACACTTCTTATTCCACTATGAGAAGGCAACCTCCAAATACACTTTTTTTTAGAGCAATACTGTAAACAGCATTGGCATTCTTTGTCCTTAATATATCTGTTGCATGGCCTCTATAATAGATGCAGGCTCTAGGGAGACTGAAATTGCTTTAACAGCACCTTGCCCAACTGGTCACTTTTCCACAATGTGGGCCTCATACTTTTCTGCCAACAGCACATTGCTGGGCTGGTCTCCAGCCAAGCCAAAATGTAAGACCAGGTGTTTGGAATGTACTCTGCAAGCCTCTCTGAAGAGCTTGGGAGCCATGTGATGTTGTGAGATCATGGGCTGAGGAGTGTTACTCTGGTTCTGTGTGCTACTTTGGTCTTCTGATAAAATATCGACACCAAGAAAGCCACTACTATCACAACACAGCCAGTGAAGGCACTGGGTGAGCTCATCAGGTACTCACTCCCTCATTTTGAGATCAGATATAAGCGGCCAATGAGGAAGGTGTGTGATTTCATCACACTTTGGATCTAAATGTGGCTATGGAAAAGCATATAGCTTTGCAATTGTTTTTTGGTTTTGGGGGTTTTTGGGGGCGTTTTTGTTGGGGTTTTTTTTGGTTGGTTGGTTTTTTTGTGGTTTTTTTATGTTTTGTTTTGGTTTTTATTTTGTTTTAGGTTTTACTTCTCTCTCTCTCCTTCCCTGCACAGTTGCTGTCATCTTCACGAGACCGAATGTACACTGGTGTCATACTTGACGCTGAAATTCACACCTACTTTCCTTCTGCAGCCCTAGACAAACTTTAAAGAATTTCTAACAGCTGAGGATTTTTTAAAGAAGATATTTGATCATGCTGCTTTTAGCAGATTCAATTTTGAAAATAAAGTGATGCAATTAATCAAAGAAAAGAAAAACAAAAGCCAGCCACAGAAGACTGGGAGAGTTACTGTTTCACACACAAAGAAAAACTGTTCAGTATTCGTTCTGCAACCTCTTGCTGCTAAAACCTCGATAAAGTAGAAAGATCTGTAGGTGTCCCCTGAACAGCCGCATCCTGCGGTGCTGGGGGCCCGTGGTTAAGGAGGGCCCTGAGCACTGGGCACCGGGGGCAGGATCAGGAGGTGGCCACGAATGGAAGGAAAGGCAATGCCCGCGGGGGGGGCAGGGGCCGCGGCCGCCGTGGTGCGGGGGAAGCCGGTGCGGAGGGCAGGAACGCCGAGAGGCGGGCGGGAAAGCAGGCAGTGATTTTCGTCCCGGAAAGGAGCAGGGGTTTCGCCCGGCTAGGCAGGCACCAGAGCGCTGGCGACGGCGGCGGCTTTCCCGGAGCGTTACGGGGCCGGCGGTGGTAGTACCCTGTGCCGGACCGGCACCTCCTTCTCTCTTTCCCACCGTCCCTCCCTTCCTCCCTCCCTCCGTNCGCCGTCGGGCCGTGTCGCCCCTGGGGAGCGGGTGCCCCGGAGCATGAGCTGCGCCTCGGGGCGTGTCGTGCTCCATGCCGGGGAGCCACCGCCAGCCGCCGCCGCCCCATTGGAGCTGCTGGCCAGGGCGGGAGAGGCGAGTTGGGACACTCCCGAGGAGGGCGAGGGTCCGAGGGGTGGATCAGAGAGCGGGGCCACCGGCAGCGACAAGCCCGAGGCGCGCTCGGTGTGCAGCAGCAGTGAGAGCGGCAGCGGCAGCCACGCTGGTGGGGCCGGCCCCATCTGCAAGATCTGCTTCCAGGGCCCCGAGCAGGTGAGTCGTCGGGGGTGGGCGGCAGGCACTCCTCACACCTTCGTTCCCCCGCGCTCCGGGGCCGAGCCCTGTCCCTGGTGCTGATCTCGGCGTCCCTCCCCGGCAAGAATTGCCCTCTCCGGCGTCGGCGACTGTGCGATCCCCGGCTGCCGCTGTGCGATCTGGTTGTAGCAAACGCCTGGGCCGAACCTGAGCAGGAGCAGAGCTTTGGGAGAATTCAGGGATTTTGCCGTGTCTGGCTTGCACGCTGGGTGTCCTCTGACGCTCATGCTCCCTGCTTCATTTCTCAGGGACTCTACACAGTACGAATTTCTCAGGTTTCTGTTAAACTTTAAAATTAGCTTACAGGTAATGCTGAGAATACCTCTAAGTATCATCACTGCCATGACATTATGGGGCATAATATCAACAATGGATATGTAACTAGCATTTTATAGCTTGTCTTAGAGTTGGAAAGAAGAGAATAGCTGAATTATATAATACAGAAACTACTGGAGGAAGTGCTTAGTTGCATTATTTAAGGTCCTGCCTGACAGCTGGCTAGATGGACAGCACAGAGCCATGCTCAAAGAGTAGGGTTCCCTTGAAATTGTGACATCACATATTTCTTTTTCAGTGATGATTGCAAATAGCTATTGGGGGAATATATCTAACTTCTGGTACCTTTTGAGGTATATGAAAGGGCTAATGATACTGTTTTATAGCATATGGTAATATTTCAGTTGTATCACATAGGTACATGAACATGTGTAGATAGCTCTCTGGCTTTTCTCAGTAGAAGCAGCTAGGTATTTTTAAGACAGTTACATTATTGAGTATT
The DNA here is from genome assembly GCA_013399455.1 of Anthoscopus minutus. Taxonomy (NCBI): domain Eukaryota; kingdom Metazoa; phylum Chordata; class Aves; order Passeriformes; family Paridae; genus Anthoscopus; species Anthoscopus minutus. Next base: position 23,054 of record VWYI01033464.1, read on the forward strand.
TCATAGCCAAAAATACATACTTTTCTATGTAGTGAAATTGAGACCAGATCATTGTTACAGACTGCTAAATATTTTGGTATTGAGTGTACATGTATGTGAAAGGTTCTTTTAAAGTTGATGTTTCTGTATTGCCTTTCCAGGGTGAATTGTTAAATCCTTGCCGCTGCGATGGCTCAGTACGATACACACATCAGTTTTGCCTGTTAAAGTGGATAAGTGAAAGAGGGTCATGGACCTGTGAACTCTGCTGTTACAGATACCATGTTATAGCCATTAAAATGAAAAAGCCTTGTCAGGTAATTTGTTCTTTTTTAAAAAATGTATGTATTTTCAGTATTTTTTTTAAAACAAAATGATTCATACTTTTACTTCCAAGGTTCCTGGAAAAGATCCTATTTGTCTCACCAGCTGGTACTTGTACCTGCTTGAAGTTGGTTTTTAAAACCAGTTACATATTCAAATTTGTAGTGATTTGGTTCTGTTATGTTCAAGTTTTTGGCTTGCTGTAGAAATGGTATTTAGAGCCTGGTAAATTCTGTAAGTAGTGCTGAGATGTAACAGAAAACTTGGATCTTCTAGATTCACTTTCTAAACTTTAGACATGTTTTTATTGTTTATTAAAGACTAACTCAAAGGTTGATTTTGCTCTTTCTTCACGCTTAGGGTCCAGTGAGGAGAGGCACAGAATGCTTCTGTTGTCTGTCTCTGTATTCTACTTGTAAAAATGAAAAAGGAGGTGACTTTTCAGTCTTGGCAGAATTCAGAGCAGTAGAACACTCTTAAAGTTCTGTCCACCAGTAGCTGTTTCAGAAGCTGGAATGTGCAGTTACATTTTCCACAGCTCCATTTCAGCAGCATCAGAACATGAGCTGGAAGTTAGAGCATTGTAGTGGTAATGTGTTCAGGAAGAGGTGTGAGGAGAAACTCAAAGCTCCAGCAGATCTCTTAGGGAAGCCTTAATACCAGGGAAGTCTTAATACCAGTTTGCATATCAGAATTCTTTAGAGGCTTTAAATTCCATCCTGGAAATTTTATTTTATAACCTCTAAAGAACTATTTAGTAAGATAATTGTATCTTTTTTTAGTTTTGACCTGAAGAGCTCAGAGATGATGGAGCTTTCAAAGTCCAGAGGACTTGGATAATTTTTCTGTGCCTGTGTTTGATTGGAGTTTTACAGAAAAGACATGATTCGATGGTAATGGCAGTTGTGTGAATGTGATAAGCATTCCTTGGATACCAAACATCTGGAGTATTTGCTTAGAACTGTTCAGATTAGGGGAAAGTGCTTTCAGAGCCAGTGGACTTAATTTTTTTTTCCTTTAGAAATCCTCAAAGGAAAGGTTTTGGTAAAATTTCTTGGATAGAATCTTTGTGATGTAAAAAAGTAAAGAATTTGGAAAACACTCCAGAAAATGAAGGTGGTAAATTTTGTTTCTACACAGGCATGGTTTGGCATGAGGTTTGATCCTTTGGGCTTTTTTTAACTTTTAAAAATCTTTATTTCTTGCATATCCACAGCAATCCCATCCTTTTCCTAGCAAAGATTACAATAGCAATAGTTTGCTATTATAGTATCTGAAAATCATTGTTAAGACGTCAAAGTTGCCTGCAAAGAGTCATCAAGTACTATTTGGGAGGTTTCAAGGTAGCCAAAACATGTACACAGAATTGCAGATATGACAGAACTTATGAGGGACTCTGGAACTGCAGCTGGAGGCCAAGTTGATATTAAAGGACATCTGCAATGTCATTAGATACCTATCTGTGGACAGCAGAATCAAGCTCAACCTTGAGGAACAAATATTCAGTTTCTGTGGAAAAAAGAAGCAAAGAGGAGTCAGTAAATGGCACAGTACACAATAAAGTTTTGCCAAACTTACAAGTGAAGTAAAAAGAAACTGAAGAGACAAAAGTTAAATGTCATTCATTGCACAAGTTGTCATCTTTCTTTTTTTTTTCCTACATTTTAGGAGGAGGGAGGAAGGAAAGAATCCAGACTGATGTTTCTCATTCAATAGCTTAATACTTGATTTATTTGGAACCCTGTCTTTCATTTAAGTCTGTCCTTTCTTTCTTGATGAAATAGCATGCAAAAAGATTTCACAGAGTTGCAACTCAAATAGTAAGTTAGATATACAATCCTGAGGTCAAATTCCTGACAGCCAAAAGATCACCAATCTCTCCGTGAGAACGCAGTAGTTTCTCAGTCTCCTACACAGAATATTCCTCTTGTAGTAACAGAATCTAAAAGGAAGTCTCAAACTGCAGTCACGCCTGTAATTTTGTAAGGGGAATCAGTCTTAAAATGTGCTAATTCACTGCCCCGTATTCTTGACTGTAATAGTAATCACCGTTTTTAACAACTGTCTTGGCTTAAACTTTTGGACAGATTCTGAGTACTTTTCTACACTACACAAAAGCTCATTTTAAGGTAACTTTTAGGTTAGTTTTGGCAAAAAGCTAATGGTGAGGCCATTTCAATAGAGAAGGAATTTAAAACATCTTCAGATGAAGTTGTGAATGTACTTTAAAAAGTGTCCCAAAAAAGCAGGACTTCTTGCATTACATTAGATAAAATATTTGGACAAGAGTAATTTATTCTCTGAACAACCAATAGTCTGCCTCAGTCCATCTTCCCAGAATTGTCTCTACCAGTCCTTTACTTATTAGATCTTTGTAGGCAGTGTCAGAGGAGACAAAACTGGTGCTATTAACAAAAATAGCTTTTTCTCAAGTAAATGCAAATTTACATCAGGTCTATGCAAGCCTGCTCTGTTTACACTCAGGTCTATGCAGATTTACACCAGCTCTTCAGGTTTGCTTTCACCTCGTGTATTTAAGGAATGTAACAATGTGTAGAAGCTTAAAAAGGAAGAGATTTTTCTATGTTTTCATTCAGAACATTGGAATAGATGTGAATATTCCACTTAATATCTAACATGTTCTGTGGTTTCTTTTGCTTCCTGGAAAGCAAAGTAGATCCAAGGGGTGCCTCTTTTGGGACAGTGCATTCAAGAAGCAGAATATTTCTATTCCAATAAAAATTCTTCCAGTGTTACTGTTTCAGTTCCACTTTCAGCAGCTACTACAGAAATCACTTTTAAGAATCTAATCCTAGAAACATATAGATTTTTTTGTAGGAACAAACTTTAAAAAAACCCAACAAATTAACCCATGGGCTAACAGTGGAAGCACACAAACAAGCTGATGACATTTGATATGATGAATAACAGAGATTTGGAATTTTTCAGTATCTTTCTTAGGATCACATCAGAAAGACATATTTAACTTTGCTCTTGTCCATTGAGGAAAATATATGTTTGTGTTGCTGGACTTGCTCCATTGGCAGGGTGGAATTTGATCCAATAATAGGCAGGGCTATGTTAATAACTAGAAAATTCCCTTCCTCCCTGTCAAACTATAATGAGGGGAGCTGGAAAAAATACTACTTTGGGCAGGGAGTTTTGGAAGGTTTTTTTGAAAAACTTAGAGAGAAACTTTTTTGTTTTGTTTTTATTGGTGCTAATTTTTAAGCTGTTAGGGGATTAGTTCACTTGCACTGAAGTATGAATATGTATTGAAGAATGTCAGTGCTCTTGTAATATTCAGAAATAATGTTTAAAAGTGGAATAGAATCATGCAAAGTTTGAGAAAATATACTTTGATGCTAAAACCTCTGACTTCTGTAAGTGAGCAGTAAAGATATTTAGAGAGTAGCTTTTTCTAGACTCTTAGTGTAGTCTGTCATAAAATAGTGTTGCGTTAAATGTTTAATAAATCCTGGTCATTAAAACTTTATATTCTGGTACTGCGGTGAAATGGACTTATTCCAAAAGTGATACAGTAGATGGATGTGCTAATTTAAAACCTAATTGTGTGGCAATTCATCACCTTTTCTGATATCAGAAAAATCACCAAACTTATTTTAAAAAGCAAATGCTTACTTGTTAGACCTGATTTCTTAAAATAGAAAAAAATTAAGGTGGTACTTTTCAAAAGGTAAAGTTTCACTTTTCCAAATTTTGTTAAGTGCGGAATCCTCACTCATTTGATGAAGCTCACTGGCATCAACTAGGTAAGTGTGAGTAAAACTGTGTAGCAGACTGCAGGTATGTGAATGCATGTTACAATAAAAAATGCAAATGTTCTTCAAATACTTCAGTATGGAGGCCAGTATCCAGAAAAAATTGTGTAGTGAATTTTTAGTAAAAGATTTTGCTGACTATGCTGAACTGGATTACAGTATGAAGTTCTTCTAGGCATAACTAAGAAAGGGAAAGGGAAAAGGCTGAAATCTCCAATTATGCATTCTAAACTGCACAATGTACTAAGAACAATCTGTTAATGTCTCTCTCTGTACTGAAGATCCAGAAGGATACATTGTGCTATTCCATATGTCAGTGGACAAAAAAGGACAAAAAGGACTGTTGGACAATTTACAAAGTAGTTTGAACAAGAGATAAGGGACAAATCTATGGTACACTAGCCCTGATACTGAGCCCCCCGGTACACTAGCCATTTCTAATTATAACTGAGTTTCTGACATCTCTAATGGGATATATTTTAAGAAGCCTCTTGAAAACAAAATAATGAAGCTTTGCAGGCATCCTTTGAATGTAAGGGCACTATGGAACAGCTAGTGGAAAATAAAATACTGCAATGAGATAGGTATCATGAACTGAATGGAAATGAGATTCAATGCCTGAGTAGTCATTAGAAGGTAATTAATAAGTCAGTCAGTGTCTGGAAGGACTTAAAAAATCAAATCAAGTTGTTTCAATTTCATTTGATGGAGAAGAGTCCACATCCTTCACCATATCCATAGTGGAGAAGGAAGGCCAGTAACGTGGAATAAAAGTAATTGTACTGGAAGCAGTTTTGTACTTGCTGACAAAATTAGTTTTGTCATGTCCTGGGGTGACTGTTGCCTTCTGATTCAAAGGCAAGGG